>JACEEZ010000091.1:0-68477 GCA_016584305.1 Chionoecetes opilio | reverse complement strand
GACAATTCCGGTAAAATAAATTCTATTAAAATGTTTTTAAAAGAAAGAAATCTTGGAAAAGTTATCTGCGTCCTGTCGCCCAAAAAGCTATTGTTTACTGTCTGTCGCGCCCCAAAGAAAAACGTGAGAAGCAGAATGCGCAACAGTTATATTTGCAGATACAAAGCATAAAACAACGCTGAAACAGGGTAGATTATACAATCATGATATAAACTACTGTGTATCATCTTCAGTGGCACATAAAAATCAGTAGTGATGCTATAATTCGTAATATTTGGCGCCTGGCGACTTCACTGCAGGTGGCGACTTCACTGTTATCTACGGTACATGTGGGTGGTGGCAGCAGAGTAACCAGGACTGTAGAGTACACTTTCAAGGTGGGCACTACACTAGTTAGCTAAAGGGATAATAATACTAGCTACCCAGCAAACATGGGCTATGCGGGCCTGTGTCGGCTTGTGCCGGGTACGTATCGGCACCGGCGGCAGGGCGACTGGTTTCGGCAAATCGGATGAAGCCTATGTCGGCCCTGCAGCGGGAACTGTATATCGGGCCAATTATTGATAAATTCGTACAGCCCCAACACAGTCTTCTCTGACTCGGCCTAAGGATAATATATTAAGTGGATGTGACATGAATGGCTGGGCCGAAGGGCTTAAGTAGGGTCCAAAGCTCGGATTAAGGATAATTGTTAATTATTAGGTGGCTGAATCGTAGCCAGGCAGGATCAACTACTGGCCACTCGGCCCGTTGACTCGAAGCCAATATTCAAAATATTTACCAGTGGAAGTGAATGGCCGCGGCGCTACATTTACTGCTCTCACAGGCCTCTCAGGCTGAGGATCGACTTCATCTACTCCACAAAGACTTATAAAGGTACGTAGGAAAGGGTGATGACATCTTAGAGATGATAAATACTCAAATATATAGACAAGAGTTTTAAACAACAAGCTCAGGCTAGAGCAAACGGAACGGAGCTGCTATTTTGTTGTGTTTTCACGGTTTAATTAGCACATGGTAAAATTCAAGAGTCCTTTCTCGCTCTTATTAGTGTTTTTTTTTTCTCTCCAGACCTTAACAGATAATTTCAGATACCTCTATCACGTAAATATAAAGTGGGGGAAAGATGCCACCTTCAACCCCCCTGCCCCCCCTAAATGACCCCATCCTCTGGATCCCCCAAAATAATATTACTAATCTAACCTCACTATAACTATCAAACCTTACCAATAACCTAGCGAGACTTAATTGCGGGAAACTAGAATTTTACCAGGTTAGGTTAGGTTATATTGAGGTAAGGTTAGTAATTCATTTTTTGGGTCCTTCTAGGAGGTTATTAGTGAGGTTAGGCTTGGTTATAGTGAGGTTAGGCTAGATTATAGTGAGGTTAGGCTAGGTTATAGTGAGGTTAGAATAGTAATATTTACCATAGTATATTTTTGAGGGGTTCAGGGGAGTCGTTTAGGGGGGAAGGAGGGTGAAGGGGCAGCTTTCCCCCACTTTATGATTACGTGTTAGAGGTATCACAAGTGATCTGTGAAGGTCTGGAGGAAACCCCCCCGCTAATAAGGGCGGGAAAGGACTCTAGAATTGTACCGCTTCAGGGAGTTAAGTTATAGGCTTGTGGAGAAGATGTTTACTTGGTGATTGGGTTCTACTGTAATGCAGTTTAAAGCATTTCAAGGCCACGATTAAAACCCGGGTCCTCAAGTTATAGAACTGACAATTTGCAGCATTTCTAATCCCTATAACCCGACGGAAATGAGATATAACACATGGGGGGTCTGGAGGGGCGAAATCCCCTCCTCCTCCCAGCGAGGTTACAATAGGATAAGTAATCAATGCCCAGGCTAGGTTAGTTAACTAGCGGGGGTGGGGGTCTGGATGGGCGCAGCCCCCCAGTTATGTCAGGAGAATTTTGGTCAGTAGAGCTAGGATATTGTACTAAACTGCAGTTTTACTGGTGATTGTGATGAATGGGTGTCTGATGTAGCCTTTGCTACAGCAGTACTGACCCTACTGGGCTAATATTTAGAACATGACTGTGTCTGGATTCAAGTATTTTTCACCTTTCTACTGTTTCTATAGGTGAGAACGAGTGTGAAAGTAACAATGAAATGTTGTGCAAACATAAAAAATTTCTTAGACTAGGTTAGTTTAAGGGCAAGACTAAGTTAGGTTAGTTTAAGGGCAAGGCTAAGTTAGGTTAGTTTGAGGGATAGGTTAAGTTAGTTTAATGGTTTGAATAGGTAATTATTTGATACTTTTACAAATGGAGTTTTTTCCAGTCAAAACGTCTAAAAAGTGTATTTTTTGAAATGTTGTCACTACTTTTAACTGTCATCTTCATTTAAAGAAGCAACACCTGCCTCGGTTCTACTGCAGTTTAATACATTACAAGGCACGTAGTTATAACCGTCTTCAACTTGTAAATCTGACCATTAGCAGTATTTCTAAGATATTTTGGTACTTTCAACCATTAATTGAGTATGTGGATAAAATTGTTCTATTCCTATGTATTCTGATGTGTTAAGAATGATGATCTTTTTAAAAATTGTCGGAAATGCCTCATTTTGCAGTTATCTCCCCATTACTCTTGATTCAGGTTAGGCTACGCAACCAATGTCCTGGTTGGGTTTTAGTGCTATTATTTTTACACACTCTGTGCCTGATCTCAATTCTAGGTAAAGATGCATTGTGTATGGATTTGGTAGAGTGTAAATTTTAGTTTATGCGACACCCCGAAAGTGCAGAAATAGGTGTAGGAAAAACATAATAAATTTCGTAAATGACCAAAGTTTAGGATACTATAAGGATTACTAAATAACATTTCTCTCTCAACTTCACAGGATTTGTGCAATGCAACTAGTTTAAGTAAACATAAAATAGTTTAGACATCTTTTCATCCATTATGATTTGCACCAACATTCTTTGCATTGTGGTCTATTATATGGTCTTTGTATTGTGGTCAGTGGCGTACCCAGAAAATTGAAAAGGGGGGGCCAATATATATATTTTTTAAAATTATATATATATATATATATATATATATAATATATATAATATATATATATATATATAATATATATATATATATATATATATTATAATAATAATAAAAAAAAAAAAAAAAAAAAAAATTTTATAAAAATAAAATAAAAATAAAAAAATAAATAGAAAAAAAAAAAATAAAATTAAAAGAAATAAAAAATATATAAAAAATCTAAAATGCATAAATGAATAAACATTTTAAATAAAAAAAATAAATTTATATATAAACACAAAATAATATATATTATATATCTATCTAATTTTTACCCCCTAATTATTCTTTATTATTATTTTCATTTATTTTCTTCGGGAATTATTCCATCTAAATCTAAATTATATAATTTAATTATATCATAAATTAATATTTATTTTCTTAAAATTGGTCCCCTTTTATTAAAATATGGTTAGGGCACATGGTCTTCATCCCAAGATGTTTGTATCTTTAATGAAACAGAAGAGGATACCAGTGGCTTGCTGTACAGGACAGCCCCCTGCACATCTGACAGATGGTGGGAATTCTATTATTTATCCAATTTGCTATGGGTTGAGACTTAACACCCTCTGGTTGTATAAGTTCTCAGTGGTTTAGGTTTAAACCTATATTTTCTGATTTCATTTCGGTTATCTTTTTTTCCTTAACCCTAAACCAATTTACAGAGATTGATTTTGACTTTCAGGCTACATTTTCCTTCTTCTTTCTGTTTAACGTCAGATTTCCCCATAATGTCTTATGAGGTTAGACGATCGATGCTACTTATCCGATTTTATTCATGGCGTTCATCATTTAGATTTGCAGCATCTCAATATTCATGACTTGTCACATATAGTACATAGTTCATGAATAGTGCATGAGCAGGATAACAAGAGCCATAAGAGTCTTCCCTGTTATAACTATACGTTTTTTGGGTAAAATTGAAATAATATATATATTATAAAATATATACATATATATATATTATATATTATATCTATATATATATATATATTATATATATATATATATATATATATATATATATAATTTTTTTCATTTTTTCTATTATTTATTTATTCATTCATGTATTTATTTGTTATTTATTTCGTTATTTTCTGTTCATTAATAGAAATTTTCCCACCATTATCTGGACTTTTTTTCCACTTTTGTAACAATACAGTGATTTTTTTTTTATGAAAATTATATTTATATACATAATTACTGTTTTTTTCATTTACCCGTATTTATACTTTTTAGCAGCCATGGTGTATTAGGGCACACATTGTGAATTGGATTGCTGACTGCCAGTGCCAGACTGCCTCAACACCAACAGGCCAAGACTGATATACTGCAGCCGAGACTGATGATTATGGCTTAATTTGAAGTAATAGTGATAATTTTTATTCTTTGATGCACTATAGGCCTATTGGTCCTTAGCTCATACTGTAAGAGTTGAGAACCCATTCAATCCTGGCAACAGGTTATTCCATTCACAAACCTGTGTTCATTTAAAAGTGGGGCGGTGTAGCGCGCCGCTAGCTGCCCTGCCCGGATAGCTACCCTGCCACGACTACGCACACGCTGCAGATGACGTCACACAGGAAAACATTGGCCAAAGCCTCCAGGACAGAACATTATCATCAAATTCGCTTATTTAACCTAAAAAAAGTCTATAAAACTTAACCCAAACCTATCTTAAACCTAACCAAACCTAAATCAAATCTAAACCAAGCCTTAACTTAACCTAAATTTAACCTAATCAAACTTAAGTAACCTAATATACCTGGCTATTATCATATAAAAATAAATGGTTAAATTTTTGGGTTAAGTTAAGGTTTTTGGTTTGTTTGTTGGGTTTAAAATTTTTGGGTAGGTTTTTGGGGTTAAGTTTTGTAGACATATAATTTAGGTAAAATAACGAATCTGACGATAAAAGTTTTTGGTCCAGGAGGCGTGGCCAATGTTTCCTGTGTGATGTCATCTGTTCGTTTCGTGCGCAGTCCGTGGCAGGGTAACTAGTCGGCGTGCTACAAACCAGCATTAGAACGGTAAAGCGATTCAGCTGCTTTTCGGCCTGCTTGTGGCACTATTCACCTGCTATATTGGCCCACTTGTGGCACTTTTTCAAATGCTAAGTCGGCCTGCTTGTGGCACTATTCAAGTGCTAAGTCGGCCTGCTTGTGGCCTATTTGATGCTAAATCGGCCTGCTTGTGGCACGATTCAGTTGCTGTGTAAGGCCCGCTTATGGCACTATTTGGATGCTAAATCGGCCTGCTTGTGGCACGATGCAGTTGCTGTGTTGGCCCGCTTATGGCACGATATAAATGCTATGTCGCTCGTTTGTGGCTCAGTAGTGGTAATAGTTTGGTTACGGTTTTTCCAACACAATCTGACACAGAAACGTAACGTAACCGACACAGGCCCGGGGTTGCAAACATGTACGCACAAGTTGTCGGTCCGCAGCCAGGCCGAAAAAACTTCATTACGGTTTGCCGACTCAATGCCCAAAATGCTGTTTTGTGATTTACCGGACCACTGATTTGATGCCTGCCCTTCATGACAATGTTTGCTGGGGAGCTACAGGGGTAATAATCTAGCTAGCTACAGGGATAATAATACTAGCTATTACAGGGATAATATACTAGCTGGCTACAGGGATAATAATACTAGCTTGCCCACAGGGATAATAATACTAGCTAGTTACAGGGATAATAATACTAGCTAGTTACAGGGATAATAAAACTAGCTAGCTACAGGAATAATAATACTAGCTAGCTCAAGATAATAATACTAGTTAGTTTACAGGATAATAATACTAGCTAGCTACAGGGATAATAATAATAGCTAGCTACAGGGATAATAATACTAGCTGGCTACAGGGATAATAATACTAGCTAGCTATACAGGGATAATAATACTAGCTAGCTACAGGGATAATAATACTAGCTAGTTACAGGGATAATAATACTAGCTAGCTACAGGGATAATAATACTAGCTAGCTACAGGGATAATTAATACTAGCTAGCTACAGGGACAATAATACTAGCTAGCTACAGGGATAATAATACTAACTAGCTACAGGGATAATAATACTAGCTAGTTACAGGGATAATAATACTAGCTAGTTACAGTGGTAATAATACTAGCTAGCTACAGGGATAATAATACACCACATCCACACAAAATACACTTCCTACCTCAAGCTCTTTGTTGACTTCTACTCGCGATCTTGAACCTGAGCTTGAGTTGTCCTTGTCCATGTCGCGCCATAATATTACCCAACAAATATATTTATTTTCTTTCCATCACGAGGGACTGGCCAAGGGCAGAAGAAGGAAAGCAAGAGAACCATGAAAGATATTCCCGCTAATTACCAGTCCCCATGTCATGCCATCCATTATGTTCTTTAAGTGGATAGGGATATAATAAAGGAGAGGTAAACACAGTTCTCACTGCTTTTAAGTAACCACGGTAGAACAAGAAGTAATGAATTCAAGCTGGAAAAGCGTAATTTAAAAAATAGGAAAAAACTGGTTCACAAAAAGGGTGGTAAATGATTGGAATGGACTCAGTAGACAAGTAATTAGTGCGGAGTGCGTCCTTAGTGAGCTTTGAAAGGAGGCTGGACAGTGTTATGGATGGGGATGAAAGGTGGATGTAAATAGTGTTAGGTAACAGGAACTACCAAGTGTAGGTCTCGCGGCCTCTTGTAGCTTCCTTATGTTCTTATGTAATGCGAGAAAGTATCTGGACGACCGCTGACCAAGCAGATATATCACTTTGGTCCACACCTTTTCACTCTCAAATGAAAACAACTGTACTTCAAATGAAAAGAAGTGCACTTCAAATGATTGATTGATTGATTTAATGCCTAAAAAAGTTAATGTGCCAGACATCAGAGGTCATATGGCACTATGGCAAAGCATATAAAGGGGCGGGGTTAAAGAATAATAGTGAAACGATAGGGGAAGGGGAAAGAACGGAATGTTACAGCAGGATGGTTAGATCAGATGTAGGATGTAGATTTGTTGGAGGAAGGTTAAATTGTCCAGGGAGAATGAGGGGGATTCCGGGAGGATGTCCGTAAGACAAGGAGGTCGAGAAAGAGGACAAATGAGGGAAAGAACTGGAACGGGCAGGAGTAAGATGGGGGCAGGATATTAGGACATGTTGGACAGTGAGAGGAACTTGACAGGGTGTGCAGAGGGCTGGGGTGGAGCGTGACATGAGATAGGAGTGTGTGAGGTTGATATGGCCTATGCATAAGCGTGCGAGAGCAGTCTCCCAACGTCTATTAGAGTGGTAAGGATTTGACCATGGAGAGATAGAGGGTTTGATCAGGCGAAGTTTATTGGCAGAGAAAGTGGTCCAGGAGGATTGCCAGCGGTTGAATAGGAAAGATTTAAAGGAAGGGTAGTAGTCGGAGGCTGGCAAGTTTGAGAAACGGGGGCATTGGGACATAGTGGCGGAGCGCGCCAAAGAATCAACGCGTTCGTTGCCCGAGATTCCCACGTGACTCGGTACCCAGCAGAAGCAAATTGTTTTGTGGCGTATGGATGGTCGGAATAACCAGTCTTGGATCTCTCGAACAAAATATTTCAAATAAAAACCAGTGAATTTCAAATGAAAACAAGGAAAATTCAAATTAAAACATGTGAACTTCAAACTAAAACAACAGAATTTCAAATTAAAACAAGTGAACTTCAAATTAAAACAAGTGAACTTCAAATTAAATCGAGTGAACTTCAAATTAAAACAAGTTAATTTCAAATTAAAAAAAGAACTTCAAATTAAAATAAGTGAACTTCAAATTAAAACAAGTGAACTTCAAATTAAAACAAGTGAATTTCAAATTAAAACAAGTGAACTTCAAATTAAAACAACTGAACATCTAATTAAAACTGAACTTCAAATTAAAACATCTGAACTCCAAGTTAAAACAACTAAACTTCAAATAAAAACAACTGAATTTCAAATTAAAACAACTGAACTTCAAATAAAAACAACTGAACTTCAAATAAAAACAACTGAACTTCAAATTAAAAACTTAACTTCAAATTAAAACAAAACTTCAAATTAAAACAACTTAACTTCCAATTAAAACAAGTGAACTTCAAACTAAAACAACTTAATTTCAAATTAAAACAACTGAACTTCAAATTAAAACAAAACTTCCAATTAAAACAACTGAACTTCAAATTAAAACAGAACTTCCAATTAAAACAACTGAACTTCAATTTAAAACAACTTAACTTCAAATGAAAACAACTGAACTTCAAATTAAAACAACTAAACTTCAAATTAAAACTGAACTTCAAATGAAAACAACTGAACTTCAAATCAAAACAACTGTACTGCAAATTAAAATCAAACTTCAAATTAAAACAACTGAACTTCAAATTAAAACAACTGAACTTCAAATCAAAACAACTGGACTTCAAATTGAAATTAAACTTCAAATTAAAACAACTGAACTTCAAATTAAAACAACTGAACTTCAAATTTAAACAACTGAACTTCAAATTAAAACAACTGAACTTCAAATTTAAACAACTGAACTTCAAATAATAACAACAACTTCAAATCAAAACAACAACTTCAAATCAAAACAACTGTACTTCAAATTAAAATTAAACTTCAAATTAAAACAACTGAACTTCAATTTAAAACAACTGCACTTCAAATTAAAGCAAGTGAACTTCAAATTAAAGCAAGTGAACTTCAAATTAAAGCAACTGAACTTCAAATTAAAACAACTGAACTTCAAATAAAAACAACTGTACTTCAGATAAAAATTTAACTTCAAATAAAAACAAGTGAACTTCAAATTAAAACAAGTGAACTTCAAATAAAAACAAGTGAACTTCAAATTAAAACAACTAAACTTCAAATTAATAAGTGAACTTCAAATGTAAACAAGTGAACTTCAAATTAAAACAACTTGAGTTTAAATTAAAACAAAACTTCAAATTAAAACAACTTAACTTCAAATTAAAACAAGTGAACTTCAAACTAAAACAACTGAACTTCAAATCAAAACAACTAAACTTCAAACTAAAACAAGTGAACTTCAAATTAAAACAACTGAACTTCAAACTAAAACTGAACTTCAAATTAAAACAACTGAACTTCAAATTAAAACAACTGAACTTCAAATTAAAACAACTGAACTTCAAATTACAACAGAACTTCAAATTAAAACAACTAAACTTTTAATTAAAACTGAACTTCAAATTAAAACTACTGAACTTCAAATTAAAACAACTAAACTTCATTTTAAAACTGAACTTCAAATTATAACAACTAAACTTAAAATCAAAACAACTGTACTTCAAATTAAAATTAAACTTCAAATTAAAACTGAACTTCAAATTAAAACAAGTGAACTTCATATTAAAACAACTGAACTTCAAATTAAAACAAGCGAACTTCAAATTTAAACAACTAAACTTCAAATTTAAACAACTGTACTTCAAATTAAAATTAAACTTCAAATTTAAACAACTGAACTCCAAATTAAAACAACTGAACTTCAAATTTAAACAACTGAACTTCAAATTAAAGCAAGTGAACTTCAAATTCAAACAACTGAACTTCAAATTCAAACAACTGAACTTCAAATTCAAACAACTAAACTTCAAATTTAAACAACTGTACTTCAAATTAAAATTAAACTTCAAATTAAAACAACTGAACTTCAAATTAAAGCAAGTGAACTTCAAATTCAAACAACTGAACTTCAAATTCAAACAACTGAACTTCAAATTCAAGCAACTGTACTTCAAATAAAATTAAACTTCAAATAAAAACATGTGAACTTCAAATTAAAACAACTAAACTTCAAATTAAAACAATTGAGCTTCAAATTAAAACAATTGAGCTTCAAATTAAAAAAACTGAACTTCAAATTAAAACAAGTGAACTTCAAATTAAAACTGAACTTCAAATTAAAACAACTGAACTTCAAATTAAAACAACTGAACTTCAAATTAAAACAACTGAACTTCAAATCAAAACAACTGTACTTCATATAAAAAAAAATACTTCAAATTAAAACAACTGAACTTCAAATTAAAACAACTGAACTTCAAATTAAAACAACTGAACTTCAAATTAAAATAAGTGAACTTCAAATTAAAATAACTGTACTTCAAATAAAAACAAGTGAACTTCAAATAAAAACAAGTGAACTTCAAATAAAAATAAGTGAGCTTCAAATTAAAACAACTAAACTTCAAATTAAAACAACTGAACTTCAAATTAAAACAAGTGAACTTCTAATTAAAACAAGTGAACTTCTAATTAAAACAATTGAGGTTAATTAAAATAACTGAAGTTCAAATGAAAACAAGTGAACTTCAAATTAAAACAACTTACTAAGTTTAAATTAAAACAACTTAAGTTTAAATTAAAACAACTATAGTTTAAACTAAAACAACTGAAATTTAAATTAAATTAACTGAACTTCAAATTAAAATAACTGAACTTCAAATTAAAATAGTTGATTTTCATATATAAAAAAAAAACCCATCTATTATATTTAGAGATTCATTTGTTTTATTTTGAAGTTCTGTTGTTCTAATTTGAGAGTGAAAACGTGTATTATGAAAACCTCCAGAAAAGTAACATATTTCTTCCTGCAAACTTTTTCTTATCTTTACCAGACTGCTGACAGCAAAGGGAAGAGAGGGAAAAAATTATTTATGAAAAGATATACCATTCTTTTAAAAAAAATTACACAGCATACTACACAGATAAAGTAACACAGGAAGAAATAACGTATAGCTATTCCGTGTAGGTTATAGCACATACTGTCCTTATACTAGAGAAAACTAAAGTTACATTTTTGTTACATATATGTGACATGCAGAAAATAGGAGTGTAACTTATGCGTGGAAAGACTGTTTTTTAAGGCAATCAGCAGAGAAACCTTTAAAACCCTGGATACATTTATTGAAAGTCACACCTGCACTACCAACCCAACAACTGCTGGGCCATTACTCCCTCACAGAACACAAGGGCACGGCTGCGACCACACATGTAACACACTGCCCACCACCACCACCACCACCCATTGCCACACAGGACACACTCCCACAGGCACGGGTACAACCACACTTGTCCACACAACACACCACCTTAAAAGTGGATCTTCATGTGCCGGGCAATATCCTTCCTTGTCTTGAAACACTTGCTACAAATATCACACTTGAACTCCCGCAAGCCAGTGTGTCTAAAGGTGTGTTGGTTGAGTTGTGAACGGGTATAAAACCTTTTCCCACACTCCAGGCATTCTAGATTCTTAACACCACTGTGTTTCAGGGTGTGTGTGGTGAAGTCACTCTTTCTAGCAAATCTTTTCCGACATTCGAGGCATTCATAATTTTTAACACCACTGTGTGTCAGGGTGTGGTCGGTGAGTTTACTCTTTGTAGCAAATCTTTTCCCACACTCTAAACATTCATGATTTTTAACACCACTGTGTGTCAGGGTGTGTGTGGTAAGGTCACTCTTTTTAGTAAATCTTTTCCCACACTCTAAACATTCATGATTTTTAACACCACTGTGTGTCAGGGTGTGTGTGGTGAGGGAAATCTTTTGAGTGAATCTTTTCCCACACTCTAAACATTCATAACTCTTAACACCACTGTGTAACAGGGTGTGTCTGGCAAGGTCACCCTTTCTAGTAAATGTTTTCCCACACTCTATACATTTATAATTCCTAACACCACTGTGTGTCAGGGTGTGTGTGGTGAGGATTTGCTTTCTAGCAAATTTTTTCCCACACTCTAAACATTCATAATTCTTAACACCACTGTGTGTCAAGGAATGGGTCTCAAGGTGACTCTTGTATTTGAATGTTTTGTCACACTGTTGGCACTTCAGCTCACTGTCTGCCTTGTGGCCTGAGCTGCCTGCCTCCAGGTGATTCTTGCCATCACACCTGTGCCTCCCCTCCCCTGAGACAGACTGATCCTGCTGCCCCCGGCCACTCATGCTGCTACCCGGCCCCAGAGCCTCCACCGCTGCAAGACTCCCGCCAACACACGTGACAGCCGGTTCTGCGGGAACACTAGGGGATGGAAAAAAAAAAAATTGAGTGCCAAAAAATGTTCAATGCCAAAAATGTTTGAGTACCAAAAAAAATTGGCACTCAAATGTTTTTAGCACTCGAGAATATTTTGGCACTCAAAAAGTATTGGTACAAATTTTTGGCAATCAATTTTTTTGAGGGCAGGGGGGGGTTTACGTCTGCAAATCGAAAAAAACGGGTAATAATGGACGAGGACTTCGCGGTCGTTTTCAGAGACACCGACTAATTTTTCCTGGCCTACAATAGGTGCTTTTTGTAATGGAGATAGTTTTATTTTCCGAAACCCATATTTAAAAATATATATATATATATATATATATTCCGAAACCCAAAATTAAAAAAATATATATATATATATTCCGAAACCCAAATAAAAATATTTATATCTATATATATATATATATATATATATATATATAATATATATATATATATATATATATATATATATATATATATATATATATATATATATATATATATATATATATTCATCACCGAATTTTAAGGTCGCCGTTTCCATTAAAAACACTGAATCTCCTCTCCATCAGAAAAAGCACTAAAACTTGGCTGGGAAAAAATAGTCAGGGTCTCAGATAACAGGGAAGTAATTGACTAGAACATACCAAACCTAACCTTATAGGTTTTAATGAAACCAAACCTAACTTTAACCACTAAGTATAACCTAACCTAACCTTAACCACTAAGTATACCTAACCTAACCTTAACCACTAAGTATATCTAACCTAACCTTAACCTTAACCATGCATAATTAATGGGTTTCCGGCAAATAAAACTATCTCCATTAGAAAAAGCACCTATTGTAGGCCAGGAAAAATTAGTCGGTGTCTCTGAAAACGACCGCGAAGTTCTCGTCCATTATAACCCATTATCTGAAAGCACATCAAATTCTATCACAAGATAATAAAACGCTTGTCAAGATAATAGGGTTATTTTATGTTCATGCCATCCCGCGATTACGAGACCGAAAATGCATTTTCCTGAATAGTTTTGAATGACTCTGGCACTCTGTTTTGTCATCAATGATTGTTTATAGGTTTAGGTACCGTAGATAACACTAAAGTCGCCAGTCATTTGCCACTGCACTAATGTCGCCAGGAACAATATATTACGAATTCTAACACTTTAACACTTTAACACTTTATTATGTTTGCCATTTTACAATATTTTATAATGATTATAACAGGATATGGGGTTGCAAACAGCCCTTTACAAGCAAAAGCTTTTTGGGCAAAGGTGTGGAGAGAGAGGGAAAACACACAAGAGAAAATAATAAATAAACACAAGGTATATAAATACTAAACAAATACTGACATAAACAGGCGATGATAGTTAGCAAGTTACTTAGACTAATTTACAGGATAATATACACTAGTAATAAATAATATTAAACAGTTGCTGTGAAAAATTACACAAAAAATAAGTACACGAATAATAATAACAATGATAATAGTACACAGAGCTAGTATAATGATATAATAAATGTTTCTTGAATGTATGTTTAAAAGTGCTTAAGCTAGGTGAATGTTTGACATGTACAGGGATATCATTCCATAACTTGGGACCTTGGTATATTAGGGAATGTTTGTATAGGGTTAGTTTATGACTAGGTATGGACAGGGAGCGTTGGTTGCGGGTTTGGTAATTGTGAAGTAGTTGGTCATTATATATATCACTGGTCAACAAAAAAAAAAAAAAAAGTTCTGGCATGGAATTTAAGAACAGTTTTAGACTAATTGGAGGGTGCTGAATTCAAATCTGATCTTATATTTTCTCTATCACATCACGTTTTTGCGCTATAGGTATATATTCCATTTTCATGAATTTCAAGAAAAATTTATCCTTCTATTGAGTAGTGTAGCAAAAGGGCCGGATTATATGGTTTATTTTTAATTCAGTCTCCCAATAAACTGGAGAATATCTTAGTTTTCTTTGAACATGCATAACATTCCCATTCTTTATGATACGAAAGTAAACAAACACATTTCAACTTGCACAGCAATCGTCCGCAGGTAGTGTTTTATTATTGAATTTTACATTGAATTGAGTTATTTATTGTATTTCTCCTGTTTTCTTTTTTGTGAAACAATGCCTAAGGTGTAGGTGGTTAGGTAGCAAATTCAAGGAACAACTCAGGTAGCTAACAACTCTTTTTCTTTTATTTGTCCGCAGTTGGTGTTGCTGCTCTAACAATGGCCTCTACATCTCACAGAAGAAAGTGCTCAAATGATCCAAATATATTTTGCTACATCTGTGGAAGCTTTACTTTGAAGACTCAGAGGCGCAACATTACTGACTTTGTTAAGAGCTTGTATTTTGCGTACTTCAAAGTACCACTTGGAGACCAAGACAAGCATTGGGCTCCTCACAAAGTGTGCAAAACCTGTGTTGAGACTTTGAGATCATGGTCTCAAGGAAAGAAGGCTAAACTTAAGTTTGGAGTGCCTATGGTTTGGAGAGAACCAAGCAATCATTTAGATGACTGCTATTTCTGCCTTGTCAATGTAAAAGGTTTCAATAAGAAAAACAAGAAATATTTGCAATACCCAAGTATCCCTTCAGCTATTCGACCAGTTACCCACAGTGAAGAAATACCTGTACCAATATTTACTGAGCTTCAAAAAAATGATGAAACAGATCTCTGCTCACCTGCTCCCACTGATGAAGAAGACACTACAGATATTTTTCAGCCATCTGATGAAGATTGTGACAAACCAATTCTGTTTACTCAGTCTGCTTTGAATGATTTGGTTAGAGATCTTTATCTACCAAAAGAGTCTGCTGAACTGTTGTCTTCAAGACTGCAAGAGAATGCAGAACTGCGTAAGTACTTCCATTCAGATGGCCAGCTTGTCTATTGTACTGATGTAGAAGGGCTACTTCTTTTTATGGGACTGCTAGCATATGATTCAAGGGATTGGAGGCTTTTTATTGACAGTTCCAAAAGAAGTTTGAAATGTGTTCTGTTACACAATGGAAATAAGTATGGCTCTGTACCAATAGGTCATTCTGTAAAACTTAAAGAAGAATATAACAACATCAAGATTGTCCTAGAGAGGTTGCAATATCATGTTCATGGGTGGTTAATTTGTGTCGATTTGAAAATGGTTAACTTTCTTTTAGGTCAGCAAGGAGGGTACACAAAATACCCCTGTTTTCTGTGTTACTGGGACAGTAGAGCTACAGCAGAGCATTGGGTGAAAAAAGAATGGCCTCAGCGACAGAGTTTGGCATCTGGCGATAAGAATGTCATCAATGATCCTCTAGTGGATAGGAAGAAGATTGTCTTTCCTCCCTTGCACATAAAACTTGGATTGATGAAGCAGTTCGTCAAAGCTCTTGATCACAGTGGAGAATGCTTCAGCTATATATGTTCAACTTTTCCTGGTCTTAGTGAAGAGAAGAAAAAGGCTGGAATATTTGATGGACCTCAAATAAGAACACTAATGAGAGATCCAAATTTTATCACATCAATGAATGAGACAGAAGAAAGAGCTTGGAATGCATTTTGTAATGTGGTGAAGAATTTTCTAGGGAATAAGAAAGCAGACAACTATGAAGAGATTGTGGAAGAGCTACTAATGAGCCTGTGAGATCTTGGATGTAGAATGAGTATCAAGGTTCACTATTTACACAGCCATTTGGACAAGTTTCCGGAGAACCTTGGGGATGTGAGCGAGGAACAAGGGGAGCGTTTTTCATCAGGACATTAAAACAATGGAAGAACGGTATCAAGGCCGGTGGGACTCACATATGATGGCGGATTATTGCTGGAGCTTGATGAGAGACAACCCAGAAGCTGTACATCAGAGATCAGCCAAGAAAAAAAAATTCACATAACTGCTACTTGCCATTGATCTGTGCACCATATATATGTATTGTTTATATTTTCTATTTCAATTCTGTCACTATATTTGATTTACTTGTACATGGACTTCGTAATCTTTGTAATTCCTTGATTAAGAATATACAAAATGTATTACTAAAAATCACGTGTTTTTATCTTGAAACCTTCGATATCTAGGCTGATGAGTCATTTTCATCAAAAATTGAAAAATGCTATATCGCGAAATCCTGATGTGATAGACAAAAATTGAGTTCATATTCGTAATCAGCAGCCCAAATTCAGTTAGAATTTGTTTTAAAACCTTTTGCCAGAAATATCGTGTTGACCAGTGAATTGTAGTTAGACGCTGATTGTTTGTACATAAAGGATGCAATATTTAATTTTAATAAATCATTTAGATTCAAAATATTTAAGGATTTAAATAATGGAGGAGTGTGCTCGCAGTAGTCACTGTTGGTTATTATTCTGATGACTTTTTTATGGAGTACATTTAGATGGTTTAAATGACAGGGATAAGTGGTGGACCAAATGAGATTACAATAATTGAGATGGGGATAAATGTGAGCATAATACATGCATTTAAGAACTTCAACTGGGGCGAAGGGTTTGACTTTGAGAAGGAGTGGAATTAATCTAGATAATTTTAAACAGAGGTTGGACAGATGATGTTTAAAAGTTAAGTTTTTGTCAAAGATTAATCCAAGGAACTTTATCTTGTATACTTGAGTAATGTCGTCATTTATAATTTTAAGATTTGGTAATGGTTGGTACCTGGTAGTGGTATTTGTAGATAACATGAAATATGTCTTGGCTGTATTTATAGTTAGGCGGTTAGCCAAACACCACTCCGAGAATTTAGCTAGCTCTGCATTTGCTCTATTGATTACTTCTGTGAGTTTGTCACCAATTAAGTAAAGCGTAGAATCATCGGCAAATAATATGGTATTTAGTGTCTCAGATATGTTACATATGTCATTGATGTATAATAGAAACAGAATAGGTCCCAGTATACACTGCCTTGAGGTACTCCTAGATGCACTGATTTGGTGGGGGAAGACATATTGTTGAAGACTGTATATTGGGTCCTATTACTTAGGTATGAGTTGAACCAGTCATGAATACAGCCACGAATTCCATAGTGATACATTTTGTCCAGTAGAATATTGGGTTGAACAGTGTCAAATCCTTTTCGAAAATCAATAAAGATTGAAATGATAGATTTGTTGTTATTTAGTGCTGTGTATAGGGCACATGTGTAGGTATTGATGGCATCAAAGGTATTAAAATCAGGTCTAAATCCAAATTGCTGATCATTTAGTATGTTCATTTTACTTATGAATATCAATAGGTGCTTTTTCATTAATAATTCAATTTTTTTTGAGAAAACAGGTTCTACCATCACTACAGACTTGTATGTGCCACTGAAGACATGTAGTGTGATGTACATAATATAAACTACTGTGCATGCCTCTTCAGTGGCACATAAAAGTCTGTAGTGATGCTAAAATTCGTAATATATTGTGCCTGGCGACATTAGTGCAGTGGCGAGGGCGAGTGACTGGCGACTTTAATGTTATCTGCGGTAGGGCAAAGCGGTACACACAGCACACATGACCCAGGCTGTACTTGTACCCCAGATAGACTACACTGGCAGGGTTACAGGGAGTTTCGTACACAAGTTGTTTCGTACCCAGGTTTTCTTAGTTGTTTCGTACACTGATTTTGAGTTTTTTCGTACATACCTAGTGTCGTTTCGGAACTCTAGTAATCAAGTTTAACTCTGAGCTGAGTGTACGAAACGACTATGGTTGCATATAGACTACGAAACAACTTTTTGGCATACGAATCTACTGGTGTACGAAACAACTTGTGTACGAACTGACTACTCCCTTCAACACTCCATTATATATCCCCCATTATACCACACTCCTCTTCCTCCTCAGCTAGTGGTGGCCTCCGTAATATTAGCTAGTTACAGGGCTAATAATACTAGCGGTATTATTTTACGATAGGACCAAACTTCCCTACACAATTGGGAGCATGGTTTTTGTTTACCTTATTGTATTCTAAGAGACATTTTCTCCTTGAGCTTTCCGTCGCAAATCAATAGTTTCGGAGATATAGAAAATTTTAGATGGGAGGAGGAATACGTCTCCATGTTTACAAAATGCCTCCCTCTTCCTCTTCTTGTGACCTGCTTCGCTTTTGTTTCGGAGTAAGTTTTCCATGCGCACCCGTGGCTAGGAGGTTAATCTCGGGGTTTGGTATTTTATTAAACTTTTTTATTATTGGACCTAGTTAGGAGGTTAAAGGTTAGGTTAGGTTAGGTAAGGTAGGTTAGGTTAGGTTAGGTTAGGTTCAGGTTAGGTAAGGTTAGGTAGCCACGGGTGTGCATGGAAAACTTACTCCGAAACAAAAGCGATGCAGGTCACAAGACGAGGAAGAGGGAGGCATTTCGTAAACAAGGAGACTTATTCCTCCTCCCACCTAAAATGTTCTATATCTCCGAAACAATTGATTTGCGACGGAAAGTTCAATGAGAAACTGTCTCTTAGAATACAATAAGGTAAACAAAAACCATGCTCCCAATTGTGTAGGAAAGTTTGGTCCTATCGTAAAAAATTACCATACTAGCTAGCTACAGAGATAATAATACTAGCTAGTTACATGGATAATAATACTAGCTAGCTACAGGGCTAATAATACTAGCTAGCTACAGGGCTAATAATACTAGCTAGCTACAGGGCTAATAATACTAGCTAGCTACAGGGCTAATAATACTAGCTAGCTACAGGGCTAATAATACTAGCTAGATACAGGGCTAATAATACTAGCTAGCTACAGGGATAACAATACTAGCTAGATACAGGGCTAATAATACTAGCTAGCTACAGGGATAATAATACTAGCTAGCTACAGGGATAATAATACTAGCTAGTTACAGGGATAATAATACTAGCTAGCTACAGGGATAATAATACTATCTGACTACAGGGATAATAATACTAGCTAGATACAGGGCTAATAATACTAGCTAGCTACAGGGCTAATAATACTAGCTAGCTACAGGGCTAATAATACTAGCTAGCTACAGGGATAATAATACTAGCTAGCTACAGGGATAATAATACTAGCTAGATACAGGGCTAATAATACTAGCTAGCTACAGGGATAATAATACTAGATAGCTACAGGGATAATAATACTAGCTAGCTACAGGTATAATAATACTAGCTAGCTACAGGGATAATAATTATAGAGACTTTAACTTTCCCATCATGAGATGGCCGGCAGGGACCCTGAGGGAGGGAGCCGAGAGGACCAAGAACAAGCAAAAATGCTACAAGACCTCATGGAGCATCTCTTCCTGAGTCAAGAAATCCACACAACAACCAGGGGAAACAACATTCTGGACCTACTATTTACAAACAACCAAGAAATAATACATGGGTACAGAACCGAAAAGACAGTACTCTCAGATCATAAAATCATCACAATAACATTGGCAAAGAACAAAAATACAAAAGTAACCAAGAGTACACAGGAGAAGAACAAGGATTCAGGACTCTTAACTTCAACAGTGGCGAAGCAGACTGGGAAGGAGTAAGAAATGCCGTAACATCAATAAACTGGGCTGAAAAATTGCGCAACCAAGACCCAAGCAGCATGATGGAAATCATCGTGATGGAGTTACTGGAAACGTGCAACAAGTACATTCCCAAAAAGAAAAGGAAAGGGGGCAGAAGGACCTAAATACCCAGGGACAGGAAAATACTCGAGAAAAAGGACAAAACTGAATAAACAGATGGATAGAACAGAAAAAGAAGATAAAAAGCAAGAAATCTGGACTCAAATAACTGAAATAGAAGAAAATATTCAGAAATCCCATGAACAACAAAGGAAAAGAGAAGAATCCAATGCAATCACAAACATAAAACTCAACTCAAACTACTTTTTCAGCTATGCCAAAAAGTTCTCAAAAGCATGTGCCCCCATTGGACCTTTACTAACACCTGAAGGACAATTGGAAGAAAATGCAGAGAACATATGCAAACTTCTTGCCAAGCAACCAGTCAGCCTTCAGCAAACCCAACGAAGCAAAGCAGGTAACAGACCCACATACCCTATTTTGTCTGCCAACACCCCCTGACGAAACAACTACTTCAGGCCTGGAAGACATAGAATTCACCCAGGAAGATATAATTACAGCAATAAAAGAGCTAAAACTGAATTCAGCGCCCAGACCAGATGGCATACCAACAAGTCTGTTAATCAAATGCATAGACAGCATAGCGTATCCATTACACCTACTGTAATGCTCATTGGATACAGGTAAAGTGCCTGACCAGGCAAAGAAAGCAACAATAACCCCAATCTACAAAGGGGGACCTAAGGGCTCAGCAAAAAACTACAGACCCATAGCACTCACCTCATACATGGTGAAAGTGTTAGAAAAAATCATCCGAAACAGGATTTATGCCTTCATGGAAGCAAGAAATCTTCTTAACATTGGCCAGCATGGATTCCGGAAAGGCAGATCCTGCTTATCAAAGCTCCTGGCATACCACGACAAACTCCTCCACCCCCTCGCAGCAGGTAAAAACGTCGACACAGTATTCCTGGATTTTGCGAAGGCCTTTGACAAGGTGGACCATGGCATCCTCATACATAAGGTCAAGGACCTTGGAATAGCAGGAAAAGTGGGTTTATGGCTATACAACTTCCTCACTGAAAGAACGCAGTCAGTGACGGCAAATGGAGCCATCTCAGAGGAACACAGTGTGGTGAGCGGTGTCCCCCAAGGGTCTGTACTAGGACCTCTACTCTTCCTCATCATGATAGGGGACATAGAGGATACAGTTGATTCGGGTTGCCAGTTGAATCAGGCCGCCTATATTAAATGCATACCAAGCATGCATTTATGCATAACCTTATAGGTTTTAATGAAACCTAACCTAACCTTAACCACAAAGTATACCTAACCTAACCTTAACCACAAAGTATACCTAACCTAACCTAACCTTAACCACAAAGTATACCTAACCTAACCTAACCTAACCTTAACCACAAAGTATATTGTCTGCTGGGTATGCATGCTACTATAGGCGGCCTGTTTCAACTGGCGGCCCGAATCAACGGTACCCGGACATAGACACAGAAGTGACCCACTCAACAACGGCCTCTTTCGCCGATGACACAAACATATGTAAAAGCATTTGAGCCAGAGAAGACATCAGCCTTCTTCAAGAGGATCTCAACAAAATCTATGCATGGGCCAAAATGAACAACATGCTATTCAATGGTGAAAAATTCCAACTGCTCAGGAGTGGTAAAAATCAAGAGATCCTCAACAACACCTCCCTCCTGTCAAGCGAGAAACAAGTGATAACCACTAGCCCACATGTAAAATGTCTGGGCAATGGGCATTCACCTCAATGCTGATGGCACCTTCCAACACCACATCGAAGAGACCATCAAGAAAGCCAGAAGGATTGCAGGGTGGATACTTAGAACCTTCTACTCCCGGGAAAAAGAGTATGATGACTCTATGGAGAGCACTAGTCCAGCCCATCCTGGACTACTGCAGTCAACTGTGGTCTCCCCACAAGGCTATGGATATCCAGGCCCTTGAGTCGCTCCAACGGTCATTCACTAGGCAAATAAGAGGGAGATGAAAGAACTCTCCTACTGGGAAAGACTAAAAAGACCAAGACTACTGGACCAAGTGAACCTACAGTTTAGGGACGCTAGGACCGGCTGCAGCGGTAGAACACTACGGCTCTGAGGAATTATCCTCTAAACAACATCAAGTATCAAGTACACCACAGCCACACAAAATACACTTCCTACCTCTTGTTCTTGTTCTTGTTTTACGGCTGCGAAGATCCCTTGGGGAACACTATGAGCCCTGGTGATGTCCTATGATGTTATCACAGGCGTGGTAGTTGACCTGTCCTCCTCAGGAAGGCACAGGTGAGGCGGATGACGGCGTGTTGCCGTGAGGGGTGGACGCCCGCCGCCGCCAGCAGGGTGGGCAGGTCAAAGGTGGTGACGTTCAGGGTGAGGAGTTGAGATTATAGCACTACACGGTGGGAGTGGAAGCGCGGACACTGCAGCAGAAAGTGTTCAATAGTCTCCGGAACATTCATGCAGCAGTGGCAGTGAGGGACCGGGGACAGGCGAAGACGGTGCAGGTGAGCCGTGAGTGTGGTGTGCCCCAGGCGGAGGTGGGTGAGAGTGACATCAAGGACACGGGACTTTTTCCTTATCCAGGGCTGGGGGGAAGAGTCACTGCGGTATTGGCCCATGGAGGTGATGCGGAGGGCATCGCCGAGCGTGTTATTCCAGGTGGAGCGGCAGACCCGGGAGATGAGGCGTGTGGCTGCGGAGAGCGGCAGGGGGAAGGGTGTTTTGTTTACCTCTCAAGGCCAGCCTGGCAGCAGAATCAGCTACCTCGTTGCCTGGGATACCAGCGTGGGAGGGAACCCACTGAAAGACAATATCCCAGCCCTCTGTGGTAAGGTGGAGGAGGGCCCTCTGGATGGTGTGGACGAGGGCCGTGGATGAGTGGGGGTGGCGGGAGAGGAGGAGGTGGAGTGAGGAGAGGGAGTGTGTAAATCACAGCCTTGCCCTTGGTATGACAGGTGTAACAAACACATACGGAATGGAATGGGACCTGAAGTTTAGTGAAAGGAAATGTAGTCATGGAGTTTAACAGTGAAGATAGGAGTCAGTGGGTGCATCTGAAGTTGACCTGGACAGAATCTTATTATAGGAGCCCAGGAATACACCTAACCCTGCTAGCCCAGCAAGCCAGGTGGAGGATATACCAGACTTAACCTTACCACCAGGACAAGCTGAGGCAGGGCTGGTCTCACAGTCACCTAAGGACAACACTCACCAACAAACAGGGCATAGAAAGGTAAAAATATGCAGTTTACCTTAAAAATATGTGCAGACATGGACTACAAGGAGAAAAGTGTAAATATCTCCACCCAAAACCTTGTGCTACATTCATGAAGCATGGACTGGATGAAAACCTTGGCTGTACTCCGGGGTGGAAATGCAGTGACTATCATCCTCTTGTATGTAGGTCATCACTACATACAAGAGAATGCAAACGTAGGGAATGCAAATACCCACACATAAAAGGAACTAAAAGACCAAACAACCAGTACTCCAGATCAACCCAGCAAAGAAATCAGAGGGAAGACAGAGGGCAACGATCACCACATACACATAGAAACGCTCCACCCCCTGAACACCACAGGCAAGATACCCAAAGGCCAAATGGACCCCCTCCTCAGGTATGGAACAATGCAAGTGGCCCCACCACACATATAAATAGAAATAACCCCACCATTGGCGTACAACAAAATGTGGACCAGGGTAATTTTTTAGAGCACATGGTGGAGAAACTACTGGACATGGAGAAACACTCTCAGTCCACAATCAACCGTCTAGTAGAACGAATAGACAGACTGGAAACAAGGCAGAGAGGGGGCTGCAGCCTCCAACACTAACCAGTTTCTATACTGGAAATATCAGGGGCCTTTATCCAATCTGCAATCAGACAAAGGTCCCAATGATTAAAGAGTTAGCAGAGACAGAAAACTTTCTCTATGGCCTTCACAGAAACTCACCTCACAAAAGATCACCTGGATGCAGAAGTGCAAATAGAAAACTACACACTCATCAGACAGGATAGAGAAGGAAGAAGCCATGGAGGAGTGGCAGTGTACGTAAAACAAGAGGTAGCAGCCAGTGTAGAGGTACTTGTATCTTTCTCAAATGGTACAACAGAAATGCTGGCAATATTTATCAAAGACCTTAACCTGGTAACAACAATCATATACAGGCCACCTAATACTAGTGTTAACGCTTTTCAAGAAATCACAACCAAACTCCGCAACCTTCTAGAAGATCCTCCAAATAAATCTACAGTATTTTTAATACTGGGGGACTTTAACTTGCCTCACATTAGCTGGCCCTCCATGAATATCGCAGGTGGGACACCAGAAGAAAAGGGCCAAGCGGTAAAATTAACCTCACTTATGGAGGAGTATTTTTTACACCAACTAATAATGGAGCCCACAAGAGGGAACAATATATTGGACCTCTTCATCAGCAACAGCTACGACTACCTCCATTCCTATGACATTGAGAAGACGGTGATGTCAGACCATAACCTCATCCATGCAAGGGCCAACATCAGAAATATTCCCACAAGAAACACAACAACGTCAGGCAGGATAGACTCTTTCCATGCATTAAATTTTTATGGAAGAAACATTGACTGGGATAAAGTCCGAAAAGAACTAGATGCCATAAAATGGGAAAATAATCTTTAGTGGAATGGAAGCCCACGAGATGTACGAAGTACTCTCCAGCAAATGCCTGCAAATTTGTAAGGAACACATTCCCCTCAGGCGGTCGTCAGGAAGGAAACACCAAATACCCAGGGACAGACGAATACTGATGAAAAAGAGGGCCAATTTACAAAGAAAATTAAAGAAAGTAACCTATGCTGTGGCAGAAAACGCAATACAACGTCAGCTACACTTACTGGAAGATGCACTTGCTCAATCACACGTACGGCAGAGAGAACAAGAAGAACAATGTGCCGTGGAAAATATAAAAGTCAACTCCAAATTTTTCTACTCTTACGCCAAGAAGAGATTGACCAGCACAACATCGGTTGGCCCTCTAATGAAAGAGAACGGGGAACTTGAAGATGGCCCACAGGAAATGGCAGAAATGCTACAGACTGAGTATCAGAGAGTGTTTAGTAAACCTGATACTCAGAAACGGGTAACAGATCCATGTACTTTCTTTAGCGAAAGGAAATGTGCTGACATTCTGCTCACGACATTTATGATAACCAGGGAAGACATAATCCAAGCCATAAGCAACATCGACCCGCAAGCAGCAGCAGGACCAGATGGTTACCATACTGTGTTTCTGAAAAATTGTAGGGAACAACTGGCCACACCCCTGAAGATGCTGTGGACTACATCCCTCCTCACTGGCTCCGTCCCCAATGAACTCAAGCTGGGGACAATAACACCCATACATAAAGGAGGAAGCAAAGGACAGGCAAGCAGATACAGACCAGTGGTCCTCACATCACACCATCAAGATCTTTGAAAGGATACTGAGGGCCAAGATGGTAAACCACCTGGAAGAAAGAGGGGCCTTCAATGATGGACAACATGGCTTCAGAAGAGGCAGGTCTTGCCTATCAGAGCTTCTACTATGAAGCTATATTAGAAGCAACTCAGGATGGAGATAATGCTGATGTAGTCTACCTAGACTTTGCCAAGGCTTTTGACAAGGTAGATCATGGCATTCTCCTCCACAAACTCAAGAACCTTGGCATAACTGGCAGAGTAGGGAGATGGATCCACAGTTTTCTCACCAACAGGCACCAAGTTGTCACCATAAATGGTAAACAGTCATCACAGTGTCAAGTCATAAGTGGTGTTCCCCAAGGATCTGTGCTTGGCCCATTATTATTTCTGATCATGATATCAGACATTGACACAGATCTCAGATATTCCACTGCTACCTCATTTGCTGACGACACCCGTATACAGCATAAAATAAAAACATCCCCAGACACCGATCTACTGCAGTGGGACCTCAATACAATAATAGAGTGGGCCGAAAAGAACAATATGGAATTTAACGGAGAAAAATTTGAAGTTCTGAGATATGGCAGAAATACCTTTATAAAGACCACAACTCAATATATGTATCAACACCAAACCATACAAACAAAAGACTTCACAAAAGACCTGGGAGTGTATATGAGCAGCGATGGAACTTTCTCCCTACACTACACCACCATCACCCAGACAGCGCGACAGCTAGCAGGATGGGTCCTGAGAACATTCCGTACAAGGGAGGAATCCTGCATGCTGACGCTATGGAAGTCCTTAGTAAGACCAAGGCTAGAGTACTGCTGCCAACTATGGTCACCCTACAAAAAAAAGGACATCATCCTGCTGGAAGCACCACAAAGGACCTATACCAACAAGATATATGGTCTTCAGCACCTCAACTACTGGGAGAGGCTGCACAGACTGGGCCTCTACTCTCTGCAGTGCAGACGAGAGAGGTACATCATAATCTATGTCTGGAAAATCCTGGAGGGTCTGGCTCCAAAAGTAGGCATGGAGGAAAACAAAAACCCTAGAA
Source organism: Chionoecetes opilio (assembly GCA_016584305.1). Classification (NCBI taxonomy): domain Eukaryota; kingdom Metazoa; phylum Arthropoda; class Malacostraca; order Decapoda; family Majidae; genus Chionoecetes; species Chionoecetes opilio. Next base: position 42,288 of record JACEEZ010000091.1, on the reverse strand, counting down.
GAGGCAGGCTGTGCTATGTACAGAGTACATGCGCCTCCTCTAAAGGACTACAAACACTCATAAACCACAGCTTCTCCCACAATGGTGTACGGCTCTTCAATTGTGCCCCAAGACACATTCGGAACCTAACGGGTGTCACCACGGACACCTTCAAACATCACCTTGACAAGTGGCTGGCTGACATCCTAGACCAACCACCCACGCCAGGCTACAGTAGCTCCCATGACAACACTTTACCTTCAGTGGTCCTGGAGGCAAGGAACAGGGAGCTACATACTACACCTGGAATGAGTGGAGGACCACCTCAACTCTGCCGATAACGGGCAAGATTCTTCAAAGGTATCAAAGGTAAGGTAAGGTGCTTCAGAATAATGTCCTAGAAGTAGTAGAAAAGTATATATACCTAGGAATGGAAAACAAGGAAGGGATAGGCGGTGAAAAGCAGAGGAAACTTAATGAAGGCAAGGCAAGGAGGATGACAGGCATGATTATAAGGGAACAAGTCACTCCGGCCCCTAGTCACTCCGGCCTCGGTCACTCCGGCCCCTAGTTTCTCCGGCCCCAGTCACTCCGGCCTCTCAGAGGTTCAACCCTAGTCAATGCGGCCTCCCAGAGCTGAGTGTACGTGTTTGCGTGTTCGAGCCCATGAAGTGTGTACATTTTTAATGTTAATCTAGATATTAAAAAAAACCGTATGCTTGAGCTTGATGCTTATGCGTATGCTAAAAAAAAAAATTGATAAAAATATAATAACCATAAAATAGAATTAATAATTAAATATAATTAAAAAATAATAATAGAAAGTCTTGTGCAGCGTTGTTTTATGCTTTGTATCTGCAAGTATAGACGGCTTACAATTTCGCTACGCGGTTTTTTTTCGGGCGACGACGACAGCGGTACGACACTAAGTAAATAAACACTAGATGGCGACTTGACTGTTGGTAGCCACTTTGTAGATATTTTTGTAATTTGTTCATTTATAGCCATACTAGACACAGATGAAGACACAAAATGACACAGACTCTCCAGATAGCCCCTTCTAACTTTCCTGAAATCATGGATGTACAAATGTAAGTATGAACGCCACCACACGTCTGTACATCGAAAAAAACGTTGTCCTGGCGACTTTAGTGTTATCTATGGTACGTAATAAATTAATGAAGTGAAAGCCTATTACTATGTTCCTTATAGCCAATCTAAACTATTAGTTTTGGTGTGTGGCAGCATTGCAGAATAAGCAATATCACTTTCCAGTTTCCACCAACATAGCTTCATATTTTATTGGCGGCCGGAGTGACCAGGGGCCAGATGCTGAGAGTGAGCTAGGGCGCCCTATCCACTAGGGCGCCTGTGGTAAGGCGAAACGCCCTCCCACCGCAATGCTCAGTCGAGATTGCTGCCTTAGTGGCACCGCTAAAGGCGCTGAAAACTAAGGCATGGTCAGACCCTGACTTAGTGAGCTGCTGTGGGCCTTTGACAGACATTCATCTTCTGTTTATAAAGCAAATACAGCCTTGTTTCAGTTCCTACAACGTAACAATTGGTGTTTACATATTAATAGTGTTGCAAGGTCTGTATGAATTGATCGTGCAAGACTAATGCGGTATTATAGGGTGTTATATGCTGGTGATAAGAAATGTTGTGTTGTGTGTTGGTTAGGGGCGGGCGGCGGGCGGCGGGCGGCAGGTGTTCCGCCCGCACTAAAATATTGTACTATTATACGGTATTATCATACTACCAGATGATATTTAGGACAGCTGAACCTACCATCATCTTCACGAGACATAGTGCATATCATGAATGTATAAAAATTGCAGTAAACTATACCTATAATAAGATAACGAGAGCAAAATGAAATCGTGTATAAACTTTTTTTTCACCTTTTTTTATTCATCTTCTCCTTATTCCTGGAATGTTGCTTGCATTAAATTTTCACTCACTGTCCCGGAATCGGCATACCCTAACGATTATCATGGTGTATGGCACGTCCCAATGACAACATTCCTTGCTTCAGCAGAGACGTGTTCAAGCCTTGTGATTGGTCGAAGCTGCCTAAGCAGCGCTCAGATAGGCAACGTGATTGGCTAGTAGGATTCTCGGACCACGCCCACGCCATAGGCTTTGGAGGTGTAAGGCAGTGCAAAAGCGCCTGAACTTTCGACTGTACATGGGCTTTAGTCGGTGCCTTAGCCGGGCCGTTACAAAAGCGCCTGAAGACGGGTAAGGCGCTCTTTTCGCCTTACCTCTATGGCACTTCTCAGCATCTCCCGCCAGGGTGGTAGGCCGGAGTGACCAGGGTGGTAGGCCAGAGTGACCAGGGTGGGGGCCGGAGTGACTAGGGGCCGGAGTGACTTGTAATCTATTATAAATGGTGGTAACAGAGTCATTAACAAATATGAGGTAGGCAGGAGTTTATGGAAGGGGGTGGCTGTACCCCATTGCCTGTATGGGTCAGAAGTGACTCAGTACAGGGAAGGAGACATCATGCACTTCGAAAAGACTCAGAACATAGTAGGCAGATGGGGACAAGGATCTTGTAGGAGCACTGCCGTAGAGGCCATAAGGGGAGACATGGGATGGAGCACCTTCAGGGAAAGGATAATTAAAGGAAAACTGGTGTTCCACAAGAAAATTGAAAGACTTAGTGATGATAGATGGGCAAAGAAAATATCCCAGGAAAATAGATCAAGTTCCACCTGAAAGAAGGAACTAGAGAGATGGAAAAGGAGAGAAACTGTGGGAGAGGAATGGAACAGGATGGAGATAATAGATATCAAAAAGAAAATTGAGAATAATGGGCTAGTTAAATGGCAGGAAGGAATGGCCAGGAAATCAACGTTGCAGTGGTAGGCTACAGGTGGAAACAGAAACCAGAGGGGGTGACCTGGCATGTAGGAGACTGGGGTAGTAAGTTACTCTATAAAGCAAGAACAGGCACCTTGGAAGTCAACGGAAGGAACAGGGAACTGGAGAACCAGAATTGTAGCTGCAGGGTAGGAGAGAAAGAAACTGTAGAACATGTCATTGTGGAATGCAACAAGTTAGGAGTCAGAGGGAAAAGCTTATAGCATCAATAGTAATAATCCTAGGCAGAGAGGAGTGGGACAGGAGACTAGAGCAGAAAGACGGGGCCCTGTGTACGGTGTTAGGGCTGTATGGGGACAGAAAGGAAACTGAAAGTATTGTAAACCTCACCAAAGTGTTCCTAACGCAGTGTTGGGAGATCAGGGGGGGCATTTGCGAACACTACTAAGACCATCTTAGGGGACTAAGACCATCTTAGCGCTAGTTGGACATTTTCGGAAGCAAATTCGCTCCGCCTAAAGGCGGCGTCACACTAGCACTTTTCCGTCTAGTTTTTTTCAGCAACTTTCTACAAACTAACAATTTTCTGACTGCAAAGTCTGCAAGCCGTCACACACACAGAATCGTTCGCCTGCATCACCAGTCAGCTGTTCGACTGTAAACAAACATGGTTATTTGTGGTTTGTGGTTTAACCACTTTGTGGTTAAGATTATGTTTCATTAAAACCTATAAGGTTAGGTTATGTTTCATTAAAACCTATAAGGTTAGGTTAGGTTTCATTAAAATCTGGTTAGGTTAGGTTTCATTAAAATATATAAGGTAAGGTTAGGTTTATTTATTTATTTATTTTTTGATTTTTTTTTCTTTGCGCAAAATAAAACTATCTCCATTACAACACGCACCTATTGTAGGCCACGAAAAAATAGTCTTTGTCGCTGAAAACGACCGCGAAACTCTCGTCCATTATTACCGACGGTTATAATTACGTGCCTTGTAATGCATTAAGTTGTAGTAGAACAATTTCTTTCATGACATCGTAAAAAAAAGTAAGCTGAAAGGCTTGTGGAGCCCGCCAACTTTGCGGATATGCACCCAAAAACATAGTTACCGAAATAGGAAGTTTAGGTACTTATTACTTCTATTGCCGTTTCTTTAGCTGTGCTTTCTTGTGCCTGTATGTTTGTTTTTTGTGCAATGAATTTTCTAAATTCAGATAAGTGAGGTTAAGCTTTGGTTTGGTTAGGAGGCATTCATGGTTCTTAACACCACTGTGTGTCTGGTGAGTTCAGAATGGGGTATAAAACCTTTTCCCACACTCTAGGCATTCATGGTTCTTAACACCACTGTGTGTCAGGGTATGTCTGGTGAGGTCACTCTTTGTAGTAAATCTTTTCCCACACTCTAAACTTTCATAATTCTTAAAACCACTGTGTGTCAGGGTGTGTGTGGTGAGGTGACCCATTGTAGCAAATCTTTTCCCACACTCTAAACATACATAATTCTTAGCACCACTGTGTGTCAGGGTGTGTGTGGTGAGGTGACCCATTGTAGCAAATCTTTTCCCACACTCTAAACATTCATAATTCTTAACACCACTGTGTGTCAGGGTGTGTGTGGTGAGGTCACTCTTTGTAGCAAATCTTTTCCCACACTCTAAATATTCATAATTCTTAACACCACTGTGTGTCAGGGTGTGTGAGGTGAGGTCACTCTTTGTAGTAAATCTTTTCCCACACTCTAAACATTCATGATTCTTAACACCACTGTGTGTCAGGGTGTGTTTGGTGAGCTGACTCTTTCTAGCAAATCTTGGCCCACACTCTAAACATTTATAATTCTTAACACCACTGTGTGTCAGGGTGTGTGTGTTGAGGTGACCCATTGTAGCAAATCTTTTCCGACACTCTAAACATTCATAATTCTTAACACCACTGTGTGTCAGGGTGTGTATGGTGAGGTGACCCATTGTAGCAAATCTTTTCCCACACTCTAAACATTCATAATTCTTAACACCACTGTGTGTCAGGGTGTGTGTGGTGAGGTGACCCATTGTAGCAAATCTTTTCCCACACTCTAAACATTCATAATTCTTACCACTGTGTGTCAGGGTGTGTATGGTGAGGTCACTCTTTCTAGTAAATCTTTTCCCACACTCTAAACATTCATAATTCTGAACACCACTGTGTGTCAGGGTGTGAATGGTGAGGTCACTCTTTCTAGTAAATCTTTTCCCACACTCTAAACATTCATAATTCTTAACACCACTGTGTGTCAGGGTGTGTGTGGTGAGGTCACTCTTTCTAGTAAATCTTTTCCCACACTCTAAACATTCATAATTCTTAACACCACTGTGTGTCAGGGTGTGTGTGGTGAGGTCACTCTTTGTAGTAAATCTTTTCCCACACTCTAAACATTCATAATTCTTAACACCACTGTGTGTCAGGGTGTGTGAGGTGAGGTCACTCTTTGTAGAGTAAGAAGGAGGAAGAGGGGTAGGCGGAAGATGGGAAGGGAAGAGGATGTATCTCAGCTGAGACCTTGAGGGTTGCGAATGAAGGTGGGGATGATGAGGCGGTTTGTGAAGAAGGCAGAGGGGTCATGTCATGAGGCTGAGCGAGGTACTCCTCGATCATAGCCATGGTCCCAACAGGAGAGTCAGGAGGGGAGACCTGGAAGGCACAGGGTTTCTTAGTAGGAGGAGACGTAGAAAGTGGGGTGTGAGGAACTGAGAAGGGAGAGATAGTGGAAGGTTTCGGCGGTGAGGAAGGGGAAGAACGTTTAGGTCGTCTGGTAAGAATAGGCCAAGGGGAGCGTTGAGGAAGGGGTGTGGGGATCGAGGAAAGGGTAGAGGTCGGAGTATCTGGACTGAGGACGGCAAAGAGGTTATTTACGGAGAGAAAGGGGGCAGCAGGAGGAGCAAATGAAGGACTAGGATTGGGAGGAGGAACAGGGAAAGAGAGGGTAGGAGAGGTTGTAGTAGGGGGATCCGGAAAAGTGGGATTGGAAATAAGCTGGGAGACGGGGGTGGTCGAAAAGCCTAGGCGGCGATCTTCTTGGCGGGCTTCCCATAAAGTGAAGCCCTTCTTAAATCTGATGGATGCCACTTCCGATTCGAAGTGGTAGACAGGGCAACCCCTGTAGAAGACGTTGTGGGAACCACCACAGTTCGCACAAGTGGGAGATGTTGCAGGACACTTGGAACGAGCATGGCCAGGTTGAGCACAAAATGGGCAGCGGGCAGAGGATCGGCAGTGCTTGGCAGGGTGGCCAAAACGCCAGCAGGACAGGCACTGGCGTGGAGTAGGGCGGTAAGGTTTAACAGAGTAGTGGACCCCAGCAACATAAATGCTATCAGGGAGATCTTGCCTTTTGAAAGTGACTCTTGGCAATGTTGGTAGGGGACTTACGGCGGCCCCGGGGTGGGATGGTGTAGCAGTAAACTGCAACGGCATCATTATCCTCTGTCAAAAGGTCGAGGAGGACATCCGCGCACTCGGACCATTCGGTGTCATCGACTGGGCAAGAACGTGGGGGGATGGAAACTGTTCCAGTGCAGGTGTTAAGAGCAATGTCGGGCATGATGTCGAATGGGTAGCCGTCGAGGTCTTTAAGGTTGAGCAATGCATGAGCTTGGGCCTCTGTGTCAACAGTCACCAGGCAGGACCGGTCGGGGCGAGTACGGAAAGCAACTTTGCCAACTCAACTCCAATGCCTCCAACTTGCCGTTGGAGGCATGCCGTGAAACGTAGGGCGTTAGCAGAGTAAGGGGCGGTGCTAGGGACGATGAAGAAACGGTCCCACTTTGCAGGACCAAAAAGAGTGTCGAAGGAGGGGTGAGGGAGAGAAGTAGATGTGCGTGGGCGTGAGGAAGAGGAGACCGTGCGGACTGTAGTTCTCCCGGCGGGAGAAGGGTTGTAGGGTGCAAGAGTAGCTACACAGGATGAGGAGGAGGAAAAAGAAGGTTGGAGAGGAGGAATTTAGAGGAGGGATCTGGAGGGGTAGAGCAGGGAGGCAAGGACGGAGAAGGTATGGAAGAGGTAGTGGGTTTGTGGGCTGGAGTGTCGCCTGGTGCTGAGGATGGATTCTTGATCTGGCTAGGGGGCTCAGGAGCACGAAGTGACTGAGGGTCGAGTTTGGGGTACGGGCAAATCAGTATTCCGGGCCGTAGTCAAAAGAGGAGCAGGGATCGGTAAACCAGGGGGATCAGTAGGATCATTTGGTAGAGGGGCCGGCCCTAAAGCCCCTATAAAAGTTAAATTATCATCATTGGCCATGGTGAGCCTGGAGTAAAGAGGAGGAAATAAACAGTCATCCCCTCAAGCCCCCCATGAAGGGAAAGAGCAAAGGTACAAAGGGTATACCGGGCCCGTGGCACCCTGAGGCCGTTCATGACTGACCCGAAGCCAGCCTCATATCCCATCAGCACAGCTCTCACACCTTAGGAGGAAAGGAGGAAAGGGGGATAGGAGGAGGTACAAGAGGAGTGATAGAGGGAAGGAAGGGAAAAAGCCTCAAAAAAGGAGGAAGACAGGAAAGGCCAGGCAAAATTCGTCAGACCGAGGTCAGAGGCCCGAAGCCAAGGGAGCGACCAGGTCGTCCCCATGGCGTCAGGCCCCAATCCCCGGGCCCGAAGCCCCCCAACGATGACAGCGGGTCTGGAAACGGGGGGAGGGGGGGGAGGGTCGGCCCTTGAATCGCAATGTGTGACGGGCTTTAGAAAGGTCTCAGTGATTTCCTTGGCGATATTATTTTTTTACTTGCAACTAGCCACCGTGGTGGACTATTTGCCTGTTTGGATCGTTGTATGCTATATTAACATTTTATAAAATTGTGTATCACAATTTTTGGCTTATAACAAACTTTCCAGCCGTTTTCTAGTTGTCAAATCCAGTTGATGCCAGCGTCTTATTGGTCTGGCGTGCTGGCCATGGAAGGATTCACTCTTTGGGAACCCTAACAGGTAAGACCCTGGTGTCCTTATATCTACACAATATTTCGGTTTACCATGCCACCACTTGACTACAATATTGACAGTAAGAATAATCTAGGAAGCGTCTTCGAGTTTTGCGTGGAGAAACAAGTTAAAATTTTTACACATTTTGGGTGATTTTACTCAAAATTTCATGAACTGCTTTATAGTGTTGGTCGGACTCAATTGGGAAATTTCCCCACATTCTTTCACTCTTATAATATTCTGTGACCATATATATTCATATCATCATGATCGTACTGTGCCTGGATTACGCTCTTGCTTGGGTCCAAGTACTTAAGTTCAGGTACAAGTGCTGTAAATTTTTTTAAGTTCAAGTCAAAAAACAAGTATAGCAGATTTGCAAGGTACTTAAGTCCAAGTCCAAGTACATGACAAGGTACTTAAAGTAATCGTCGAGACCCATTTTTTTTTGCATAAATATGTTGAATGTTCATTCAAAACACTTAATCCACAAAAAAATAATTAATTTCCACGCCATATTTCCGTAAAAACACGACTTTTGTAAAAAGCGCGGGAAAAAATGTTTCATCCCTCCAACAGGCCCGCGAATATTATTGATGACGTCACAGAAGTGTATCACCGAGAGAGAGAGAGAGAGAGAGAGAGGGGATGCTAGAGTCCTTCAAGAATCTGCTATTATTCACTCTACTTCATCCCCAACACCCACCCACATCACCCATCCCTGTTTCCACCCACATCCCCACCTCCAACACCCATCCCCTTCCCCAACCCACATCCCCCTACACCACCCCCGTTCCCACCCACATATCCAGTTCCAACACCCATCCCCAACACCCACCCCCCGTTCCCACCCACATATCCAGTTCCAACACCTATCCCCTTTCCCAACCACCAACACCCACCCCTTCCCCAACCACCAACATTCACCCCTTTCCCCAACCACCAACACCCACCCCCTTCCCCAACCACCAACACCCACCCCCTTCCCCAACCACCAACACCACCCACTTCCCCAACCACCAACACCCATCTCCTTCCCTAACCACCAACACCCACCCCCTTCCCCAACCACCAACATCCACCCACTTCCCCAACCACCAACACCCACCCCCTTTCCCCACCACCAACACCCACCCCCTTCCCCCACCACTAACTACCATCCCCTTCCCCCACCACTAACACCCACCCCCTTCCCCAACCACCAACACCCATCCCCTTCCCCAACCACTAACTCCCTTCCCCCAACCACCGAACACCCACCCCCTTCCCCACCACCGAACACCCACCCCCTTCCCCACCACCAACACTCACCACCAACACCCAGCCCCATCTCCCTACCTTCACCCCAACACACCAACGTCCATCCGACGCAAACATTTTTTACACATTTCTCGCCTATTGGTCTGATACGTGTGCAAACTTCTCTGGAAAGGGACATCTTTCTTGCTGCACCCATCAAGGATGCATGTGTATACCATATCGCAAAAAAAATCTATCAGAAACATCCAAAATTCTTCAAGTACTATATTTGGCTCTTTGTGTTTACGTGCTTCTGGATTAGCGCGGGAAGAGGAGACCATCTTCAGTGATGTCACCGAGCCGTGGCGCATCGTCTGCCAGTTGCCAGCAGCGTTTTCGAAGCTCGGGGAATTTGCAGATTTTGATTGCGGATTATTAAAAAACGGCTGACTGGATGCAAAAAGTGACAACATATTGTTGATACACTCGATAATGGTTATACTCTAACTACATACAATCAGGAATGATGTAATGGTCTGGACGATTACTTTAAGTACAAGTACTTTTTTTTGTGTGTGTGTCCCACGAGCCTAGGCTAAAGCTAGCGCACCCGCACCGAGGTCCGGTACGTCACGTCAGGGCAAGTATGTCAAGACGTAAAGTCAAATCACAACAATTCAAAGAAATTCAGGACAGTAAATAATCCTAATAATATTATACATATAATGCAGCATACAAGTCTGTGGCGTGGCCAATGGCAGACTGCAGCAAGGGCGGTGGAAGTGCTAATGTTACTCTGTGGTGGGCATGTGGCATGGAGGTGCACACTGGGATGGAGTGGGAATAAAAGGAGTTTGCTTACATGTACTGGACAAGTACTTGATTTTTTCAAGTACAAGTACTTTGTATTTTTAAATGTCAAGTCCAAGTACTCAAAGTTTTGTACAAAGGTTTAGTTTTTGGTCAAAGTTTTGTAAAGTTGGGTCCAAGTACAAGTACTTTGCCTTTTGCCTGGGGCAAAATTGCAAGTACAAGTACTTGGACCGAAACTGGATTACATGCTCCCCGTTTTCTTTTCTGTACTATTTCCTTTGCAATCATTACTAAATAATCAATCACACTCTTCGTACATTTCCTTCTAACACTTTCATCTACCAATTCTTCTTTTGAAAATATGTTTTTTCCTATATTATCTGAAAAATCGAATTTCTACTTTTCATTGATCATCTCCCTGAGGCCACCATAATGATCTGATCCCTTCACCGCGGCTCCCACAACCTTATGTCGTGCTGATCTTACGATTGATTTATCATTTACTGCTGAGCAGTAGGCAGACAATGAGGCCTTACGTTAGGTATCCGTACTGTCAGCTCGTTTTGGTTCTCAAGAAACAGTAAGGAGGCATTTATTTTCTGGAAAATTTCAGGAACATTAAAATTGAGATTACTATTACTAGGAGTGCTATCATAATATTTAACTACAGGGGTTACGTGATCCACTACAAAATTGCTCAGACAAACCCAATGGTTATTCTTAACATTCATTAGCTGCACAAATGGCATGCCGCTAGTCACATAGCCACCACTGGAGTACCCCTGCAATAAACAACAACTCTGAAATCCAGTTATGGATGGAAACTACTGAACCAAAATTGATTGAGATTGATTGATTGATTAATTGAGCAGCATCCATAACTGTGTCACTTAGCCAGACAGAGGGGATGGAGAGTTATTCTTGAAAAATCTCTCTTCTCTGAAGTGTGTAATTTGTAGTGTTCAACAGTTTGACGTGGCTTGTTTCAAGAGTCCTGGTTTGATATCATCGGTTGTCTCCTTGAGCCTCGTGATGTGAACTGTGTTTTCTTTGATGCTTTAACAGAAAAGCAAACAATAAGGATATTTGACAAGGTAAAGAGAAGCTGCGACTTAGATACAGAGAATAATTCATACAAATTTCATGAAACAAACTCCTAAACACACTAGAAGCTCCCCTTACCAGTCATGGTGACAAGAATTCACAGAGAAATGCCTCATCCTTTTTAAAGGTGACATTTCTTGAAGTTCTGGGCCTCCAGGGACTGAGACCACAGTAGCCTCATCAGCCAGGACAACACACCCAGAGGTTTCTGAAAATGGTCATGTTATTAGCAACATGTGGGATGCTTGACCTGAAGTGAGGTAGTCCATAATACTGAAAATTTGTGACAAATTTTTGACAACTACAAGACCACCAATAAACTAAATATGTTCCATACCAATCCTGGTTACAGACTATCCTTTTTTCGTACCTCTTTTATATCCTAACCTACGTCTATCCTTTTTTCAAGAAGACATTTCCTTAGGTTGTGGACCCCCGGGGGCTGAACCCATAGCTACCTCATCACCAGCCACGGCAGCACACTCGGTGGTTACTGAAAAAAATGGATTTTTAACAAAACACCTACTGTAAATGCATTTGAATTTCTATCAACTGATATAAACCATTGCATATATCAATACTTCGTTATACACTGACTCAATAAACACAAAAACATTATGACATCAAAATTTGTTAAAGCATCTTTCCAATCTTACCGGTAGACATGGCCAGTATTCTCATGCAGTCCCGTGAATTTGGCACGTGAACCTTAACCATAGAGGATATATTGGCAGTCATTGGTCCTTGAAAATGAGATGATATGGGTGCTGGAATTGAAAGCTGTGCAGTGTGCAGGCCCACAAGCATTACTAGGTTCTTGGTAGGGTTTTGTGTGTCACTGATATCTTGTTTGCAAGGACCTTTCCATTGTGGGAAAGTTGAACAATATTACTAGAGATTATAAATCTCATTAGATCCAAGCCAGTCGTGAACCTTTTCTTCCTGTTTTTCTGCGGTTCTTACGCAAGACCTTCATTCCAATTTAAAACATTTAATGATTTGTGTCCTTTACTCTTTTTGAGGCCATAATGCTTCACTTTTTTTTATTGTGCTTTTGCAATATTTTCATCTACTTTTATATGAAATACTGACAGTCTTGACTCTTGAAACAACATCTTGGTCTGATACACTTGAACAAAGAGTTTCATTAACCTCATTAACAGTCATCTTGTCGAAGCTCAGAAAACAGCCTGGCCTCTCTACCAAACATCAAGAAAAAGAGAGTACGTATATTTTGTAGAACTCTGCACAGCAGTTCTAATTCCAAATAGAGCTGCATTAAATGCCTGTCCCAATCATCTCTGTTATCATTGACCAATTTCTCAATATTCCTTTCAAGGTTTGGTTGGTCCGTTCATCCTGGCCATTGGTCTGAGGGTGGTAAGCTAAGGTAACCAGATGCTTGACCTGAAAGAGAAAATAGTGCAGCATTCAGTTCATTACAAAGCTCCCTTCCCTGCTCAGTTAAAATCTTTTCTGGAGGACCAATGCTGTAAAATACATTTGCAAGGTGAATATAAATATGTTCAGCGGATTTTGAAGGCAAAGGGAAAGTATGCATATATTTTGTCCACAAGTCAGTCAAGAGTCGAATATGTACGCACAGGTCGGTCGGCAGCAATGGAAACAAAGCCGTACGTCTCCGTAGAGGTTTGTCCGCGCGCGCGCGCGCACACACACGCGCACGCACACGCACACGCACACGCACACGCACACGCACACGCACACGCACACGCACACGCACACACACACACACACACACACACACACACGGGCTCGTTGTCACTGTCTCGCCGCCCTTGGGAACCGCCTCGCACCCTCGCCTTCACTGTGTTGTCACGGTAATAGGTCATCAACTTGGGATGGAGAGCACCGGATACCTGCAGGCGTTTACATCAGTAATTAGCGATGAGATCATTGCGCCTGTCCATTGTATCCCAATAAATGGAATCAATGGTCCATAACTTCCATCTTTGACGATGAGGAAGACCATTGAGGCGTAACTAATGGCTCATCAAGGCGCCGCCGCCGCTGTTTGCCTCCCACAACGCCACGCAGACGCAACACGCTGGTGGAGACTTGTTGTCTCAGCGTTGCCACAGACGTCTTGGCTCACCTCGGCCAAGTCTTCCTTGCTGTGCAAAGATTGTATTTGTTCCTCGGTGACGTGACGGGATAAGGGAAGGACGACAAGGCTGTTTTCTTACATTATATGATGCTAAGAAAATAATTAAACTTCTGTAAAGGATAATAATAGTAATATTCAGAAGTTGGTAATATTCAAAATATCATAATTCATGGATTAGTTGTCTGTGGGATTGTTATAAAGTTGTAATGATGATTTAACGTTAACATCAACAAACGCTGGTCTGATTTATATATTTTTCTTTTCTTTTTAATGGCTCGTCACACAGTATACATAAGTGTCTCCCTCTCTGCCTAAGGACCGGACGTTGTCAGTCTTACAGTGAGAGGGACAATGGTATCTTATTCAGCACTATTATATACTGCAGCCGCCTGATGGTAAGATTAAATTGAAACAAAAGCTTTTCACCAAGCCAGATAATAACTGAAAACTGTTTACATCACTGATACAACCCAGAGGACAGAATACGATCTTGGATATATCTGACAAAATATAGGTAGATATGGTTTCAACCAATACTCTCCTGATATAACCCCCAGGCCCCGCTGCTAGTTCACTAACCTAACCAAGGCATTGATTACGTAACATAACCTCGATGGGGGTGGGGGGTGGGGGTGGGGGGGGGGTTCGCCCCCAAGAGCCCCCTGTTATTTCTAATTTGCGACGGCTGTTGTAAGGGCTAGAAATACTCCTTATGATGAAAACGAAACGTTCAGTATACTTAAGACCACCGATCGTGTATTGGCTGTACATATAACGAAAAGAAGCTAGAGTGTCAAAGTAATCCCCAAGAAGGAAACTGAAGCAGTCTGCTTCCAACAGACCAGCAGGAAGGGAACGCCGGGGCAATGGGTCCAGCCTTCACCACCATCACCACCATCACCACTACATTTCCGTCGACGCCAGGGGCTCTAAAGGCCACGCCCAACCCATACAACACCCTCGCAGGGCATGAAGTGAGAACAAAACGAGGATAAGATAAGATACTTTGATCCTATCTAGACACTTTGCAAGTACCAACGACAAGGTTAATGACTATACAAAGCGCCACCACGAAACAAAACGAGGAGGGGTTCGGTGGGTCGCCATGACACCCACAACTCCCAACCAAGCTAGCCAGTCGCTCTCATCTTGGCCACAGGAAACACACACACACGTCATTGCCCACCTCTTCCTCCTCATCAACACACACTCGCTCGCACGCCACGCCATTCACTAAGTTTTACCTGCAGTGACGTCCAGACTCCAGTGGTGTTATGAAGTACAGGCCGAGGTGGGGGTGGTGGCGGCGGCTGTGTCCTGTCCGCCTGTCCTGTTGTGCTATCCGCCACCAGGGGCCACATTCAGAGACGCTAACGTCCATGCTAAACAACTTAGCGACTGTCATCAGCTGTTTTGGTATTCTGCGTGGAGATTGATGACGTACATAAAGACGTTAAGTTGTCAAAACAAGGCAACTGCCTATAAGGTGGTGTTGAGGACGCAATATACATAAAAATACTCATAGATTGAGTATATATGATGTTTTCTGACTCAAGAACTGAACAGGGCAAGTATACAAACGAAACTAGGCCATATAACAAACCTAGTCGCTTGTGGTGATAATTCTTTTGGGGTGATGGGATAAGTGTGGTGAGCTGCGGCATCTCACCCGCGCGGGTAGCGACTAGCGATGCCAGACACCACCACGCACGTCTCCGTAGCAGACTGAAGGTTATAGTGGCGCCCTTTTCCTTAATTAATACCCAAGCCCTTGTCCATCCAGCCATGATGGGCAGTGGCGGCTCGTGGCATAGGGCTGCGGAGCTGCAGCACCCACAGACATTCACTGCCAGGTGCATGATGTCTTTAGAGACACAGCATAATTGATACACTACTAACAAATATATCATAATAAAAAGTCATAGGTTATTTGCAATACGTTACTAAGTGAATTTTCATTAAAACCAGACCTAAATGTAAGTTACTCTCATATTTGCTGTACGATTCATGTCTGTGCTGCCGCCGCGCCCCTTAAGCCCCCGTCACACATTCCATAATCGAGCCACGATAGCGCCACCAATGGACCCTACCATAACTACGTCACGGTTTGTTTACATCGGTGCATTGTGGGGATAAGGCGGGTCGCCGCGGGTGGACCTACGAAGGGAAAACTACGGCGATGGAAGAATTTCGAGTTATTTTGCGCGAAATTGATATTCCAGGTGCTATTTTTACTGTGCTCTGTTCTCGCTGACAACACTATAGAAAAGACCAGAGGTAATAGCTGATGTGCAGAGGCTTCTAAACCAAGAAAACAGAGTCATAACAGAGCCTCGTCAAAAGGTAAGCAACTGGTAGGTACGTAATGTGTCCCTACCACTTGCTTACTTCTTAATGAGACTCTGCTGTGGCTGTTTTCCTGGTCTAGAAGCCTTCGCACATCAACCATCACCTCAGGTCTTCTCTATGTTGTCAGCGAGCACGGAAATATAGCACCTGGAATATCAATTTCGCCCAAAACAACTCGAATTTTTTTCATCGTCGTAGTCTTCTCTTTGTAGGTTGTACATATTCATGGTTATGATAGTATTAAAATCCTTATTAATTGAGTTCCTTTTGTTGTCTTTGATGTAGTAGTGCTACATCATGGTTTAAGTGTTACTTGACGAGCCAATGAATACTCTTGAGTCTATACCAACATCACCAACCTTTGCTTTGATTTATCTTATTACTCCATCCATAAACAAATTGCATAACCACGGTGACATTACCCATCCTTGCCTCATGGTACTTGCATGGTAATGTCGTCTACCGATATATATTTGTCCCTACACAAATCGGGAAAACTCGCCGACAGTAATGGTTAGGTTGGTATCCGGTCATTTCGCCCACACTATGGAGTCTAAAGGAGCTAGGAGGTTAGGTATATTTGTTTAGTGTGACGAGAACCCCCAACCCCCCGCTAGGAGGTTAGGTTAGATTTCTTTAGGTTAGGGTAGGTTAGATTTGGGTAGTTTAGGTTAGATTTGGTTAGGTTAGGTTAGGTTTTAGATATGGTTAGGTTAGGATAGGTTAAATTTGGTTTGATTAGGTTAGCATATCGGTGGGTCAAGTCCCCTGCTAGGGTAGGTTAATTTGGTTGGGTTTAGGTTTATTTTGGTTAGGCAATTTTCGTCATTTCGCCCACAAGACATTTCGTCCACATGTAAGTCAATTCGCCACATATAAGAGTCAATTCGCCCACACGATCCATGTCACGGAGTCATTAACTATATCTTCCTCTGGCAGAAATGGAATGAACCACGTGGGCGAAATGACGGTAAATTTCTAGTGTTTGCCCATACTCTCCCACTTCCCCAAACAAGTTTGGGGACCTGTGGGAGTGCGGGGTTTTCGGGTGGGGAACAAATTATTTCGTCGGAAACACGTAATTAAAGAGTTGTGTAAGGGGGGTAAAATTTCCTAGATCTAGGGTAATTTCCTTATATCTAGAGAAAATTGCCTAACCACAATAAACCTAACCTAACCAAAATTAACCTACCCTAGCAGGGGGCTTGACCCACCGATAACCTAACCTAACCAAATCTAACCTAAGCTAACAAACCTAACCAAATCTAACCTATTAGATTGGTTAGGTTAGGATAGGTTAGATTTGGTTAGGTTAGATTTGATTAGGTTAGTTTATCGGTGGGTCAAGCCCCCTGCTAGTGTAGGTTTATTTTGGTTAGGCAATTTTCTCTAGATATAAGGAAATTACCCTAGATCTAGGGAATTTTACCCCCCTACACAACTCTTTAATTACGTGTTTCCGACGAATAATTTGTTCCCCACCCGAAAACCCCGCATTCCCACAGGTCCCCAAACTTGTTTGGGGGAAGTGGGAGAGTATGGGCAAACACTAGAATTTTACCGTCATTTCGCCCAAGGTTACTGGTGGTTCATTCCATTTCTGCCAGAGGAAGATATAGTTACATGACTCCGTGACATGGATCGTGTGGGCGAATTGACTTTAGAGTGGGCGAATTGACTTATATGTGGGCGAATTGACTTACATGTGGACGAAATGTCTTGTGGGCGAAATGACGAAATTGCCTAACCAAAATAAACCTAACCTAACCAAAATTAACCTACCCTAGCAGGGGGCTTGACCCACCGATAACTAGCCTAACCAAATCTAAACCTAAGCTAACCTAACCAAATTTAACCTATCCTAACCTAACCAAATCTAATCTAACCTAACCTAACCAAATCTAACCTAAACTACCCAAATCAACCTACCCTAACCTAACCTAAAGAAATCTAACCTAACCTCCTAGCGGGGGGTTTGGGGGTCTCGACACACTAACAAATATAACCTAACCTCCTAGCTCCTATAGACTCCATAGTGTGGGCCGAAATGACTCCATAGTGTGAGCGAAATGACCTGTGGGCGAAATGACTATGGTATGGCGAAATGACTATGGTATGGCGAAATGACCGGATTACCAACCTAACCATTACTGTCGGCGAGCTTTCCCGATTTGTGTAGGGACAAAAATATCGGTAGACGACAGTACCATGTAGGTACCATGAGGCAAGGATGGGTAATGTCACCGTGGTTATGCAATTTGTTTATGGATGGAGTAATAAGATAAATCAAAGCAGAGGTTGGTGATGTTGGTATAGACTCAAGAGTATTCATTGGCTCGTCAAGTAACACTTAAACCATGATGTAGCACTATACATCAAAGACAACAAAAGGAACTCAATTAATAAAGGGATTTTAATACTATCATAACCATGAATATGTACAGCCTACAAAGAGAAGATTACGACGATGATTTTTTTTTTAGTTGTTTTGGGCGAAAATTGATATTCCAGGTGCTATATTTCCGTGCTCGCTGACAACACTAGAGAAGACCTGAGGGATGGTTGATGTGCAGAGGCTTCTAACCAGGGAAAACAGTCGCCAGCAGAGTCTCATAAGAAGTAAGCAAGTGGTAGGGACACATTACGTACCTACCAGTTGCTTACCTTTTGACGAGCTCTGTTATGACTCTGTTTTCTTGGTTTAGAAGCCTCTGCACATCAGCCATTACCTCAGTCTTCTCTATAGTGTTGTCAGCGAGAACAGAGCACAGTAATATAGCACCTGGAATATCAATTTCGCGCAAAATAACTTCTAAATTCTTCCATCGCCGTAGTTTTCCCTTCGTAGGTCCACCCGCGGCGACCCCGCCTTATCCCCACAATGCACCGATGTAAACAAACCGTGACGTAGTTATGCTGGGGCCCATTTGATCATATAATTATTGACGCTATCGTGAAATTTGACCACGATAAACGCAGACCACGATAGCCTCACAACAATGTCCACGCTGCCCGTACGTATGTGTCATGACGGTCGTTAAGATGGTCACGATGGAGTCATGGACAGCTGTAAGACTAGGTCAGGAATGGAAAATCAACGGTCATTTTGTCGTCACGATAGAGCTACGATAACCCGACTGTGCCATGACGGTGCCATGAACGTATCACGATAGCGTCAAGAACCTCACACGTGGGGGATGTTGCCATGGTGATGGAGAAGGAAGGGGGGGTAGAGATAAAGGTGGGAGAAACGGTGGTGGGTACGTGTTGGTGATGGAGAAGGGGGAAAACGGGGGAGGGGGGGGTTGTAATAAAAAAGGGGGTGTTGGTGGGGAAACGGGGAGGAGGAGGGTTGGGGATGGAGAAGGCGTTGGTGTTGGTGGGGATATGTGTGGTTACAAGGGTTGGGTGGCATCTCCCCCTGTTTATGGAGTAGGGGTAGGAAGTAGGGGAGCGGGTGTCACCGCGTGGTGAGGGAGTATGGGGGTAGGGGTCGAGGGGGGGTCACCATGTGGTGAGGGAGGAGGGGGTAGGAGAAGGGGGAGGAGGGTGTCACGCGTGGTGAGGGAGTATGGTTATAGGGGGTCGAGGATGGGTGTCACATGTGGTGAGGGAGGAGGTAGTAGAGGGTGGGTGGAGGTGAATGAGAAAGGGGGGAGAAGGCGGAAGAGGGGGAAGGTAGGGATGAAGGGTCACCATGCATTTAAATTGAGTGTCGCCGCCGGTTATTTTAAACAAAGTAACTTATACCATAGTTACTTTGATTTTAAAGGGCCCGGCAACATGGCTTGCTTGGGGAGCGAGGTGTCGCCGCTTGTTTAAAGGGCGCGAAGGCATTGTCCAGCCACGTGTGCGGCGCTCCCGCGAAAAGTTTGTTGGTCTATCGTGACTCTATCGTGACACATGTTTAGCGCTATCATGACGTATTCTTAAGGCCTCTTCCATTTGTGCCCAAGTTGCATGAACCAGTTCTTTCAGTTCAGGGTTGGGTTCAGTTCCTGGTTCTGGGTTCGCGTGTCACAAATGGAACGCAAAAACCCCGTTTTTTGTTTACAAACAAACTCAGCTGGCGAGGCAAGAGACAAAGACAAAGACAAAGACAAAGACAAAGACAAAGACAAAGACAAAGACAAAGAGAAAGAGAAAGAGAGAGAAAGAGAGAGAGAGAGAGAGAGAGAGAGAGAGATTAAAAGTGGTAACTCAGCCAGCTGTGATGTGTAGGGATCATATCAAGTTTAAGATTGCGGGACAGCTTTCCTCTACCAGTGGCCCTTAATTGTAGGCTGTCTGACATCCTCTCCGACTCGTGCATGCGGAAAACCCTTCACGAAAAGAGAAATAGGGCCCAAGGCGACCATTGTTTGTTATGAACTGAAAACTCTACCCAGGCTACCGACCAACCTATGTGAGTACAGAAAGTTCAAGGGTTTTGCTGCATCACTACGCGCGTCGCCTCGGACCTAGGTTTTCGTGCACAAATGGAACGCCTGAATTCTTGGGTTCCGTGAACTGGTTCCTGAAATGTCGCAAATGGAAGAGGCCTTTAGTGTTATCGTGACGCCTTCCTAGGACAATCGTGACACATTATTAGCTTTAGCGTGACACACTGCAACGGTTTTTCCCATGACACCTCTTCACGATAGACATACGACTATCACGATAGTGTCACGAAGCTGCTACATAGATAACGATAGCGTCATGATAGACTTACGATAGCGCTGCGTTGGGTACAAAAATCGGGGAGCTTCCCGATTTTTTAGTGCACGCATTAACTTTCGTGGCCTCGGCCGAGCGCGTCACGAGCGTCACGATCGGTCACGATGGACCCAAACCAGGACCATGACGGCGCTGCGCATTGCATTGTTGGCGCGTTCGTGGTTCCATTATGGAATGTGTGAAGGGGGCTTTATGAACGCCAAGAGCTGCAGCGTGCAGTTTTAGTCTCGTCCCCCAGCTTTTAGTCTCGAAACCCCGCCAGTGCACACGCACTGTGATGGTGTGCATAGTGACGGCGGGCGGCGGCAAAATCAAGTGGTACTGACTTTATTTTCAAGTAATACTGTAATTCTACCATCACCACCTCAGCCATCCCCTCTACTGCCAACACTACCACCCCCACCATCCCTTCTACCACCACCACTACTACCCCCACCATCCCTTCTACCACCACCACTACTACCATGCCTGAAATCCGTGAACATCAACTACAACTCATACCTGAGATAGATAAAATTTATGTATGCTACTGTTGTGTGAAGCTGCAGTTCCCCTTTTATTTATCACGAGCCGCCACTGGTACCGGTTGTTAGCCGGGGGTTTGTGACCCGCCTCCCGGGGTGGTGGCCTCCCCCAACTGGCAGGAAGACGAGTTACGAATAGATTAGCAAGCGAAAAAGATCATAAGAAGAAGAAGAGCACCCTATTACTCTGAAGGAATAATTAATAGCTAGAATACAAGGAAGTACAGCCACCGGCGTGTTACCCGCGTCTATGTGGAGGTAGAAAAAAAAGTGTTGAAGCGACGGAGGTGACACGGGATGAAAGAACGATGGAAATAGAAAATAGAAATAAGTACAACGACCTTGAAAATGCAGGCCGCGGCTGCTGCCTTGTGATTGGCTGACACGTTTGAGACACAATCTGATTGGCTGGCACGTTGTTTTTACACAATTGTGATTCGCTGGCGAGGCTGTGACGTCGTTGTAGTCGCTCAGCCAATCAGCTATCGATGCCCATAGCGACCATGTGCCGCCACTGCCATATCTCGTACTGGAATACCCACTAGCTCCGGGTGTAGAAATAGAGGGAGTTAGTTAAGCTAACCACCGTGGCCTTTAACTCTCTTGAATGTCTGCCCTGGGTAACATAAATCAACACCGCCATGCGTAGCCCCGTGTTACCTTTTACCTGCCAAAAGAACACACTGTGATAGCACAGCATTAATATATAATCTAAGATTAAAATAACGGAACACTGAACATTAAAAAAGGTGTTTAAAGATGTGTAATTCACTGCGAATACCAAATTAGTTTTAAGTTGTTCCATTAATATGACTAATTAACCTCAGCTGGGTAAACACGTACGGTAGTTTCATCTCTGGCGGGAAAATATTTATGAAGCCGTGCATTAGAGAGACATCCACATAAGTGATAACAGATGTATGTATAATATGAGTAACTGGCTCTCTGGCCATAACCACTCCCTCTCCTCCTCTCCCATCAACCTCTACGAGGTCTTCTATACTGTGTCTACGCCTGGAAACTTTCACTAATGTTAGGCGTTCACGTAGCTATTGGGCTCTGCAGTGGCGTAGCTAGGTATCATATCAATAGGGAGGCACCATGGCAAGCGGAGCTCAAAGGCATTCTGTCACATTAAGGGTATAAGGGCATATAGTCAGTTACAGGTCCAAGCAGATTACGGCTGCCATGGCCAGTGGGGGGCACCTTGGGGGTAAAAAGATAACGAGGCAACAGCCATTACTTTGCAGGGAAGACTAAACAACCTAAATCACACGGTATAAGCTCTCACTCCCTCCCTCCCTCCCCCACTCACAGTAGCGCCGCCAGGACGTGGTGACTGGGGTGGCCAAGGTTGGACACAGATCTAGCTAGTGTGGGGTGGCCATGGCATAGCCATTAAACCATTAACAAAAGTATGGTTGAATTTTCATTAGACCTCTGACTCGGATCTGGGGTGGTCAAATGAGATTTCAAGGGTGGCCGTAGCCTCCCCCTAGATCCGCGACTAATTCCTCTCACTCTCTCTCTCCCTCACTTTCTCTCTCTACTTAAACTTATGCTGCAGACATATAAGAAAAACAACAAAATATAGCGTTGTTTGGCTACCAATCATCAACTTCCTCCTCTCACCTGCCTCCCAGTGCAGCTCTCAGTGCACCCACGTCCTGCTTCCTCGCCGACTCGCTCTTGACTGTCGACTCGTACCGGATTACTCAAGGAACTCAACACTGCTTCGAAACAACAAACCTTTCCTTTATTTCCTTCCCACCCCCTTACCTGTTGACCTAAGACCAATATTTTTTTTTATCTGTAACGTTATCTAAGTCTTCATGTTAGTAAATATGAGTTAGTAATAGTGTTGGTATAGTTTTGTTGCATTCTATTTAAGGTTATATGATAAGGTTCGTTAGTGCTTCGAACTCATTTACAGCATCGCAGAGGATTGTGGTAGGAATTTCATCATTTTTTTTTTTCCTACGTAGTTTGTGGGTTGTTAAAGAGCTGGATTGCTTTGTTAGTAGTGGTGTAGCTAGGTATCTATCAATGGGGGAGCACAAGGCAAGCGGGGCACGCTGATGCCACATACAGTAGTGTGCAATTTAGTCCGGACAGTGATGAAATAATACAATTATTTGTTAAATTGATGTTTATTCCAAAAAACTGTCAATGTACGATAGATGATACATTTAATATGAGATAGGACCACCCTTTGCTTTACAAGCAGTTCCACTCGCTTTGGCATAGATTCCACCAAGCTTGAACACATTTTTGCTAGTTCTTCGTCATGGTACATACCAGGCCTTAATAACAGCACAAATAAGCTTCTACATCATCAAACAGTCGTCTTTCTCGATTCTACGTTTGATTATAGCCCATAGATTCTCAATGGGGTTTATGTCAGGAAAATTTCCCAGGCCAATCGAGAATGGTTAGTTCACTTTCTTCGAAGAATGTGCGCATTTTTCGGGAAGTATGGCACGGAGCGAGATCCTGCTGGAAAATGCCGCCTCCACCAGGAAAGTCCCTTTGCATCACAGGAAGCAGTGAGCCTCCATGACTGCCTTGTATTATCGCTGTTCATCATTCCCTCAACATTAACAAGCCGCCCTAGACCTTTAGCAGTAAAACAACCCAAAACATCTTCTTAGGTGGGTATTTTGGCGCTTGTTGAATGTGCCCTGGCCGAAGTGGTTCACCTTTGCTTCGTCTCACTACCACTGACCTGTACCCATGCACTTCAAATGCGATTCGTCTGAAAATAGAACTTTCCTCCAGTCATCTGCCTTCCATCCAGCATACTTGCGTGCCCAGCGAAGACGTTTTGTCTTCATAGCAGAAGTCAATAACTGTTTATGTACCGGTTTTCTGGCAACTCTGCCAACCTCAAGGAGCCTTCGCCGGACAGTTGAAGAAGAAACATTTACGCCAGCTGAAGACAAATCTCTCTGAAGGTCTTTACTGGTTTTCTTAGGATCCTTCACACTATTTCTGATGATAACCTTGTCATCGTGAGGTGTTGTCTTGCGTTTTCTTCCACATTTTCCTCGGCGCAGTGTTGAATGTTCACCAGTGTCTTCAGCTCTTTTCACAATATCGCCAACAGTTGACTTTGCCACCTTCATTTTCTCAGAAATCTGTCTGATGCTAAAACCAGCATGTTTTCTAAGACTTGCACGCTTCTTGGGTGTGATATCCATCATGAAATTAAGGGCTAATAATGAATGGAGCACGAACGCACGGAGCACGCTCGCAGCAATAAACGTCCACAACAAGCTCTGGTGTAGCACTGGCGGGTTTACTGGAGCGTGGTCACAGCAGAATAGATGCCAGATGTCACCAGTACACTCTTCTGCACAGAAAACAAAAGAAACTTTATTAGTGTAGTCAAAGATTAGACATATTATGAAAAAGTCACAACATTTGATACTATCCGGACTAAATTGCACTACTGTAGAAGGGTATATTCTAAGATCAGATCAGTGGTGGGTTATTAGAGCATTATACAGAATTCGCCAGCCATGGCCAGTGGGGGGTACCTGATTCTCGTGGGGGGGGGGGGGTGGGGGCACGTGCCCCCCCATAGCTACGCCACTGGTGATATCATTATAATGAGAATGAGAGAAATAGACATGACCTTCCATATACGTGAGGTGAAAAACTATATACTCTCTCTCTCTCTCTCTCGATTCAGTAAACAAACCCTCAAAAACGACTCGAAATGAAGACTTGAACCCCCGAATCTTGACCTAAATGAAGCTTCAATAACATAATTACAAACAATAGCGTCGTTATCCTTTATAATCTGCTTGGGTAGTTGAGAGAATTCATAATGCATAAAAAGAGGCATAAAAGCCGTAAATTGCTGAGTCATTCGCCAGCCAAGCCAATTAGAGAGAACTGCAACTCCGAAATGCCAGTGGTCGCTGGCAGTTTTAACTCACAATTTGGTGAAAAGTTGGTCAACTTGAAAGAAAAATATGGGCTTATTCCACTGCACTTAAAACACAAAAGTAATATTTTAAAAACGATTTTCTTCTATATGTATATTGTATAGAAGCCTGAGTCTGTAAAACATGCATTTAACCAAATACCAGTAGGTTATAGTTGAGGAGGCGAGGTAAATGTTACTCTATGATATTATATAGTCAATAACGTATGTTTAGAAGTTATCTATACCTAGGCAGTCATATTTTCCTTTTATTATTGTGTATCAATCAGATAGAAAGCCTGGAAGTGCATGAGTCGACGCGTGAAGTAGCAATGTTTTGATTCAATCGCCCCGCCACAATCTCCCCGCCCACCACTCCCCGCCGCGCGTGTCGCCTCCACAATTATAACCTACATTGTCGCAGCAACAAGCCGATTTCGGCATTCTTTATTCTTCGTTTTTCCAAGGCATTGCTTATTGTATTTTGACAAGCGTTTGCCAGACGCAGCAGTACTGTCTTAGAAAACAGTGTGAACATCACCCAAATTTTACATGCCACAATATACATGTAAAAAATATATTAACTTTGCTACTCGAGGCGAGTAATTTGCATTAAATTGCTTATTATAGAACGTTCCATCGTAATGAATGTCATCCATATAATTAGTAGAACAACAGAAGAACTATATTTTTTGGTATTCAGATGCGGTGCATCAATGTTTATCGCGAATTCATTTATGAAAAATATTAGTCGCGGAGCCAAAACACAGTAGACCAACCTTTGAGTTAAAACTGCCAGCGACCACTGGCATTTCTCGAGTTTCAGTTCTCTCTCTAATTAGAGAGAGCTGCAACTCCGAAATGCCAGTGGTCGCTGGCAGTTTTAACTCACAATTTGGTGAAAAGTTGGTCAACTTGAAAGAAAATATGGGCTTATTCCACTGCACTTAAACACAAAAGTATAATTTTAAGAACGATTTTCTTCTATATGTATATTGTATAGAAGCCTGAGTCTGTAAAACATGCATTTAACCAAATAACCAAGTAGGTTATAGTTGAGAGGCGAGGTAAATGTTACTGCTATGATATTATATAGTCAATAACGTATGTTTAGAAGTTATCTATACCTAGGCAGTCATATTTTCCTGTTATTATTGTGTATCAATCAGATAGAAAGCCTGGAAGTGCAATGAGTCGACGCGTGGAAGTGGCAATGTTTTGATTCAATCTCCCCGCCACAATCTCCCCGCCCACCACTCCCCGCCGCGGCGTGTCGCCTCCACAATTATAACCTACATTGTCGCAGCACAAGCCGATTTCGGCATTCTTTATTCTTCGTTTTTCCAAGGCATTGCCTATTGTATTTTTGACAAGCGTTTGCCAGACGCAGCAGTACTGTCTTAGAAAACAGTGTGAACATCACCCAAATTTTACATGCCACAATATACATGTAAAAAATATATTAAGCTTTGCTACTCGAGGCGAGTAATTTGCATTAAATTGCTATTATAGAACGTTCCATCGTAATGAATGTCATCCATATAATTAGTAGAACAACAGAAGAACTATATTTTTTGGTATTCAGATGCGTGCATCAATGTTTATCGCGAAATTCATTTATGAAAAATATTAGTCGCGGAGCCAAAACACAGTAGACCAACCTTTGAGTTAAAACTGCCAGCGACCACTGGCATTTCTCGAGTTTCAGTTCTCTCTAATTGAGATGAAAGGAATGGAAGTTTTGGCTCTGGTAATGGTTCTCGCTCTTTCGCTCGCTCGCTGGTGAATTATTATATATCAAGTATAGGCGTCCAGCTCTGGCCTCTTTGCTTTTGGCTCAGTTCTTGCGGCTGGAACGTGGAGCGAGCCACGTTCCAGCCAATTAACTCATTACGCTAATTACTCATTAAGGGCTTGTTCTACATAAAAAGTTTGTCACAGACCCCCATTGATTTTGACAGCACTCTTGCTGTCAATTTCAGCTCAATCCGACAATATTTAGGAGTAGTTTACGCTAATTACTCTTAAGGGCTTGTTCTACGCAAAAAGTTTGTTTAACAACCCCCTTTGATTTTGACAGCACTACTGGTTTGTCGAATTCAGCTCAAACCAAGAATATTTAGGGGTAGTTTATACACTTTTTGGCTTAAACTTGGTTCCACGGGTCTTATGGTGGTAAGAAGCAGCTCGCTTCGCTCCCCTGCCAAAAAACGGTCCGCCCTACACAAACATTTAAAAACAACATCTGGCCAATTTCTCTCTCTCTCTCCTTCCTTCTCTCTCTCTCTTCCTCCTCCTCTCCCCTCTCCTACAAACCACAATACTGAAAATGCTACTTGATAATGTATACACACTTTAATAAATAATCACACACAAAAGGGAAAAAATAGTCGAGATACATATCTTTGCCAAACGGATCAAGTTGGGAAAAAGAATAAATATGTGTAAATGAGAAAAAACGATGAAAATACATCTCTGAACACACACACACACACACACTCACACACACACACACACACACACACACACATTTTTTTTACTTAAAGTAAATACTAGTACGAGGATTTTGTTATTTATTTATGGAAAGGAGGAGGACGAGACTTACACAAAAGAATAGATACCAAAAGACCCTATTTCTAAAAACGAGGGTATCATCTGAACTACATATGCGACTATAAAAAAACATGTATGACAACAAGATAGCACAGAACAAGGCCCGGAGGAGGAAGGAAACGTCGACGACAAGGAGACAAAGAAGAAGAGGGATATAAATGGCCAACAAAAAGCAGAAAATATATTGAAATAATAATGAGATAAAAAAATACATATTGAGATGAAGATAGGAAAAAATATGAGGCAGGATAAAATAAATAAAAAGGGGGGTCTGAAAAGCGCAGTTATTGGCGATAGTTTCCGTAAAAGCCGAGCGGGATATAAAATTTGGGGGAAGAGAGGAGAGAGAGAGGGGAAAAGAGGGGAGAAAAGAAAAGAAAGATAAATCTTTGATCCTACTAGACACTTTGAAAGACCAATACAAGGTTAGACTGTAAAAAACGCCACCACACCAGGACGAATTTGGTGAATCGAACCGCTGACCGATGTCGCAGGGACTCTGCAACACCAGTCCGTGTTCTACCAACCGCGCCACCCTGGGGGGTAGAGGAGAGAGGAGAGAGAGGAGAGAAGAGGAAGAGAAGAAGAAGAGAGAGAGAGAGAGAGAGGATGTGTGGAAAAGTGATGTGCATGGGTGGCCCGAGTAGAGGGGTGTGTGTTGTGTGTGTGTGTTTGTGTTCTCGGCCAGACTTACACCTTTTTTTTACATCCTTGATACACAATGATGGTGGGGGTGGGGGTGATGGTGGTAGTGTTGGGGTGGTGAAAGGTGGGGTGGGGTAGTGGTGATGGTGATGGGGGGGTGGTGGGGGTGGTGTGTATGGGATGGGGGTGGGGGTGGGGGGGGTGATGGGGGGTGGGATGGTTTTGTGGGGTGGTGAGGTGGTGGGGGGGGTGGGGGAGGGAAAACCTGGCCATCTTTCTTTTCTTTTTTCCCCTTTTCCCTTCCCCAGCAAAACCTTATAAACCCCAATTTGTGGTTGTATGGAAATGTTGCTGGTTTTTTATATAAACCTCTTGGAATTTACTGTTCCCTTTTAAATTTTCCCCTTTAAACCAAGACTATTACTAACTCTTTACCCCTTTTCTAAAACATATTATAAGTATAACCCTTTCCCCCTTTAATCCAAAAGAAACAGCATTTTTTTCCTTAATTCAAAACGTATACCTGTTGTCTTTTTATTCACATGAATCACCCCTTTCCTCTTTTTCCCCATTTTTTCCATTATGTTGATCTTTTCTTTCCTTTCATTTTTTCCCTTTTCTTTATTCCTTGTCTCACCTAGATTATTTTTTCCAAACTCTCTCTCTCACTCTCTCTGTTCTGGTATTTCAAAATTCAACTATTTATCTTTTAATTTGATCTTTTTTCATGGAAATTTAAACCAAAAAACCCTTCCCCCCGCACGCCGCTCGCTCATCAAGGGTGGCACATCATTGCTAACTAAAATTAAAAAATAAAAAACAAAAGGGGGAAAAATATAAGTAAAGGGGAAAAAGGGGACTCCGTGGGGTAGTGGTTAGAAAGTTCGGCTCACACCGAGAAGTCCCGGGTTTTGTCCCCGGGGGGGGGCGAAACGATGGGTCTTTCTTAAAACCCGAGCCCCCGTCCCCCCCATGAAAAGGGTGCTGGGTGTTAGCTGGCCACCGAATGAAATCCGATTCATCTCGGTGGCCAGGGGTTAGCCGGGGGTTTTTGGGCCCCCCTCCCCGGGGGGTGGCTCCGGCCAACCAAACCCCAGCGGTAGATCACTAGGTCTGAGGAATTGATATCCTTAACAAACAAAAACAAAAGAAGGAAAAATAGATAAAAAACATGAGGAGAGAGAGGAGAGAGAGGAAGAAAAAGAAGGGGAGAAGGAGAGAGAGAGAAGAGGAAGAAGAGAAATTTTCTAGTTTAAAACTTGATTAAAGCAAAAAACCATATGTTCATTTTGACTTCTTGCCATTGATCTGTGTACAAAGGAGGGGGAGACGAAGATAGAGGAGGGGGGAGGGGTGGGGGAGTGAGTAAGAAAAAAGTGATAATGGAAGAGGGGAAAAGAGAGTAATTCATGGAAAGGGCGAAGTACTGGCATGTAAAAAGAAAAAGAATGTAAAAAAATGGGGGAAAGGTTACGTCTTGTAGGAAGGGGATAAAAGGGAAGGGGAAAGGGAAGGAGGAAAAAAGGGGAAAGGGGAAGGGGAAAAGGGAAAAGGATTGGAACAGTTATGAAAGGATTAAAGGGAAAAAAAGGAAAATTAAGAATAGGAAAAGAAGGGGGAAAAAAAGAGAAAATGTGATAAAAGGGGAACCCAACACACGTGGAAAAGAAGGAAAAGAGGGGGAAAATGGAAAGAGATAGCACGGTGAAAAAGATGGAGAATGAAAAACGAAAAAGGGAAGAGGTTTAAGATGTGATAGTCCATCATGTTTTTTGTTGTGTGTGATAAAGCGACTCTTCTGGGAGATGCGAAATTTCTGGGAAAAATTTCAGAAATGGGAAAAAGCCTTTAAAGTGTGTGCGGGGTGTGTGTTTGAGTGAAAGGAGAGAGAGAGAAGGGAGAAAGGGGGGGAAAAGAGAGAGAGGGAAAAAGAGAGAGAGAGAGAGGGGGGGAGATCCATCTTCTCTCCCGTCTCTCTCCCTCTCTCTGTCGACGATAAAATTTTAAGAAAAATATAGACGCATTTGATTAAATAACGGAAAAACGAATAAAAAAACATAAATTAAAATTTTTTAATAAGAATTTTTGGTGTTATGGGGGCTTTTAGCTTTTGTCCCCGTAGCACCGGGTAGGTTGGTTGGTTTAGGTAGCTGGGGGTATGGGCCTGACCCGAGCCGTTTTGCGTTTTGGGTAAAATCACGCCCTTATGGACGTCCCTAGTCGTGTAAGTTGCTGTGTGTGTTCGGGGGAGAATCCTTGTGTTGTATCTTTAAAATTTTTTTGTAATTAAATGATGAGTTATTGGTACAAAATCAGCTGCCGCCAAGACGTTAAGCACTAAGACCCGTCTGCCCCCGGGGCAATACTGAGGAACTACTTACCTGGGGGCAGACCCCCGCTCACCTTGTCCGCAAGTGGGCAACCGCTAGGGGTCACTACTACAAAAACTAGAGGCGGCAACTTAAAGTAAAAATATTTGCGTATTACAATGCTTGGTCACCTCCCCGGCCGTCCCCTCACAGACCATTGAAAGATAAGGCAAGGCGCCGATGACCAAAAAAATATCAAAAATTGCAAAATAGGGGAAAGTACATAATAAAGATAATCTGAAACAAAAAAAAATAAATCAATTACACAATGCAAAAAAAAAAGAACAACATGGGAAAAACAGGACAAATAAAGATATGACATTAAAATATGTTTACTAAAAAAACACAGAATAAATGGTAAAAAAAAATAATTAAAACTAACCCCCAAAAAAGAGAGAGAAAAAAAAATGTTAAGAGTGGGTGGCAAGAAGTGCCGATGCCGGAGCTGTGCGAGTCTTGCCACTCAAACAAGTACAAAAAATAAAAATAATTAAAATTAAAAATTAAAAAATGAGCATGTTGGTTATCGGCTATAGGGCAAAAGAAAAGGGTTTAGAACCCAATACGGTACCACACAGACACACAGATGAAAAAACAACCACCCAAACCCACCCGTTGTCTGCCGCCAAAGTTATGGTGGTTTACGTAGTTCTGTCCTCGTAGTATCTTTATGTGTAATTAATGATGATTTATTGGTACAAAATCAGCTGCCGCCAAAACTTAAGCCCCCTGGACCCGTCTGACCCCCGGCGGCAACACTGAGAGAACTCCTTGACCTGGCGGCTGACCCCGCTCCCTTTTCCGCAAGTGGGTGCCCAGAGGGCCTACTATGCTAAAACATAAGGGGGCAAACTTAAAGTAAAATGTGCCTATTACACGGTGTTTTGTGCTAATTATTAAGAGAAAAAATAAAATAAAAAGGAAAATTTTGTTTAATACTGACCTATTAAAAAGGTTCTTTGGGTTTTACAAATAAAGAAGGAAAAATGTTGGTCGTCTTCTTTTGAAGGTTTTTTGTTCCTTTAATTACTGTTAATAGACGTGGGTTGCTTTTTTTAATGTAAAAAAAAGTAATGATAAAAAAAATATGTATGTTTTAGACTAAAATAGGTTATAAATCTCTGGTGCCCCTTTTTATGTATGACATTCAAAGCTTGAATTTAAATTTACCTTATGTTTCCCCCTAAAAGAAAAAAGTTTTGGGCCCTCTTTATTTTCTATCACAGCGGCCTGCGAGGGCAAGGGCCCCCCGTGTTTATCAGGGGGTAAAAATACATAGGTGTAAGATTTTCTCCTTTCCCTTTCCCTTTCCCCCCCTCCTTCCCTTCCCTCCCCTTCCCTTCCCTTCCCCACGTCCTCCCTGGCTGTGTAGTGTGAACAGGCTCCGCGCGACC
This sequence comes from Chionoecetes opilio, assembly GCA_016584305.1. Taxonomy (NCBI): domain Eukaryota; kingdom Metazoa; phylum Arthropoda; class Malacostraca; order Decapoda; family Majidae; genus Chionoecetes; species Chionoecetes opilio. Next base: position 10,703 of record JACEEZ010000091.1, on the reverse strand, counting down.
CCCTGCTGGCAGTGATGACGTCACTGCCTTGAAGACCGGTCCCAAACCTCACTTTTTCGGGCTCCCAAATTTTTTGTCCGGGACTGCGCGAGTGACCGGGTGACGTCACTGATCGCCACGCCACGTAACACGGCCAGCAAAAACGTTTAGTGTGAACCCCGTCTTTAAAGAAATAAAAAAATAAATGCAAGAAATAAAATTCACAAGTAAATGAAATTCATCCACAAGGAAAAAATATGTAAGACTAGGGCCCCAAACCCCCCTCCGGCGGCTTTTTGGGTGCTCCCGCGGGGGGCTATTGGTGGGCCTTGGGCCCCCCACCTTGTTTTGGTTGGGGGGGCCCTTTGCCCACCCAAAAACAGACCTCCAAAAGCCCCTTCTGCTTTCCTGAAATCTGGAGTAAATGTATGTACTACGCCCAAACCCCTTCACATCACCCCCAAACCCCTTCACTCACCCATTACCCCACACCCCCCCCCCCTTCACTCCCCATTTTCCCACCCCCCCCCACCCATTCCTCACCCATTACCATCACCACCACCCATTACCCATCACCCCCATCTATTCCCTCACCCTCACCCATTCCTCACCCATCACCCCCACCCCATTACCATCCCCCCCCCATTCACTCCCCTTCCCCTCCCCTACCTACATAAAAGGTTTTCCTCACTTCTGGGGAACCCCCCCATTTTTTCCCAAAATTCCTCGCTAATGGGCTGCTAAAAAAAAAAAAAAAGTGATCGGATCATCTCAAAAAGGGCTTAAAACCTTCCCCCTGCTCGAGCCGGGTTTCCCAAAACTGTGCAATGAGGGGTTTTCCGCAAAGGGGGGCGGCCCTGGAGGGACCCACCCACAAAAACCCACACACAAAACCACACAAACACACAACTTTCGTTTATTTATTATAGATAAGGATTTAAAAAAGTAAATAGATTATAAATACAAAGATAAAGAAAAATTATGACACTTTGGGAATTTCTTTAAAAAATAAAAACAACTGACAAAAGTAGGAAAAAATATTGAATAAACAATAACAAAAAATAACGGTCCTCATCATCCCCAGACCACCAGTAAATTCTTGTATTTATACTAAAAAAATTTTTCAAAAGTTCTGACGGACTGACGTGGAGCCCTTTGAGGGGAGAGTCTGGGGGTGGTTTGGTTTGGGGGGGAAGGAAAAGGTGAGTTGAGTTAATTTTAAGTAATTAATGTTGGTCATGGCGGCTCGTGATAAAAAAAATGGAGGAACTGAAAGCTTAACCCCGTAGGATACAAAAATTTTTGCCCTACCCAGTATGAGTTGTGTTGTTTCAGGGGATTTGGGAGGACCATGGAGGTTATATGGGAGGAAACGGCATGCCGCGCATTCCCTGTTACTAAGGCCTCTTTCACACGAGGGGTTTTTGGGGCCGTCCGGTTTTTTTTCCGCTGCGGCGTGGGGCGAAACCATGCCTCGTTGCGACACTTGCGATTTCTCCCGCAGGCTCTCTTCTTAAACATCCCTCGGTGCCTCGTCAAGTCATGCCCCAAAGGCCTCCTTCACCACTTTTTTTTCCCCGTCCGGTTTCTCCTGCGGGTGCGGCAGATACCAGCCTGTTGCGGGCACTTGCGGTTTTCCGCAGGCTCTCTCTCCAACACCCGCTCTGGTCCCTCAGTCAAGTCGTCACCCTGTCTCTTGATGATGGAGGACGCACAAAGAGAGTATTATGTTATTTGATGAAAAAGGTCATAAAAAAAATTAAAACGCAAAAAATTCTGGATTCCCCCCTTGAACAGCAGCCCCCTTCCCCGGGGTGCATTTTACCCTCTCTCAAGACCTAAAGGCTCCCGGGCATACCACTTTTCCAGTGATGCAGACGAGGTGGTGTGTCCTTCCCCCTAAAGTTGACAGACAACTGACCACCCCATGGGCCCGCCGCACGCGGGAAATACCGGATGTGTGAAGGCGCCCAAACAAAAACATTACCACCCAACCGTTCGCCGGGATTTCTGCCGTTGCGGTCTTCTGGCGACGGGGGGTGCGGCGCCGCAAAGGCAAAACTGCCTCCCGGCCAGTGTGAATACTCCCATAAAATCTAGAAAGCTAAACCGGCGGCAACACCGGACGGGAAAAAACCGGGGGGGTCGTGTGAAAAAGGCCTTACGGGTGAACCGTCGCCCCGCCCCAATGCGGGAGATTGACTCAAAAAATTTCGATTTCACGCTCGACTCATTCACTTTCAGGGTTTCTTCAAATTTTACACAAAAATAGATTAAATAGCTGCCCAGGGATAGTTTATAGGGATATACCGTAATTTGTAGGGTACCCGTATAACAAAAATTCTTTTTCCTCAATTTTGGCATCCAATTTCCTATGTAAAAAAGGATTTTTAAGACAATTTATCTCATTCCATTTTTGCATTTGGCAATTCTTACTATGCAAAACCACTTTTTTATTGCACCCCCTTTCAAAAATGCTTAATGAGTACGCAGTGTCCGGTTGGGCCGTTTTTGATCATGCACCAAAATGATTCCAAAAGACTACGTGGTAAGCTCTTCTGATCATTGTTCATTAGGCACTACTCACGTGTCACAGCCCTACGTTGGCCCAGAACGTGTCCATCGTTTTCTTAGACCTGAAGCAGGGGATGGTCTCCCGGTGGGAGCCCGAGCCCGGATGAACCCGTCTCTGGCCCCTGCCCCACCACTGCTGCCCCAGCCCCTGTCCCTGCTTCACGACTCTTTCGGTGCCTAGTGTGGATAGGAACTCCGGAAACCCCGTACGGCTTGACCCCGGGTCTCCTGGATCTGATCCCCGGGCTGAACGGGAAAAGCCGGCTTTGCACCTGGCCCGGCTGCCGCTGATNTTTTTCCTTTTTCCGTTTTTCGCTCGCTGGTAAATTTATTATATATCAAGTAGGCGTCCAGCCTCGGGCCTCTTTGTTTTTGGGCTCAGTTCTTGCGGCTGGAACGGGGCAGCGAGCCACGTTCCACCAATTAACTCATTACGCTAATTATCTTTAAAGGGGCTTGTTCTACATAAAATTTTTGTTGCACAGACCCCCATTGATTTTGACAGCACACTTGCATGTCAAATTTCAGCTCAATCCGACAATATTTAGGAGTAGTTTACGCTAATTACTCATTAAGGGCTTTTTCTACGCAAAAAGTTTGTTTAAAAAACCCCCTTTGATTTTGACAGCACTACTGGTTTGTCGAATTTCAGCTCAATCCAAGAATATTTAGGATTAGTTATACACTTTTTGTTTAAAACTTGGTTCCACGGGTCTTAATGGTGGTAAGAAGCAGCTCGCTTCGCTCGCTGCCAATAAAAACGGTCCCGCCACTACAAGCATTTAAAAAAACATCGGGCCAATTATCTCTCTCTCCCCTCCTCTCTCGTCTCTGTCTCTCTCTCTCTCTCTCCTACAAACCACAATACTGAAAATGCTACTTGATAATGTATACACACTTTAAAAAATAATACACACACAAAAGGGAAAACATAGTCGAGATACATTTTCTTTGCCAACGGATCAAGGTGGGGAAAAAGAATAAAAATATTTTGGTAAATGAGAAAAAACGATGAAATACTGCTCTAAACACACACACCCCCACACACATCACACCCCACACACACACACACACACACACATTTTTTTTACTTAAAGTAAATACTAGTACGAGGATTTTGTTATTTATTTATAGAAGAGGAGGAGGACGAGACTTCACAAAAGAATAGATACCAAAAAAACCCTATGTTCTATAACGAGGGTATCATCTGAACTCTAGGCGACTAAAAAAAACATGTTTTGACAACAAGATAGCACAGAACAAGGCCCGAGGAGGAAGGAAACGTCGACGACAAGGAGACAAAGAAGAAGAGGGATGATAAATGGCCAAAAAACCAAGCAGAAAATATATTGAAAATAAAAATGAGATAAAAAAAATACATATTTAGATAAAGATAGGAAAATATGAGGCAGGATAAAATAAATAAAAAAGGGGGTACTGAAATAGCGCAGTTATTGGCGATGTTTCCGATAGAAGCCGAGCGGGATATAGAAACTGGGGAAAGAGAGAGAGAGAGAGAGAGAGAGAGAGAAGAGAGAGAGATAAGATAAATACTTTTCCTATCTAGACACTTTGCAAGTACCAACTACAAGGTTATTGCCTGTACAAAGCGCCACCACACCAGGACGAATTTGGTGACTCAACCGCTGACCGAATGTCGCAGGGACTCTGCAACCAGTCCCCTGATTCTACCAACCGCGCCACCCTGGCGGGTAAGAGAGAGAGAGAGAGAGAGATAGAGGGGAGAGAGAGAAGAGAGAGAGAGAGAGAGAGAGAGAGAGAGAGAGAGGATGTGTGGATGAGTGAATGTGCATGGCTGGCAACGAGTAGAGGTGTGTGTGATTGTGTGTGTGGGGTGTGTGTGTGTCTACGGCCAGACTTACACCTTTTTTTTACATCCTTGATACAACAATGATGGTGGTGGTGGGGGTGAAAGGTTGGGAGTGTTGGTGATGGTGATGGTGGTGGTGGTGGTAGTGGTGATGGTGATGGTGGTGGTGGTGGTGGTGTGGGTGATGGTGATGGTGGTGGTGGTGGTGGTGGTGATGGTGGTGGTGGTAGTGGGTTTTGATGGTGATGGTGATGGTGGTGGTTGTGGTGGAGGAGGAGGAAACCTGTGCCATCTTTTTTTCTCTTTTTTCCCCCTTTCCCTTCCCCAGCAACGTCTTATAACCCTAATTTGTGAGTTTAGTGGAAATGTTGCTGGTTTTCTATATAATCCTCTTGGAATTTACTTTTTCCTTTGATTTCCCTTAATCCAAGACAAAATTATACTAACTCTTTTATCCCTTTTTCTAAGACATATTATAAAGTATAAACCCTTTCCCCTTTAATCCATAGAAACAGACATATTTTTCTCTTAATTCAATACGTATAAAGCTACGTTTGGGCTTTTATTCAACATGAATCACCCATTTCCTCTTTTTCTCATTTTATCCATTAAGTGTTGATCTTTTCCTTTCCTTTCATTTTTTTCCCCTTTTTTTTATTCCTTGTCTCACCTAGAATATTTTGTTCCAAACTCTCTCTCTCACTCTCTCTGTTCTGAGTATTTCAACATTCAACTATTGTATCTTTTAATTTGATCTTTTTTCATGGAAATTTAAACCAAAAACCTTCCCCTGCACGGCCGCTCGCTCATCAAGGCTTTGGGCACGATCATTGCATAACTGAAATTAACAAATAAATGAACAAAGGAGAAGAAATATATAAGTAATGTAAAAGGGTACTCCCCGTGGTGTATGTGGGGTTTGCACGTTCGGCTCACAACCGAGAAGGGCCCGGGTTCGATCCCCGGGCGGAGCGAAGACAGATGGGTGGTCTTTCTTAAAACCCGAGCCCCTGTCCACCCAGCAGTGAATGGGTGCTGGGTGTTAGCGTTGGGCCCCCGAGATGGGCATCTCGATGTCATTCGGTGGCCACGGTGTTAGCCGGGGGTTTGTGACCCCCCTCCCGGGGTGGTGGCTCCGGCCAACACTAACCTGCAGCGGTAGATCACTATGGCTCTGAGAATTGTTATCCTCTAAACAAACAAACAAACAAAAGAAGGAATAAATAGATAAAAAAACAGAGCGAGGGGAGAGAGAGAGGGGAGAAGAGAGAGAGAGAGAGAAAAGAGAGGAGAGAGAGAGAGAGATTTTCTAGTTTAACTTGGACTTAAAGCAAAAATCCATATGTTCATTTTGACTTCTTGCCACTTGATCTGTGTACAAAGAGGTGGAGACGAAATAGAGGGAGGGGGGAGAGGGGTGGAGAGTGAAGTAAAGAAAAGAGTGATAATGGAAGAGGGGAAACGAGGAGTAATTCATGGAAGGAGCGAAAGTACTGGCATGTAAATACGAGAAAGAATGTAAGAAAATGTGGGAAAGGTTACGTCATTGTAGGAACTGGAATGAAAGGGAAGGGAAGGAAAGGGAAGGGAGGAAAAGGAAAGGGGAAAAGGGAAGGGGAAGGGAAAGGATTGGAACAGTTTATGAAAGGATATGAAATGGAAGATAGGAGAAAATTACGAATAGGATAAGAAACGGGGAAAAAAAGAGAAAAATGTGATGAAATGGAACCAGACACACGTAGGAAAGAAGGAAAAGAGGCGGAAATGGAAAGAGCATAGCACGGTGATAAAGATGGAGAGATGAGATAACGATAAATGGAAAGAGGTGAAGATGTGATATTTCCATGCATGTTATTGTGTGTGTGTGATAACGCGACTCATTCATGGCAGATGGGGAAAATTGCTGGGAAATGTACAGGAAATGGGAAACAGCCTTTAATGTGTGTGCGTGGGGTGTGTTTTGAGTGAAAGAGAGAGAGAGAGAGAGAGAGAGAGAGAGAGAGAGAGAGAGAGAGAGAGAGAGAGAGATCCAGTCTTCTCTCACTCGTCTCTCTCCCTCTCTCATGTCGACGATAAATTTATAAGAAAAATATATGACGCATTTGATATAAATAACGGAAAAAACGAATAAAAAAAACATAATTAAAGTTTTTAATAAGAGATTCGTGTGTTATGGTGGCTTATAGCTTGTTGTCCTCGTGTCACCGGGGTAGATTGGTTGGTTGTGGGTTTAGCGTGGCGGTATAGGCCTGAGCCTGAGCACGTGTTGCGTGGTTCGGTAAATCACGCCCTTATGGACGTGCCTATCGTGTAACGTTGCGTGTGTGTGTTCGGGAGGAAGAATACACTTGTTTTTGTATCTTTAAAATTTTTTTTGTGTAATTACTGATGGTTATTGGTACAAATCAGCTGCCCCCAAAGACGTTAAGCACTGAGACCACGTCTGACCCCGGCGGCAATACTGAGAGAACTACTTGACCTGGCGGCAGACCCACGCTCACCTTGTCCGCAAGTGGGCACCGCTAGAGGTCACTACTATGCTACAAACATAGAGGCGGCAAACTTAAAGTATAAATTTTGCGTATTACAATGCTTGGTCACCTACCGGCCGTGCCCTCACCCGACCATTGATAAGATAAGGCAAGGCGCCGATGACACAAGAATAAATGATCTAAATTGCAAAAATAGTGGAAAGTACATAATACAAGATAAGTCATGAAACAAAAATAAATAAAATCAAAAGTTACACAATGCAATTAAAAAGAACAACATAAGCATAAACAGGACAAATTTTAAGATCATGACATTGCAATATGATTACTAACAAAACACAGATATAAAATGGTAAATAAAATAACTTAAATCTAACACACAAATAAGAGAGGGGAAAAAAAAAAAATGTGTAAGAGTGGCGTGGCCAAGAAGTAGCCGATGCCGGAGCTGTGCGAGTCTTGCGCACTCAAAACAAGTACAAAAACTAATAATAATTAATTAAAATTAAACATGAGCATGTTGGTGTATGCGGCATATAGGGCAAAAGAAAGGTTGAGAACCTAATGAGGGTCCCAGCAACAGACACACAGATGAAAAGGCAACACACGAACCAAACCACGGTTGCCCTGCCGCCAATGTTATGGTGGCTTATACGTAGCTTGCTGTCCTCGTATTATCTTTATGTGTAATAATGATGAGTTTTTGGTACAAAATCAGCTGCCGCCAAGACGTTAAGCACTGAGACCACGTCTGACCCCGGCGGAAAACACTGAGAGAACCCCTTTGACCTGGCGCTGACCCACGCTCACCTTGTCCGAAAGTGGGTCCCGCTAGAGGTCACTACTATGCTCAAACATAGAGGCGGCAAACTTAAAGTATAAATAGCTGCCTTTTAAACACGTGTGTTGATGCTGAATTATTAGAGAAAAAAACATAATATAAAACGGAATATTTATGTTTGAATACTGACCTATTAAAAACGGTTCTTTGGGTTAATACAAATAATGAAGGGAAAAAATGTTGGTCTGTCTGTCTGTTTGAAGTGTTTTGTGTGTCCTTTACATATACTGATTAATAGACGTGGCTTGCTTGTTAATGTAAATAAAGTAATGATAAAAAAATGTATGTTATTAGACTATAATAGTATAAATACTCTGGTGCCCTTTTTATGTAATGACATATCAATGACTTGGAATTAATTTACCTTATGTTCCTCCGTAACAAAAAAAATTTTTTGCCCATCATTATATTTTCTATCACAGCGGCCATGCGGGGACAAGGGCCTGCGTGTTGATCGGGGGCAAAATATACATAGGATGTACAGATTGTCTCCCTTTCCTTCCTTCCCTCCCTCCTTCCCCTTCCCTCCCTTCCCTTCCCTTTCCCCGACGTCACCCCCCTGGCTGTGTAGTGTGAACCAGGCCCCCGGGGCCGACCACCTGCTGGAGCAGTGATGACGTCACTGACCTTGAGAGACGCGCGCCCAAAGCCTCACATTATTCGGAGCTCCCAATTCTTTGTCCGGGACTGCGCGAGTGACCGGATGACGTCCCTGATCGCCACGCCCAACGTAGACACGGCCAGCAAAAACGTGTAGTGTGAACCCCGCCCTTATGAAATAGAAAAAATAACTGCAAGAAATAAAAGTTCACAAGTAAAGTGAAATTCATCCGAAAAGGGAAAGAAAATATGTAAGACTAGCCACAAAGCCGCCCTCCGGGCGGACTTTTTGGCTAGCTCCTTGCGGAGGGCTAGTTGGTGGGCTTTGGCCCACCACCTGTGTTTGGTGGGCCTTTGGCCCACCAAACACAGACTCTCCAGATAGCCCCTTCTAGCTTTCCTGAAATCAGGGGATGTGAAATGTATGTACTAACGCCAACCTCTTCACATCACCCCAACCCCTTCACTCACCCATTACCCATCACCCCCACCCATTCACTCACCCCATTACCCACCACCCCCCACCCATTCACTCACCCATTATCCATCACCACACACCCATTACCCATCACCCCCCATCTATTCCCTCACCCATCACCCATTCACTCACCCATCACCCACACCCATTACGCATCACCCCACCCATTCACTCACCCATTACCCATCACCCTACCTACATCAAGGTTTCCTCACTTCTCGGAACCCACATTTTTTCACAATTCTCGCTAATAGGCTGCTAAAAAAAAAAAAAAAGTGATCGGATCATCTCAAAAATGGGCTTAAAACCTTCCCCTGCTCGAGCCGGTTCCAAAACGTGCCATATGAGGGGATTCCGCAACAGGGGCGGCACCTGGACGGACACACACACAAAACACACACACACACACACACACACACCACACACACACACACACACACACACACACACTTTCGCTTATATTATTATAGAAAAGGAGTTTAAACAAGTAAATAGATTAATAAATACAAAAGAAAAAGAAAAATTTATGACACATTGGAATTTCTTTAAAAAATAATAAGCAACTGACAAAAGTAGGAAAAATTGAATAAACAATAACAAATAATAATGCGGATCCTCATCATCACCAGCACCACCAGTAAATTCTTGGAAATATTATATACTAAAAAAAATTTCATAATGTTCAGTGACGGACTGACGCTGGAGTCCTTGAGAGGGAAAAGTCGTGGTGGTGGAGTAGTGGTGGAGGGAAGGAAACGGTGAGATTGATTTAATTTCTAAGAAAATTTAATGTTGGTCAGTGCGGCTCGTGATAAAAAAAAATGAGGAACTGCAAGTTTAAAACACACCAGTAGGATACAAAAATTTGACCTACCTCAGGTTTTGAGTTGTAGTTGATGTTCACGGATTTTGGACGGACCCTGGAGGTTATATAGGAGGAAACGGCATGCCCCGCATTCCCTGTTACTAAGGCCTCTTTCACACGAGCGGTTTTTGGGCCGTCCGGTTTCTGCCGCTGCGGCGTGCGGCAGAAACCATGCCCCGTTGCGAGCACTTGCGATTTTTTTTTCTGCCGCAGGCTTTTCTCTCTCAACATCCGCTCTGGGGGCCTCAGTCAAGTCAGTGCAAACCAAGGCCTCCTTCACACGAGGGTTTTTGCCGTCCGGTTTCTGCCGCTGCGGCGTGCGGCAGATACCTGCCTCGTTGCGGGCACTTGCGGTTTCTGCCGCGGCTCTCTCTCTCACATCCGCTCTGGTGCCTCAGTCAAGTCAGTGCACCCTGTCTCTTGATGATGGAGGACTCACAAGAGAGTAGTATATGTTCATTTTGATGAACAAGGTCATCAAAAAAATTAAACGCAGAAAAAATTCCCGGATTCACCCCTTGAACAGCAGTCGCCTTCTCCAGGGTGCATTTTACACTCTCTACGAAGACCTGAAGGCTGCCGATTTCATACAGCTTTTCCAGTGTGCAGACGAGGTGGTGGTGTACTCTTCCTCCTAATGTTGACAGACAACTGACCACCCGATGACCCGCCGCACGCGGGAAAAAACCGGATGTGTGAAGGCGCCCATAGCAACACATTACCACCCAAACCGTTCGCCGGCATTTCTGCCGTTGCGGTCTTGCTGGCAGGACGGCAGGGTGCGGCTGCCGCAAAAGGCAAAAACTGCCGTCCCGGCCAAGTGTGAATACTCCCATAAGAGTCAATAGAAAGCTAAACCGTGCGGCAGACACCGGACGGCAAAACCGCTCGTGTGAAAGAGGCCTTTTTCGGTGAAAAACCCCCTCGCCCCCGCCCAATGCGGGGAGATTGACCCCAAAACAAATTTCGAAATTTTACGCGTCGACTCATTGCACTTTCAGGCTTTCTATCTAATTGATACACAAAATAGATTAAAAATAGTA
>JACEEZ010000090.1:107500-123763 GCA_016584305.1 Chionoecetes opilio | reverse complement strand
CGCAGACCCACAGAGACTCAAAATAAATTGGATGTCAAAAAAGGTGTGTGCAATGTAAATTTTATTTATTAAAAGTATTTGAAAAATATGTAGACGTACTCTGTAAATTGTTACTACGTAAGTAGATAAAAATAGTATTGCTTGATTGCAGTGGCGGTCCTGGCTTGTGTGGCGCCCTGGGCGAACCCTAACTGCGGAGCCCCCCCCCTTCCGTTGTTACACACCAAAAATTCAAAATTAAACACTAAATATTTTTTTTATCAAGATACTAGAAACCAAAAAAATTAATCCGTAGCATTTCAAATGATGCAACAATTATAAATAATATATATAGAACCATAAATATACAATACAAATACAAAAATAATGCAAATTAAACTTAAGTTATATCTCTCTATATTATATTCTCTCTCTCTCTCACTTATGAATGCATTTCACATATTATTTATATAATTATCTTATCTGTTTACAACGTGGCGACCCACTGAGCAAAAGCTCGCGATCCAGTATTGGGTCGCGACCCGTACTTTCAAGAACACTGTGGACCTAGTGCAGAGGTCGGCAACCCAGAATTCGAGAAGAGCCAGTTTCTTCAAACTTGTCAGAAAAGCAGTGCTGATGGCGCCGCATTGTAAATTATGAATGGACATTACAAACAAGTACTAGTTAATAAGTACAATAATTCATCCCAATATTTATCCTAATTTGTCATCCCAATAGTCATCCCAATAGTCATCCCATCCCAATATAATACCTCGGTCACATACATTATTGTACTGCGGCGATCTAGGCCAGTATTTTATCTTTTTTTTACGATAATTTGGACATTTTTAAGTAGGTGGCAGAAGCCGCACAGGTCTCAGGTCTCTTGAAAGAGCCGCATGCGGCTCCGGAGCCGCAGGTTGCCGACCGTTGACCTAGTGTATCCACTCACCCTGGGCGGCGCGCGCAGTCGTGCATAAATCCTGTGCAAACTTGGAACTGCCACTTGAGAATTTGCGGACATATTTACGTTTGCGGAAGTACATCCGCAAACGCATATCCGCAACCTTTCAGTCTTTCACAAATTCGCACTTCCGCAATGGGCAACTACACTGAGTATTAAGATCCCGTTTCAAATGTCCATAAATCTTGATTAGATAGGCAACTTGCGGACAATTAGGTGCTAGCGACCAATATTTGTTGTTATTTTAACCACTGTAAGTTACTCTTAAGTGTTCTTGTGTTGAAGATCAGGTTTTCACTAATAAGACCAATGGGTTTGATATACTCATGTCCATATCATGAACATTGAACATAGGTTTGAAGAAATAGTATTTGAAGATATGCTATACTCCTGCATGGTCCGAGAGCCTCCAAGGAAGTATTACGTCAAAATGTTTAGGTGAATATGTTTCTCCATTGATGCTGAAAGACTATAGATGTTCGCACAAGGGTGTATGATTTCTTATTCTATAAAAAACATGATTAACGCTACGGCTAATTTCGCCATTCGACATTTTAAAAATTAAACATGGCCCCCAGTGATGCCAGATCTACAGATTAATATGTGGATCTACAGATATTAGGTCTAGTTTAAGATTTTTAGATTTTACCTCTAAAATTGGCTAAATCTACAGATTTTTTTCTCAGATATATACCCAAGTCTATAGATTTCTACAGGTATTTTGCCCGAGTTTCTCAGATTTATATAAATATTGTCTGGTAACACTGATGACCCCATCTCAGGCCATCTGCCACACGTACGAAGTATATATATAGTCTGGTGATGCAATCACATAGGCGAGAGCTGTTTAAACTTCATCAGGAAGGCACATGTGAGGCGGAGGATTTAATGTTTCCTTCCGAGGCCTGGCAAGGCCTCCAGTGGCCAGACCTTCGGTGTTCCAGGCATTGGGCCTGACCAGCCGCCAGCCACATGTTGGTTTGTTTACAAACGTCTTGTCGTACACTTCTCTGGCAGCAAATATATTAATATGGTTATAGTTGTTCATTAATGGATTAATCTAAATTTCTACCGTGATATAATGCTATTATATGAGACGAATCTTGATATGAATATGAATGCTTGATTATATGAGACGTTTACCGAATCTTGAATGGTATGTACGAGTTGATTTTATGGAGAAAATAATTACTTTGTACGCATATATTTTCATTTTCTATGCATCCTAGACACTAATGTTACATTTATTAAATGAATTTAAATAATCTTTTGATTTGAAAAAACTATGTAGAAGCATGTACACAAAATTATCTATGAAGTCCACAAAACATGTATATATGAGTGAGATTCACAGGCTCTAACGGGATCATAAATCTGAGTGCAGTGGCCTATTGCGGCGGAAGTTGCGGTTTGCGGAAATGTTTGCGGAATTGCCGACCTGTAATCCTAACATGATATAAATATTATTATATTTGATGTTAGTATATTTCATATCCCTCAAGTTAGGCATTAATGACCAAGTACAACAACAGTGTATAACATCGAGTGTCGTGGTACAATTATATGCAATATTATGTCATTTTTTATTTGTCTTTCCGTGATATACATTGCTGCAGCAGACAAATTCACATCTCGATTTAAGCCAGGAAGGCCAAATGAAATACCTTGTCAAGAAACTCTAAACTATTCGAGAAGGGCTGAGCTGTGTTGTTTTAGGTGCGTTGGGCTCGAAGGGACGTCCGGGTGATTATGGGACCGCCCTCGCTCAATCCGCATTTCCAACAGAAGATCCTCGGTAAAACCTGACTGAAAGTGACAAGACATGGAAAAAATAAGCAATTTGAAAAGCATAAAACATTTGGTCTGTACGTACAGACAACAGCCAGTACAAAACATTTGTAAATATCATTTAAATCTGGTCTTTTCATGTCTCAAAAACAAACCGCTAACAAGACTACTTGTGCTTCATGAAGCCCTTTCTTCTAAAGGATGTCTGTGTTGGGCAATTACACACCACGACGGACGCACACAGCAGTAATCACGGAGGTCTCGATCGCAAGTGATCCACAGACGCGAGCAAACCACATTACTTATCTTAGAAGTAATCCTCTGACATCACGAGAGCATGCTCAAGTTCCTGCACTGAGGTACAGAGTGAGAAATAAGTGTACTGGTAATTAAGTCCACAGTACAACTGTAACATGCATGACTAAATAGCAAATTGTGGACGCCAGTTGAATAAATATACTCATTAAAAAGCATAGAACACTACCTAATAATATCAAGAGTATCCTCTAGGACTGTTCCAAAAAGTGCATGAGATGACAATATATTGAGTCAAAATAACAACATAACCATGACAAACTGATAAATATAATAGAGTCTACCAGGTATCAAAAGTAGTAACGGACAAAACCAAAACACAATAATATCTGAATTAGAAAAAGTAGGTGCATCTTAGTGCTGATACAGGCCTTGTTGGGTTCTTGAGGTGCACGGTTATTCCAGTCTTTCAAAAAAAAGAAGACAAAAAAATAAATTATAATGACAGCGAGCCCTTCGCTCGCGGGCGCTTACACATAAGACCCAGTGGAACCAAGTTTCCGCCAAAAGTGTATAAACTACTCCTAAATATTGTCGATTGAGCGAAAATTGACATGCAAAGTAGTGCTGGTCAAATCAATGTGGTCGTCGGAAGATTTTTTTGCGTAAAACAACCCTTAATGATAATTAGCGAAACTTACTCAAATTATTGTCGGTGGGCTGAAATTCAACATCCAAGTAGTGCTGTCAAAAACAATGGGGTTCTGTTTTAAAAAACGTTTTGATGAACAACCCTTAATGGGGAAAATTCCCGGGGGAAAATTATTTAATTGGCTGGAACGGGTCGCTGCCCAGTTCCACCCGCAAGAACGGAGCCAAAAGAAAGGGGGGGCCAAGAGGCGGGATTTTTCTATACTTTATCAATATATGTATAAAATTATTAAAAATATAATATATATTTATAAAAATAAAATATATATATTATAAAAAAGATATTAAAATTTTAAAAGTTTAATATTTTTATATATATTAATTTTATATTGAAATATTTTATAGTTTTAATTTTTATATATAATATTTTTTTTATATTAAAATATATAATATTTATATTTTAATATATATAGATATTAATAAAATAACATATAATATATCAAGTATAAAACATCCACCCTTTCGGGCCCCTTTGTTTTTGGCCCAGTTTTTGCGGCTGGAACGTGACAGGGGGCCCCACGTTCCACCCAATTAATAATTGCGTGAATTACTCATTAAGGGCCCTTTTTTATGCAAAAAAGTTTTTTATACAGAACCCCATTTATTTTGACAGCACTAAGGATGTTGAATTTTTAGGGTCTCCGACAAAAATTTTGGGGTAGTTTTCGCTAATTTTCATTAAGGGTTGTTTACGCAAAAAAAAATCTTTCCCACGAAACCCCCATTTAAATTTTACAGCACTACTTGCATTGGAAATTTCAGTCAAATCCCCACAATATTTTGGGGTAGTTTTCCCTTTTTTGGGGGAAACTTTGGGTTTCCAAAGGTCTTATGGTAAAACGACAGGGGAGCGAAGCTCGCTGTCAAATTTTAAATTTTTTTTTTACTTCTTTTTTTTTAAAAACGGGGTAACCCTGCACCTTCAAAAACCAAACCCAAACTTATCACACTAATATGCACCAAAAAAAATTTCATAATCATGATTTTTAGGGGGTTTTTTATTTTTCGTTTCTTTCTTTTGATACCTGTTAGATCATATTTATTTATCAGTATTGGGCATGGTTAGTGTTGGGGATTTTGATTTAAAAATCATTTTCATCATATGCACTTTTTTGGGAAAATTAAAAGGTCTCTTGATATTATTAGGTAGTGTTTTATGTCTTTTTAATGAGTATATTATTTTTCACTGGCGCCCAATGCTATTTGTCATGATGTTAATTGGTCTTTGGGGCTTTAAATTTCCATGCCCTTTATTTTCTCACTTTTGTACCTCAGTGGGAGGAAGCGGGAGGGGGGCTCTCGTATGTCAGAGGGAGACTTCAAAAAAAAGTATGGGTTTTTCGGCTGGACCCGGGGACGGGGAACCTCGTGGGTTTCTTGCAGGGCTGGGCCCTCGGGTTTTGGAATTTTCCCAAAGACATCCTTAAAAGAAAGGCTTCCTAAGCCCAAATAAGTCTTGTTAGCGGTTTTTTTTTGTGAAAAGAAAAGACCAAGGGTTTTAAATGAATTACAAATGTTTGGTACGGTTTTGTTGTTTCTACAAGAACAAATGTTTATGTTTTCAAAAATGCTTATTTTTTTCCATGTCGGTCATTTTTCTTATTTTGTCCGAGGTTTTTTTTTGGAATGGTTGAGCGAGGGCGGTCCCAAAATCAACCGGACGCCTTCGAGCCCAAACCAACTAAAAAAAAAAAAAGCGCCCCGGGGGTTTTTAGGTTTTTGGACGGTATTTCATTTTTGGCCTTTCCGGGGGCTTAAACAGTGTAATTTTCGCTGAGCAATGTTTCCCAAAAGACAAAAAAAAGACAAATTTGCTATAATTGTACCACCGGCATGATGTTATACCTTTGTTGTACTTGGTCTTTAATCCCTAACTTGGGATATAAAATTCTAACATAAAATATAAAAAATTTTTAATCTGTTAGGTTTTAGGGTCGGAATTCCGAAAACTTTCCCAAACCGCAATTCCCCCGCAATGGGCCACTGCCTCGTTTTATGATCCCGTTAGAGCCTGGAATTACTCTTTATAATAATTTTGGGACTTCATGAATTTTTTTGTCAGCTTCTACAGTTTTTTCAAATCAAAAGATTATTAAATTCTTTTAAAAATTAACATTGTGTCTGGGACATAAAAAAATGAAAATATATGCTACAAGAAATTATTTTCTCCAAAAAATAAATGTCATACCTTTTCAAGATTCGTAAACGTCTCATATAATCAACATCATATTCTTCGTTCGTCTAAAATAGCTTTACAGGGTAGAAATTTAGTTTAAATCCTTAATGAACACTTAACCAATTAATAATTTCTGCCGAGGGTACGAAAAAACGTTTGAAAAAAACCACATGTGGCGGCCCTGGCAGGCCCAATGCCCGGGGGAAAAACCCGGGGGGGGGGGCCCTGGAGGCCTTTGCCGGCCTGGGAAAAGGGCTTTAAAATCCTCCGCCTCCATGTCCCTTCCTGATAAATTTAAAAAAACGGGGCCTCGCCTTGTTTGCTCACCGACTTTTTAATTACTTGTACGTTGGTGCAAGGGGCCTGAGATGGGGTCATCGGTTACCGAAAATATTTATAAAATCTGAGAACTCGGCAAAATACCGTAGAATCTATATTTGGGGGTATTATCTGGAAAAAATCTGTAGTTTTACCCAAATTTTAGGGGGTAAAATCTAAAATTTTAAACTGAACCTAAACTTAACCCTATTAATTGTAATTGGCATCATGGGGGCCATGTTTAATTTTTTTAAAAATGTCGAATGGCAAATTTAGCCGTAGGCTTAACATGTTTTTTTAGAATAAGAAATCATACAACCCTTGTGCGAACCTATAGTTTTTTTCAGCATAAATAAAAAACATATTCCCAAACATTTTGACTAATACTCCTGGGGCTCTCGGACCATGCAGGGTATAGCATTCTTCAAAAACTATTTTTCAAACCATGTTCAATGTTATGAATGGCCCATGAGATATAAAACCATTGGTCTTATAGTGAAAACTGATCTTCACACAAAAACACTTAAGAGTAACTTACAGTGTTAAAAAAACAACAAATATTGGTCCTAGACCTAATTGTCCGCAAGTTGCCTTCAAAATCAGTTTTTAGGGGAATTTGAAAGGGATCTTAATACTCGGTAGTTCCCCATTGCGGAAAGTGCGTTTTGTGAAAGACTGAAAGGTTGCNGGGGTTTGTGAACACCAACCCATCCTTGATCAATCCCCCAAAAAGAAACTGTCAGGGGATTTTTTGGGGGGAGGGAGCCCTGTGGGGTAAACATTTTAAATATGGGGTTAAAACAAGGGGTTGGTTTTTGGTATCCAGTCATTTGGTTGTGTATACCAAACCATGCACTATGGTCGGGGGGTTTTCGGATTGAAACAATTGTAAGGGGGGTTCTTGGGGGTTTAAAGGAAGGTCCCCCCTTTTGGGACCAGAAGGGTCCCAGCACCATATATGGGACCGGGAAGGCCCATATAATATATAATAATATATAATAATAATATAAAAATTAAATATAATATATAATATAATAAAAATATATATATATATATGATAAATTAAAAATTTTAAAAATTTAAAATACATCAACATATTTTAATTATATATATATATATAAAATTATATAATATTTACTATATTATTAAAATATTATAATATATATATATATACACATATTATCTAATCTATACCTATATAATATATTATATAATATATATATATTATATATATATATATATATATATTAATTATATATAATATATTAATATAATATTATATATATATAAAATCTCAAAATGTTTCTGCTGTTGTGTGTCTGTACGCATGTTGGGTATAGACCGGCTACAGAGGGCCCAAAAACCCCACTGCCGCAATATTTGGAACCTAAACCCCAGCGGAGAACATAGCTATGTTTCGATGGGCGGGCCGACCCTGGTTGGGGGGCCAGTAAAACAACCTAAAAATGGTTGGCTGCAAAAACCGGGGCATGATACAGATACAGATTTGACACTGTAGCCAAAAATGTTGGGCCCCGTGATCGACGGGGGAAATGGAAATGTTTTGAGGGGCGTTCCGACCATGGGGCTTGGCAAGAAAAAACCCCCCCTAAAAACAGCTGTACGGTTAAACGTGCGAGATAGAGACTTTACTTTTATCCAAATGTGTTGGCCGTGATCGACTTGGGGGGGGTGGAAGAGTTTTTCACTTCCCCTTTACTAATTTGGCTCAAAAAAGTCTTGAAATGTGACGTAATTTTGAGAAGAAGTCAGCATTGCTAAGCTGAACATGCCAATCTAAATACCCAATCTAAATGTACTGAACACAAAAGTTCGACCAAATTTTGAGGGCAACAAACTTATCAGATTGACGCTAGTATTTTTTCGGCCCACACATGTGGCGCATAATATATATATATATATATATATATATAGATATAGATATATTTTAATATAGATATTATATATATATATATATATATATCTATAATATATATATATATATATATATATATATAAAATATATATTATATATATATATATTATATATATATATATATATATATAATATATATATATATATATATAATATATATATATATATATATATATTAGGGTCCCAAGAAACCGACGTGTATCGGGACACATTCCAGCACATGTTGCCTTGTTCCCTGTCGTGACAATTTCAATCAGGAAAACTTTCAGCTTCCTCTCTGGTCTTAAAACTGGTCGCGCATTTCGTTCAGTTTTCGCGGCGTCAGAGAGTGAGATAGTTGTCGCGTGTGTCGTTGTCGCGTGTGGTGTCCTTTGTGTCGGTTTGTTTCTCACTACATCTATTTTACAACTATCTTAGTGTGTGAACTTAGTCGTTTTAAGTGTGTGCCTGCCGTATCCCTTGTATTTCCATCACTATAAATAATGTAGCTAATGCCTATGTAGGTATTTATCGATGTAAATTCAAAAAACTGTATTCTGGTCTCTTTTGTGTTCCCAGGTCTAACGTGATGGCGTGTGAAAGACGATCTACGGACGTGGTATGGCTACTGGTGAAGTCCCCAACATCGTCATTCCTTGGGAATCGTCTTCCGTCGAGAGGCGAGGTTCTCCAGGTGTTTTTTTTCCCAAACCACAAGATCAGAAGGAGGTTCTTTTGCTGGAGCACTTCTACCGCGAGAAGGTCTTGGAAGTGTGGCGACGTGCGAACATTCCGACGTCGGATGTGTCGTGGGTGAAGAAGAAGATCCTCAAATTGTACGAGGAGTACGGCGACTTGGCGAAATCCAAGTCACGAAGACAGAGACGGAAGAAATGAAGAGATGCATCTTAGGGGACAGCCTCGAAGACAGGGTTCGACATCGCGCATTCCAAGGCAATGGAAGCGAAGATCCCTGAGGAAGAAAAGGCGTTCTTGGAGGCTCAGAGGGAGGACCGGCAGAGCTGCTCGATGGCTGGCGTGGACGAGAAGCTGAAGCGAGCGACTGCGGAGAAGAGACGTAAGAGACAAAGGATGGAGGAGATGAAGAAGGACGCGGCTGCTTCGTCATCCACTCTTGATCGTGATGTGGCTTTGGAGTCTTCTACTACATCTTCATCGTCCAAAGAAGAAACCGAGGACGACGGCTTCATAGCTCCGACACCAGCTAAATGTCCACGCCGTCGACCTCCTAAGAAGAATATTCAGAATAAGCTCACCAAGGAGCTGACCCTTGCTTGGGAGCGCGACAATCTGTCCATCCGTGCTGCGACATCCTCCTACGCCGCTGCTGCAATGAGCCTCGACCACGACATCGAACATCTCCCTGTGTCCCGTTCGTCGATCCACCGGGCCAGAGTCAAGAACCACGAAGAGATTGCCATGTCATTCTCCTTCAAGCCTGAAGTCCCTTTGGTCCTGCATTGGGACGGCAAGTTGTTACCCAGTCTAGCGGACGGAAGGTCATTGGAGGAGAGGGTGCCCGTCTTGGTGTCCGCGGAGGATACGGAGGAACTTCTGGGTGTTCCTGTGTCTGCAGACGGTACAGGACAAGCTGTTGCGGAAACCGTCTTGAAGCTGGTGCGGGAAAGCAGCTTGGAGGGCAACATCATTGGAATGGCATTCGACACGACAGCGGCCAACACGGGGATGGTTCAAGGAGCGTGTATCAGGATTGAACGTGCACTGGAGAAGCCCCTGGTATGGTTGGCATGCCGCCACCACATCCTGGAAGTTGTTCTGAAGGATGTCTTCGAGGCTTGCATGGGTCCATCATCTGGCCCTAACATCGCCCTTTTCAAGAGGCTCCAGAATCGTTGGCCTATCGTTGACCAGAGCCGACCCCCAGCCCCTGACACCGACCGCTCTGTCATCCGACGAAGAAGCTCACCGCCATGAGATGCTCGGTCACTTGAAACGCCCTGCTTGACTGTGGGAATCATCCACGTGAAGGACTACAAAGAGACCCACCCTATCAGCGTGGCCTACTCGGAGGGGGAGCCCCTACAACTACATCCTTCCGTGCTCCTGGTGCTTCCCACATGGCCAGATGGATGGCCAAGGCCATCTACGCCGTGAAGATCATGCTCTTCCAGGGACCAGCTAGAGATGGGGCAGGCGGGAGTTATCGGGGATCCGTCGAGTTGCGTTCTTTGTGACCATGGTCTACTCGAAATACTGGAATGAGGCAATGATTCCGTCCTACGCAGCCAAAAAACGCCCTGGACTTCATCACTGACGTGAAGAGGATCTGGGGGACGATGGGGTTGCGTCGGTCGCGGAACGTGCCATGCGGCGCCATCTCTGGTCCCTTTTCCGAGAACCTGATCGGGACTGGCCATCTTCGATGACCGCATCAGACCGGAGCAGAAGGCGGAGATGGTAGAGGGGATGAAGCGCCCTTCGACGACCAAGAATCCACGGCGCCCCGAGTCGAAGACACCAATCAATCTAAAACAGGCGCTTTCCGCCTTCTGCTCAGTGCGGTCGATGCAGGTCTTGAAAAGTCTACTAGGAGGCCAGCAACCGACCTTCCTTTGAGCTGAGGTCCTGAAACATGGAACACGGATTCGTGTTTCAAGTGCGCGAAGAAGCGGGCTGGTGTCCTGAAGGTCACGAACGACCTCGGCAAACGAGGAATAGCCCTCATTCAACGCTTCCTCGGCAACCGGACGAAGGGGGACGAACGGCAAACCCAGTTCCTCTGAAGCTTGCCCGCCTCCACAGGGAAAGCGTCCCTAAAAAAACGGAGGCGGAATCAAGAAGGTGTTGGGTAGGAATAAATAATAAATAAAAATAACAGATATTTCACATTCGTTTCCTGTACCTAGGCTCTTCTGAACACGATAGAGTGATCAGAATGCAGATAATTTGGGTCGAATCTTAGAAGAGCTATCAAAACGTCGTTTTGCGCAACCATTAAATATTGCCAAATTTTCAAATTTGGTGGGATCACTTTCATTTGACAAGGAACCAGAGCAGCATGTGTGGACTTGATATCATTATTTGATTTTCTTTCTAATAAAGCCTGGGACACCTAATATATATTTGGTGGGCCTTCGGCCCCCAAACACCCGACTCTCCCGATAGCCCCTTGAACTTTCCTGAAATCATGGATGTAAGAAAAAATGTATGTATTAATGCAAACCATTCACATCATAGCCCCTTCTAACTTTCCTGAAAGCAAAGCCGCCCTCCGGGCGGATTTTTGGCTAGCTCCTGCGGAGGGCTATTGGTGGGCCTTCGGCCCACCACCTGTGTTTGGTGGGCTTCGGCCACCAAACACAGACTCTCCAGATAGACCCATTACCCACCACCCGGCCCAACAAACACAGACTCTCCAAATTTGCCCTTTCTAACTTTCCTGAAAATATGTATTCCCCCACCCATTCACTCAAACCCCTTACCCATCACCCCCACCCATTCACTCACCCATTACCCATCACCACCCCACCCATTCACTCACCCATTACCTTATCACCACACACCCATTCACTCACCCATTACCCATCACCCCCCCCCACCTATTCCCTCACAAATCACCCATCACCCCCCACCCCATCACTCAAACCCCTCACCCCACACCCATTACCCATCACCCCACCCATTCACTCACATATTACCTGTGAGGCTGAGAAACGTGGAGAATGGGGAATAGAAGGGAAGGAGAATAAATGGGGAAAGAGAAGGAGGAAGAGAAGGGAGGAAGAGAAGGAGGAAGAGGCAGAGTACTGATGACGGGGGTAGATAGAGAGAGGGGGGCAATGATGGGGTTGTGCTTACAACAATCTTCCTTATCAGCCCTATGAAGGGGTAGGGCCCGGGGCCCACCTGCACATTTGCTGACCACAGCTAAGGGTCCTCCCGTCCCCGGGCGGAAAGAGAAGATAGGGGAGGAGAAGGAAGAGAGAGAGAGAGAGATGAGGGGAGGAGGAAAGGAGAGAGAGAGAGAGAGAGAGAGAGAGAGGAGAGAGAGAGAGAGAGAGAGAGAGAGAGAGAGAGAGAGAGAGAGAGAGAGAGAGAGAGGAGAGAGAGAGAGAGAGAGAGAGAGAGAGAGAGAGAGAGAGAAGAAGAGAGAGAGGGAGAGAGAGAGAGAGAGAAGGTGAAAGGGGAGTGTGGAGAGGTGAGAAGGTGAGGAGGGCGAGGAGAAGGAGGAAGAGTTCTGAATCTTCTCCCTCATTCACGCCATCACTTCACACTTATGTCAGCACTGAAATAACCTTTTGACATGTACCCACCACAAAGCCGGGTCTCCCCCTGAAGAGGAGAGAGGAGCAGAATTATATATCCTGCGGTGTGGCCACACGTTCTTAAATTTCGTCGCGGTGATATCTTAGAGACTAGTTCTTAGCGCGGGTGAGCGAGTTAGGTGGTATTCCTTCCAGATACCACGCGTCAAGTACGTGCCAACACACGCCGCGTCCTTCTTTACCAGACGCCCGACGCCCCCCCACTCCGCTTGTCCCCTGGGGCAGGTGCTACTCATCTCTACCCAAATCCCGACGTCCTGCAGGCACCTGCCCTGGTGGGCTTGCCCCTGTGTTTCCCCCTGGGCTCCTGAGATGAAGGGGCCACGGCAGGGCAAATATCGGCGCTCGGCGTTGCCCCTGTGGCTCTTCACTTTGCCCCAGGGGACGAGCTTCGACGGGAAAGACTAAGGAATACCCCGCATAACCCCAGGGGCGGGAAGTGCAACTCTACGAGACCAAGAGTCCCTGCAACACTGCCCCCCCCGGTGATGATTCCCCTGGGACGCATTTGGGTTCCCGGATCCGCCGTGGGGCAACCAAGGGGCGCCCTCACTTGCCCCAGGGGGTAGGGAAGTGTACTCTACGAGACCATGACGTCCCTCCCACATACCTGTGGCCTCTCTCAGGGGCCCTTGGGAGCCCATGGGCGCTGGAGGCAGGCACTAGGGGCGGGCGTGGGCTGGAGGTGAAACTCTACGCTACTACGACGCCCTACGAGATACCTCCTTCAGGAGGCTTCCCCTGGGTTCCCCCCCGGAACCCCGGGCAAATTACGAGGCACCTGCAACAGGATCTTAGGGACCTCTTGAGCACCACATACAGGTCTTCCTGAGGCGACGCAGCAGATGGTGATGTATCTATATGATTGACAGTGCATGACAGGGGGGCGAAAATGGATTGACCCGGGGCAACTATGCAAGCTAGGGGCCTCGGGGGGAAACAGGGAGGGTCGCCCCGGGTAAAGCCCGGGGCGTTATAAGCCCTGGGGAGGTAAGCTCCCGTATCTCCGAAAGCTACGGGCACTGCCCGTCGTACTGCCGGTACAAGGAGATAAAGCCCAACCGCGCCTTCAGGTAGAGGTGCCGGGGTTATTTGTCATGCCACGGGCCAGCGACGATTGGGAAAAACCTAGCGGGTTGGGGGGGACGCTTAAAACAGGAGCTACGTATATCAACACCCCCGTTGAGCCTCCGCGCACGCATTTTTCCTTTCCTTCTCCCCTTCGGGAGTAGCGGAGCGGGGGGCGTCCCCGGGGGCTTAAATTACCCATCACCCTACATCAAGGTTCCTCAATTCTTCGCAAACCACTTTTTTTTCTTCACAGTTCCGCTAATAGGTGCTAAAAAAAAAAAAAAAAAAAGTGATCGGATCATCCTATAAGTGGGCTTAAAACCTTCCCCTGGTCAATCTGATTCCAAAACTGTGACATATGATGGGATTCCGCCACAGGGGGTGGCACCTATCGCAGACAGACAGACAGACAGACACACACACACACTTTCGCTTATATTATTATAGACTAGCCGCAAAGCCGCCCTCCGGGCGGCCTTTTTGGCTAGCTCTTGCGGAGGGCTATTGGTGGGCCTTTCGGCCCACCACCTGTGTTTGGTGGGCCTTCGGCCCACCAAACACAGACTCTCCAGGTAGCCCCTTCTAGTTTTTCTGAAATCATGGATGTAGAAATGTATGTATTAACGCCAACCCATTCACATCACCCCCAACCCATTCACTCACCCATTACCCATCACCCCCCACCCATTCACTCACCCATTAGGGCTATTGGTGGGCCTTCGGCCCACCACCTGTATAAACAACCCCAAGTATGACGAGTGTCTTTGTCACCCTGAAATATCAAGATGTACTACCAACTAAGAAAATCAACTAAGAATCTTCCCAGCAGCCCAGGGAGGGCAGGTATACACAGATCGTCACGTAAGCTACACTCTCACCATGCCTAGGTTAGCAGTGATATCCTGGGTATTATTATTTATCCTCAAAATTAGATTCCCCAAAAATGTCCCCTTTATTGATGTCCTAAAACGTAGGTATAGTAATGCTTCTCTATCCCAATACCGTAAACTAGAGAAGACTGATTACAAAGTAAAAAAGACTAGACTAGATATAGAATTTTTGCAAACCTGTAAAACTTATGGAATAATCCCTAACTTCCTCCAATTTAAATTATATAAACCCATGCTAAACAATACATCTACATATAAGTCATTTCAATTCAAATTGCTAAACTTAGAATTAAAAGAGAAAAACAGGCTACTTAAAAATCACATAGAGGACTTTAATCAAACTAAATCTGATCTGAAAAACACCTTGTCATGGCTTGATTTTAATTGTCTTTTTAATAGATTAGTACGTAGTAATGACTCTAAATTCGAAACAGCCAAAGCTTGTCATAGGAAAAAACTGTGCTCTCTAGGCATTCCTCTGGAACACTCTGTTAATAAGGATAAAGTCGTAATTAATCTTTCTAACCGTTCGTTAACTCCTGCTGAAGAAGATTTACTTTCACTCGGATTACCTTTTGCCTTACCAAAATTTAATATTAACCATGTCAATCACTACTTTACATTTGAGAAGCTTGTTAATACACTTAAATATAAAGCTAAAAAAATACTTATTACGGTTCAAGGCATCTCTACTATTGCCCATTCATCATATCGCGAATTCAATTAATTCAAACATTCATTCCCAAAACTCCCACAAATTCAATTTGATGCCCTTAATACCCTTAAATCTGATGATACTATCCTAATCACTAGACCCGATAAAGGACGCGGTACAGTAATTTTAGATAAAACTGAGTACATTAACAAAACTGAATCCATCCTTGGTGATAAAACAAAATTTAAAGTCCTCGCTGACAACACATTTTCTTTCATCACTAAAATGGAGGATAGACTTATCCGTCACCTTAGAACATTACTTAAATTAAAAGTCATTACTAAAGATGTTTTCCATTATATATTTCCTAGTGGCTCTTCTCCTGGTGTCCTTTATGGATTACCAAAAACACATAAAATAGGTAACCCCTTACGTCCTATTCTTAGTACTATAGGCACCTTTAACTATAACCTAGCTAAATACTTCGTCCCGATAATTGACCCACTAACTAGTAATGAACACACAATTAAGAACTCTTTTGAATTTGCACATGAATTAAAAACAATTAACGTAAACAACGCGGTAATGGCTAGTTTTGACATCCAGTCACTATTTACAAATATTCCATTAGATGAGACTATTGAAATAATCACTGATAATTTATTTCATAAAGCTACCATTTTTCTTAATTACACAAAAAAACTAATTCTCTGATTTATTAACTTTAGCTATAAAAGACTCTCCATTTACATTTAAAAAAAACTTTATGTCCAAACTGATGGTGTTTCCATGGGATCGTGCCTGGGTCCTTCATTTGCTAATGCCTTTATATGTCACTATGAAGACATGTGGTTGTCTAACTGTCCTAAGCATTTTAAACCTTTTTATTATAAACGATATGTAGACGACACTTTTTTACTCTTTAAAAATACCGAGCACATTCCCTTATTTCTGAACTACGTTAACTCTCAGCACCCAAACATTAAGTTCACATATGAAGTTGAAAAACAATCATCACTACCATTTTTGGATATCCTAGTTACTCGTAAAAATAATTATCTCACCACCTCAGTCTATAGGAAACCTACTTTCACTGGCTTGGGAACTCAATATGTTTCATTCATCCCTAACCTGTTTAAAATCAATACTATTAAGACCTTACTACACAGATGCTATAGTTTCTCTTCTAATTGGTTTTCCTTTGATAATGAGATCAAATTCCTTACTAATT
>JACEEZ010000090.1:95000-105000 GCA_016584305.1 Chionoecetes opilio | reverse complement strand
ACACACTTTCTCTAATCCTAAAGCCCGTCAACCTTGGTTTAACTCTGCTTGTTCTCATGCTGTCCGAGATAGAGAGGTGACTCACAAACGGTACCGTAAGCATCCATCTCCTAATACTCATGCCCTTTATATTTCTGCCCGTAATCATGCCAAATCTTTACTTCAACTTACCAAAAACTCTTTCATTCATAGAAATTGTCAAAATCTTTCTGAATCAAATTCCTCTCGTGACTTCTGGCATCTAGCTAATAACATCTCTAACAATTTTTCTTCTTCATCTTTCCCTCCTATGCTTCACCCAGATGGCTCCACAGCTGTCTCATCTACTTCAAAAGCTGAACTCTTCGCTCAAACCTTTGCTAAAAATTCCACTCTGGTTGATGAAGGACTTGTTCCTCCTTCTCCTCCACCCTCTGACTATATTATGCCTGTCATTAAGATCTATCGGAATGATGTTTTCTTTGCCCTTTCTGGCCTAGATCCTCGGAAGGCTTACGTTCCTGACGGAATCCCTCCTATTGTTCTCGAAAACTGTGCTTCTGTGCTTGCACCTTACCTGGTCAAACTTTTCCGTCTTTGTCTATCTACTTCCACCTTTCCTTCTTGCTGGAAGTTTGCTCACATCCAACCTGTTCCTAAGAAGGGTGACCGTTCTAATCCTTCAAACTACCGTCCTATAGCTTTGACTTCCTGCCTTTCTAAAATTTTTGAATCTATACTTAATAAGAAGATTCTTAAGCATCTATCTGCTCACAATCTTCTATCTGCTCACAATCTTCTATCTGATCGTCAGTACGGTTTCCGTAAAGGGCGATCTACTGGCGATCTTCTAGCTTTCCTAACTGAATCTTGGTCATCCTCCTTTAGGGGTTTCGGTGAAACTTTTGCTTTTGCCCTTGACATATCAAAAGCTGTTGATAGAGTCTGGCACAAATCTTTAATTTCCAAACTACCCTCATTCGGTTTCTATCCTTCTCTCTGTACCTTCATTTTAAGTTTCCTTTCAAACCGTTCTATTGCAGCTACTGTAGACGGACATTGTTCTTCTCCTAAATCTATCAATAGTGGTGTTCCCCAGGGTTCTGTCCTATCACCCACTCTCTTTCTATTATTATTCATTAATGATCTTCTAAGTCTAACTCAAAGTCCTATCCACTCCTACGCTGATGATTCTACCCTGCATTTTTCAACGTCGTTTATCAGACGTCCAACTCAACAGGAACTAAGTGATTCACGGAGAAATGCCACCGAGCGCCTAACTTCTGATATTTCTATAATTTCTGATTGGGTCAAAGCAAACCTTGTTTTGTTCAATGCCTCAAAAACCCAATTTCTTCACCTATCTACTCGACAAAACCTTCCAGATAACTATCCCCTCTTCTTCAATGACACTCAACTGTCTCCTTCTTCTACAATGAACATTCTAGGACTATTCTTTACTAAAAATCTGAACTGGAAATCTCACATCTCATCTCTTGCTAAAACAGCTTCTAGGAAGTTAGGTGTCCTGTGGCGTCTGCGTCCTTTTTTTTCTCCCTCCCAATTGCTTGCTCTCTACAGGGGCCTTATCCGCCCATGTATGGAGTATGTCTCACATGTTTGGGAGGATCCACTCATACAGCTCTCCTAAACAGGGTTGAATCAAAACCTTTTCGTCTCATCAACTCCTCTCCTCTGACTGACTGTCTTCAATCTTTAAATCACCGCCGCAATGTTGCTTCTCTTGCTCTCTTCTACCGTTATTTTCATGCTCACTGCTCCTCTGAACTTGCTAACTGCATGCCTCTCCCCCCTCTCGCGGCCTCGCTGCACAAGACTTTCTACTCATTCTCATCCCTATTCTGTCCATCTTCCTAATGCAAGAGTTAATCAGTATCTTTACTCTTTCATCCCTTTCACTGGTAAACTCTGGAACTCTCTTCCTGTTTCTATTTTTCCACTTTCCTATGACTTAAATCTTTTCAAAAGAAGAGTAACAAGACACCTCCCGAACTAAATTGGCTCACCCCTCTTTTTTATTATTATTTCTTACTGTCTTCTTTATAGGGACTGGCAAACTAAGCGGGCTTTGTGTTACCCATTTTTGTTGTCCCTTGGCCAGTTCCTTGTGATGTAAAAAAATATATATATATATATATATATATATATAATATGAATATACATATAATTATATATATATATTATAAAAATATATTATAGATATATATATGATAATAGTATATATATATATATATACTAATATAATATATAATATATATATATGAATATACATATATATATACTATATATATATATATATATAATATATAATATATATATATATATATATATATATAAAATTATGAATATACATATATATATAATATATATATATTAATCAATATAATATATATAATATATATATATATATATACATATATATATTATATTATATATCTAATATATACATATATTATATATATATATATATATATATATATATATATATATACATATATATATAAAATATATATATATATATATATATATATATATATATATTTTAATTAGTGATGGACCGAATATCTATTTTCCGTATACGCGAATGCGAATGCGAATATTTGGTTTTAATATTCGCGAATGCGAATGCAAATTGCGAATATTACATAAATTTCAAATAATACAGTATTTTTGATTGAGTGTGCTCAAGCTCGGTGAATGATGTTCCGAAGTCTGGGTGGCGAGAGAGCTCGAACTAGATGACCGACGGTTCGAAACCTCAGTGGTGCGAGCAGCCACACCTTCATGTTTAATGCCTCAAAAACCCAATTTATTAGCCTATCTACTCGCCATAACCTTCTAGACAACTATCCCCTCTTCTTCAAAGACTTTCAATTGTCTCCATCCCATCCTCCACACTGAACTTTCTTGGGCTTTACCAATAATTTCAACTGGAAATTTCACATGTCATCTCTTGTTAAATCAGTTTCTATGAAATTAGGTGCCCTGTGGCGTGTGCGTCAGTTTATTTCTCTCTTCCAGCTGCTTGCTTTGTACAGGAGCCTTAACCACCCATGTATGGAGCATGCATCTCATATTTGGGTAGGATTCACTCTTACCGCTCTCGTAAACAGGGTGGAGTCGAAAGCTTTTCGTCTTTTCGTCTCCTGTGACTGTCTGTCTCAATATCTCAATCACTGCCGCAATGTTACCTCTCTTGCTATCTTGAACAACTAGTTGCATGCATACTGCTCTTATGAACTTGCTAACTGCTTGCATTTTCCCCTCCCGTGGTCTCGAGTCGCTGCACAAAACTTTCTACTTACTCTCATCACTATTCTGTCCTATCTTACCAATGCAAGAGTTAACCATATTATTCACTTCTTCATTCTCATTACTTCACCCCGCTAACCCTCTGATGAAATCTCTGTTATTCACATGTGTGTTGGGGAGGTGTGGTTGTTTTAACCCGGTAGGGCGTTTTTTTTTTTTTGTAGCCATCGCCCCATATATTTTTATTCCACTTTTTCGTCTATCTTTATAAAATAATATTATTTTTTCCACTTTAAAAATAAGAGAAAAACACTTCTGCTTTAATTTTTCCATCTAGATTTTTTTTCTTTTTTCTCAAGAGAGTGGTGTGAGATACCTCACAACTGAATTGGCCCCCATTTGGAATGTCTCTCACTATTCTCTTTGCGGAGACTGCAATTGACGTTATTCGTTTCTATTTCATGTATTAGCGCCGATGTCCATAGTGTCGTCTTCAAAATGTGGACAAGGTGCTTTAAATTAATCAGGTACGCATTTTTATTGTTTTGTTTATCAGCTGATGCTGTACTTCAATGAAGTTTTTAGTATCCAATGTATATCATAATATGCATACTCTAATATTAATAAAAGAATTTCATCGGTGAGTGAAAACTAAAAAATTTAGAAGGACATTTAACAAATACCAAAAGAGAGCCCTGTTACACATGTTAAAACAGTCAGCTATTACAGAAATGCCAATGAAATGCAGCAAGAGACTATATTGAGCCAAATCATGAAAGGAAAACACATGTCAGTGTCTGGAACTATTGAAATAATGGCATACATTATGAAAAGGTGGCATCCATAAGCAGCAGCCTGTCACGCTGCCAGGCGCATGATAAGTTGTGAGGGCGGGCCGTAAACATTACGAGTACGATGACTTGTGTTTGTGTGTGCTGTGGCAGAATGCAACTCTGATTCAAGAAAAGAAGTAGAAAAACATCCATGTATGGCTGAAGTTAAAGGCTGGGTAATATTTCCTTCAGCTAAGAACGAACCAAAACGAAGAAAGTTGAGAAAATAGATGTAGACCATGGAGGCGGCATGCCGCGCATTCCTTCTGGATGGCGAGTCACCTTGCCGCCTCCTTTCTTATAACCTGTCGACTTGATGTAGACGCCTAGACCAGAGCTCTCTGCCTAGACGGAACGGGTGGAGCAAGGATAGTATAACTTTCTAATATCCTTGGGGTGGAGGTTGTAGTTAGAGTTTAGTTTAGACCACACGAGTGGCGGTGTAGTGTAGTGGGTTGTAGTGGAGGTGTGGTTGTCATGGTAACGGGCGGCGTACGGCGCATTTGTTTACGTTTGTTAGCCAATCAGCGCGCGATATAGTCGTGGTGGAGTCGCACTTATCGTACTGATCATTTAATTAAAAGATTATATATATATTACCCAACATACATAAAAAGAAAGAGACAAATACACTGGTCAAAAGTATAGAGAAAAATGTTCATGTATTGAGAGATTTAAAGTTGTCCACATCTTTTTCGTCTAAGTGGAGAACTCACTAAGGACATCTGGCGGCTTAGACCATAAAATACAAACGGTGATACGTCGAATTCGGCGGGTTTTTCGTGATTTTTTTATGCCGTAGTTCAGTCATTTTTTATATAAAAAAGGGAAAACAATCAGAGGTTGGAGGAGAAGAAGAAATAACCCTTTCATCATTCCAAGGGGAATTATGCGCGAAGGTTTGAGTGAAGAGTTCAGCTTTAGAAATAGATGAAACAGCTGTGGAGCCATCTTCGAAAAGCATAGTAGGAAATGATGAAGAAGAGATATGATATGAATATTATAGATACATGATATATGAATATATATACTGCATACATGATATAAAATGACGGGTTGTGGTTTGGCAACTGGTCGGCATCTTTGCCAATCAAGATTTTATTCACAGGTCGTCTGGATCACACACCCGTTATCCTGTAGATAACGTTGCCGGCACTCTTCGAAGCATTTTTTATGAGTCCAGCCTCCATATTCATGTATGGTTTGCGTTGCAAGCAGTGTCCTCACCAGGCAGGTCATGGGAGCCAGGCAGCTGACCTTGTTCCCGCACTTCATCGCGGGTCCTCACGTCCACCACAGTCAGCTCGTTCAGTTGTCTAAGCAGGTCTTCGTACTTGATATCTGGCAACATAAATGATGTTGCTTAGAGTACGTCATGCTGACGTTACTTGTTTTGGGATGTCTTAGGGAAGGCTGTACTAGGTAAGAAAATCCCTAGTAGAGCAAAAAATATATAACTTTATATAGTTTTCTAGTGCCAGGTAACACAACGTAGCGAACAAATGAGAGACAAGAATAAAAAAAAATCAACAACATGTAAACATAAGAACTGGCGAACATTTCGTTGCTCTGGAACAATTTATATTTGAAAAAGGCAAAAAATAAGGACAAATGTAAGTCTAGCAGCCGCGCACACAGATATTGAATACAAGTGTATGCATGAGAGAGAGAACGAGAGATGAATAAAGAAAGAGATAGATAGAGAGAAAAAGAGAGAGAGAGATAAAGAGAGAGATGAATAAAGAAAGAGATAGAAAGAGAGAGAGAGAGAGAGAGAGAGAGAGAGAGAGAGAGAGAGAGAGAGAGAGAGAGAGAGAGAGAGAGAGAGAGAGAGAGAGAGAGAGAGAGAGAGAGAGAGAGAGAGAGAGAGAGAGAGAGAGAGAGAGAGAGAGAGAGAGAGAGAGAGAGAGAGTCATCCTGCTTTTCTGTATTCATGGCAGTTTACATGTTTTACTTTGTTATATAATTATAATTAGTTTTGTTTTAGATGCATCCTTATTATTTGTTTTTCAACTTCAATTTGCATTTAGCATTACTAATTAAAAAATTAAGATAAATTATGTAACAGCTTCAGGAGTAAACCGACTCCGACCTAGTGTGTTTATATAATCTGTATTAATTTGATATTTTTTCGTCACCAGTGACAGCGATATATTAAGGTCATTAACGTCCTCAACGACTTAATGTGAGGTAGAAGTGTTTTATCTCCACTTTTACACCGATTAGTTAGGCAAGCTTCGACGCCTTCCACAGCGGATCCACTCGTAGTAGGGCTAAATATGATTACTAATTATTAAGTTCAGATCATACGAACTTCCTATTTATATTATAGTTTCATTACCTAATTGGCATTCAATCAATCAATCATTGGGGGCATACGCCGGGGGGAGAGTCGCCTCGCCCACCCTACGGCGCCATTCCCGGGGATCACCACACGCGAGTCCCCATGCAGGCTCCCTTCCCATATCAAGCAACTCTACTGGAAACATCAACTTGCCCCAGCCACGAGCCTTGTGGGCGCCCCCTTGGCCTCCTCAACGCCGGATTGTCTCTTACAGATACAACTCGGTGGGAAGGATCGGTTTCATGGTAGTGTGCCACATGCCCATATAGCCGAAGGTAGCGCTGACGGACTATGCAGGTAATAGTCCTCGATTCACTCTCACAGTGCAATAGCTGATTTGACATGTAATCATCCCAGCGATACCCCATGATTCTTCGAAGACATTTACTACCAAAGGCATCAATTTGTCTCTTCAAGTCGCTATTTAGTATCCATGTCTCACAACCATAGAGTAAGACAGGGATCACAATCGACTTGAAGATCCGGATTTTTGTCCTCCTGCACAGGTACCGATAACGTCAAATACTCCTGCTGAGCGAGTCCATAACACCGTGGGCTATGCCAATCCGCCGTAAGACTTCTTGACGTGACCCGCCGTCATTATGGACTGCGCTACCAAGGTATGTAAAACTTTCCAAGATCTCAATGTCCTCGCCGCACGTATGATCAGACTGTACTGTTTCATCTAGTAAACCTCCAAACACCTGGACCTTGGTCTTAAGCCAGGAGACCTCAAGTCCCAAAGGCTTTGCCTCCTCGTGCAGCGCCTCGAGAGCCATCACCAGGACCTCCAGCGACTCAGCAAAGATTACTGCATCATCGACAAAAACAAGATCAGTGAACTTGGTGTTGCCGAGGGATGCTCCACAATCACTTTGATCTACAATTTTGCCCAATACCCAGTCCATACAAGTGTTGAAAAGTATGGGGCAAGGACGCACCCTTGTCTCACTCCTGTATTAACAGGAAAGAAGCTGGATGCACCTCCCCCACACTTCACAGCACTCTCAGTCCCAGAGTACAGACCAGTCATCAAAGCAATAGTCCTTGCAGGAATCCCGCGAAGTCGCAGAAGATCCCAGAGTGACTCACGATGCACTGAGTCCAACGCCTTCTTGAGATCAACATAGGCTGGAAGCATCCCCCGTCGAAACTCACGTCCGCGTTCCACCAGGACACGAAGCGCTAGGATAGTTGGAGTAGGAGATGTAAGGCTTGATAAATTGGCGAGGCGTCGAGAAATCTAACCCTTAGGTTCGCAGAACATAAAGGTGTTTCTGTTCGTACTGGCCGACCTATTTTTTCCCCTTCTCAATCTGCAATACGTTCTCACTCCCATGATCTTGATCACCCATTCTCTATTGATGATTTTAGAATCTTATCAAAGGCAAACTTCTCTACTGATACTAAATTATTAGAATCCATACACATCAAGCACTTGTCTCCTGATCTTAATAATCAAGTCACGTCTTGCCAATTACATATACTCAAATGATTATCACACTGTTTCGATCGTCCGTCTCTCGTTCCGATCGCCTCATAGAAACCGAAATGCTACCTGTAATATCATTGTTCCTTCAGTCCTCTGCCAACCTAGACAGCATACACTTCAAGGTTTGTTAAGGTATAAATTATGTTTTTAGTTTTTAGATAATATAGGATTATTTTATTGCTTAACATTTTTGAGATGTTTGCTTATAGCAGTTTTTAGTATTATTTTAACGAATACAAACCATTTTAGCCTGATGATGCCAAGTGCCTTGGCGAAACGTTGCACGCACACATAAGGAACCCCGAAGAAATGACGAGTGTTTTTGCCACCCTGAACATCCTTATATATATATATATATATATATATATATATATATATATATATATATATATATATATATATATATTAATATATATTATAATATATAATATATATACATAGTATATATAGATATAATATAATATATATATATATATACATATATAATATTATCATAATAATGATTAATATATATATATATATAGATGATAATATATATATATATATATATACTATATTATTTATATTATATATATTAATTATATAATATATATAATATATATATATACTTAGTAGGAAGAGAACGACCAGTGTTGTTACAAACAGCACCTTTATTGTGGTGACCAAACGTTTCGGCATTTCATTGTGTCATCCTCAGTGGTAAAATCTAGAAATGATAAATAATACATAGTTATAAAAGACTAAAAAAAAATAGCGTGAGAATTATCCTAAAATTTACAATATGTAAAGTTGTGATGCAGAAACAGTGTTGTTTAACTTAGGAGATAACGTTTTAATATACAATGACTCTAATGTTCTTAAGTTTACGTTAACATTATCAATAATTTGTAAATCTTCTGAATTCAGCAAAACACCACAAGTCTCAGTGTGTTCCCTTACCGCTGAGCGAGAAGGGTAAGGGAACACACTGAGACTTGTGGTGTTTTGCTGAATCCAGAAGATTTTAAAATTATTGATAGTGTTAACGTAAACTTAAGAACATTAGAGTCATTGTATATTAAAACGTTATCTCCTAAGTTAAACAACAGTGTCTGCAGCACAACTTTACATATTGTAGCTTTTATGATAATTCTCACGCTAATTTTTTTAACTCTTTTATAACTATGTATTATAATAGATGATGATAGATAATTATCTATCATTTCTAGATTTTACCACTGAAGATGACATAATGAAATGTCGAAACGTTTGGTTACCACAATAAGATGCTGTTTGTAACACACTGGCGTTTTCTTCCTACTGAGATCCGTTTCCATTCGAACACACCTATTTCTGATATATATACTTATATATAATATATATATATATATATATATATATATATATATATAATATTATATATATATATATATATATTATATATATATACATATATATATACTTATACATATATATATACATATATATAATATTATTATATATCTATATATATATATATATATATTATATAATATATATATAAAATAATTATATGTATATGTTTTCAGATTCTGTGGTCGTGATGGATTGGTCCCGGTGCATTATTTGCCAAAGTTTCAAAAGATGAGTTGAGGTGTCCAGCGCTGAGCAAGAACAAGGAGGATAGAATCAAATTATTGCATTAGTATTGATGCCCTTGAAGTTACCATGGCTACCAAGTAAAAATTTTAAATGGCTGGAAAAAGGAAGGAGACAAACTTCTCCCAGTTTGGATCACAATACCTACAGTCTTAAGCCCGGTCCCCCCTTTTCCCCGTTTGTACGGCCGCCGTCACAACAACAAAGACGTCACAATGACGTCAAACAAAGTCTGCCGCACCGCCGTACCGCTGTCGGCCGCCGTACAAAGTTAAATTCAAGTCATCTCTCCCCTCGGCGGTGTCCGCTCGCGGAGTGAAAAACTGTGCCCAGTTACCAAAAAATACCACTCAAGCGGGGATGAGGGTGAAGTCATTGTTGTTGTATGGGGGCCCGTACAAGCGGAAGGTGGGACCGGGCTTTAGAAGCATGCCAGGAGCCCGTAATATGTGATGAAAGAAG
>JACEEZ010000090.1:82500-90000 GCA_016584305.1 Chionoecetes opilio | reverse complement strand
CTATTTTTAGTGCCCTCCCATCGTCGTCGCCCGAAAAAAAAACGAGTAGAGAAATTCAAAACCGTTATACTTGCAGATACAAGCTAAACTAGCGAAACAGGGAAATTATACAGCCCTAGGGTAACTCTGTTACTCATTGGCACAAAAAAAATATAGTGATTTTAAAATTTTCGAAATATATGGCCCCGGCAATTAGTGAAAGGGGCGACTAACTGTTATCTGCGTAACATTCATACTTTATGGCAGAACTTTTAAAATACTGAAAAATTTTTCTTACCAGTAGATTAAAAAATTTATTAGATGAAATATTATGTATTTCCCGCATTCGCGATATTAAACCCAAAATTTTCGCTTCGCATTCGCCAATACGAAAATAGCTTCGGTCCATCACTAATTATACTGTATGTAATTATATATTAAAAATATATATAATATATATATTAATTTTAATAATATTATATATATTTATATAATATTATATATATAATAGATATATATATATATATATAATATATTATATAAAAAATTAAAAATAAAATTTTTAATAAAATTAAAAAAATATTACAAATATATACTATTTCCTCTCCCAAAAATTTTTTTCCCCACTCTCTCTAAAATGAATTTGGAGACACATTTTAGCAAAAGCTTTTACCCAACCCAGCCCTACCAGTATGTTTAAATCAAAGGGGGAGTGCTAGAGTCAGACAGCTTTTTTCTACCCAATCAATTACCTTTTTTGTAAAAAACTTTCGTTTGGAAATTTAGCTTTAAAAGATCACACCATCTAACTGTCACCCTCTGGCAATACTGCAGTTTTTTTTTTCTCCTAAACCCAAACCTTGGCACCTTTTAAAGGTCGGCATACCAAAACCTGGCATCATAAAACTTCACTTTCTTTTCCCTCGGGAAACAGTCATCAGCATATTCGGATGTTGCTCAACCTCTGACAGTTTTAAACTGCCTGAAACTGCATCTTACCAATATTTTCTTCCCCTCCCTCACTAACTCTGTATTTTCTGGTTCTCCCCTCACATGTAACTCATAAAGAGGATTATGTTCTGGTCTGATGGCCATTCTGGGGGTACTGACTCTTTTTAAAACCCCCCCTTGGAAAATTTCTGGACCAAGGGGTTTTTTAATAACTCTTTCAATTCGGCTTCCAAGAGCCAAACTCCTTACCAACTTTTACCTAGAGTAAACCAGGCTTTCCATAGCAGAAAAACACCTGCGTATCCTCTATTTTGGTCCCTTTTGTCCAATATACCTATAAGTGGGTTGAAGCGGGGAAAACATTTGTTTTTTCTGACCTTCCTTTTTTTGGGTAAAATTTACACTAATTCTCTCAGGTTCAAGTGGGAAAAGCCCCAAAAATATTTTGCCCTGATATAAAGGAAAATTCTGAAAAATTTTTAAAAAATTTGCATTGCTTCTCGGGACCGTATGCATCCGCCAAATTAAATCGTCCCAATATTTTCCGACTCATCGGCAACGTTTATTTCCCCTTTTTGCCCCCTTTAAAGTTCGCATAGCGTGGTTGTCTACGTATTTGACATGGGAAACCCCTGAATAATAAACAACATCTTTTTCCGATTTTCCTTTTTGACCTATGTTGGCATTCAAAATTTTCGGGCTATTTTCCGAAGGGGTGTATCATCATTGATTTTTAAAGAACACTTTTTGTTTTTAAGAAGAAGCGACTGGGCCCCTCGGGTTTTCATTTTTTTTTCACAATACTTGAAAATTTTTGATCTATGAAGAAATTTTTTTGCGGGGTTGGCCACCCAAAACTAATGCAATTAAATATATGACCAACAATTGGCGGGGTTTTTTCTTCCCAAAACCAAATTTGTCTTTAAACATGGGAAACCTTTAAAAAAAACACAGATTTAGTTCTCCGGGGCTTTTTTTTCACAGAACTAACCAACCATTTTGTTTACAAAAAGGGCTCATAGCCATGATTCCATGGGCTTAAAACGACAAACTAAGACTTTACCTTGTGGATTACCAGGCTTAGACAAAGGGTTTTTCGGGATGGAACCATTTTGTACCCTTTATTATTTTGACAGTAACCCAAATTTACATTTGTGTAACATTACACGTTTTAACCACGTTTCATATTGCTTGGGAAAACTTTCATTGTTAATGCCACATTTTTAAAATTCTTCTGCACATTGTCGAGGTCGGTACACTTTTTTGCCCCAATGGGCAGGTCATTTTTGGGTCCAATTTGGGGTGAATCAACTTATACCACAATACGAGTTAATTTTTCATTTTCTTTCTAGCGCCAAGATTTCTCTTTTCTTCTTCTTTTTCTACCAAACCTTTGGTTCATCTTTGTCGAACTATGGGCACAAGCTTTCACCCGATCCATATCTTTACTGTTGGCCTTTTTTTAAAGATATTACCTTTGGGGGCGGGGACGCACCTCTACTTTAAACTCTTTCTCTTTATGTAGTTTTCACCACCGAGTTCAGGTTTTAAGACATTTTCCCTAGAAAATCTCCCTTTTTTGGGAAGAATCTTTCAAAATGTAACTTTTCCCAAACCCCTTTTGCCTGAGAAAGTAACTGTCCTTTCATCAATGAAAATTAACCAGATCCGGGCCTTCAGGTATGTCACCCAAATTTTTTCACCAATTTTTTTGTTAAAATACTCCTCGGCCAGGGTGTATTTTAGAAAATCATCCCAGTGAAAACTGCTGGGCTTACAGTAAAGAACAATTTAAAACTTTTTTCATTTTTTAAAATTATTCGGGAATTCGTAGAAAAATAGCTTTTTGAGATATCTGTGAAATAATTGTTGACTCCCCCTTGTCCCACTAAAAACATAAAAATTTTTTTAAAATGGCAGGTACCTTGGTCTAATTTTTCCCTCATTTCTTTAACACTTAAATACCCATGTTTCGTGCGAAAGATCCCTAGAGTTAGTGTTTGCCTTTTTGGTACATATTTGTTACAACTAGGGGAAAATATTGGATCTTTGCAACCTTCTGTCGTACCTCATAGAGTTTACCCCAGTCCATAAAGGGGTAGGTTGTTCCCCAAACCTTGGCTTAAAAAATCACCTTTACCATCGGGGAAGAGATGGGGAAAAACCCTTTGGGAAAAAAACCGGCATGAACTCCTTGCGGGTTTCAGGCTCTGCAAAGTTCCAAGACTGGTTTTTCATAAAATCATCGGAACCACCAAAATGAAAAAAAAGGCAAAAGGGTTGTTTCAGACCCACCTCGAGCAAATTTCTATCAAATTATCCTTCTAATTCCCTAACATTTCCACCACTTTCTGGGTACTCATTTTTTACCTCATAGTTAATAAAGATTTCCCATCTCTGGTTGTTTTTTAACCAACCATTTTAGAGCATCAATGATATACTGCCTGTTTGCTTTAAACTGCTTTTTTTTGATTGTCGTCAGACCTTTTTAATAACATTATGGGGACAAGAAAATGCCCTAGAAGGAAATTATTTGTTTTTAAGTAATGGTCAACCTTTGTTCAAAAAACGTACTTTTCCAAACTCCATAGACCCTTTTTACCTTGAAAAAATGGAAAAATTTGGAAATTTTCAAAAATATAGCGGAAAGTTTAACCTTATTTAATTTTTTATGCCTGCGGGACTTCCCTGGGTCATGTCATTAACAACGAAAACCTAGGACAAACACTTTTTCTAATTTAACTGATTACACCTTTTACAAACCCTCTTTGGACCTATTTTCTATCAAACAAAATTCCTTTTCAATGCCCCCCTGTCGTTCTTTGTTCCATTCACCTAAATTTTGCATGCTCTTTTTACCCAAATTTTTAAAATAATTTTCTTTGAAAAGACCCAGTTAAACAATTTTTTCCAATCTTTGGTTATGTTTTAGACCTTAAATTTCTAAATTTTTCAAATTCTGCCTGTCTCTTTTTCACAAAAATGTCCCCTTTTTCATCAAATACTTTATTTTCGTCTGATGCTCATAACTATCACCATTACCTCATACCTTTCAAAAGTTGACACTGGTTAAGGGAAACTTATGTCAGAGGTTTTTGTACCGTGATCAGAACTTTTTTACCCGGGGTTAATCTTTTATTTTGAGGGCTATCCCAATTCTTCGATTTTTACAAAGAAATTTCTTTTGTCATGTTACCAGGGGAATTTCACAATTTGCTTTGTACTGGCCATCATAACCCTTTGTCCCAGGACTCAAAAACCCAAAACCCGTTGTGGTAACAATATTTGAAATGTCTTTTACATGGGTCAATCATTGCCCTTTGTAAGCTTTTTTTTGATGTCCTACCAAAGTTTGACCTTTTCC
This sequence comes from Chionoecetes opilio, assembly GCA_016584305.1. NCBI lineage: Eukaryota > Metazoa > Arthropoda > Malacostraca > Decapoda > Majidae > Chionoecetes > Chionoecetes opilio. The sequence continues at coordinate 85,706 of JACEEZ010000090.1, read as the reverse complement.
TTTTTTAAAATGGGTTCCATTTTTTTACTAGTTTCATTTTTTCGATTCCTAACTTTTTTTCGAGGGCCTTCAAGTTCATTCTTTTTTTTTGCCAAAAAGCCTGTCCATAATACACAAAGGGTTTTAATACCCGTACCATTCAGAGAATTTATTTTCCTTGGAAACCCGCCCCCACCATCTTGTGGATACATTTTTTACTAACGTTTAAATTTTTTCGTAAAAAAGACTATCCAACTTTGGGAATCTGAATGTTCAACTCGTCTTCATCTTACCTCTATCCAAAAATTACCTTGTAACAATGTGAACATAGTGCCCGCTTTTTCCCAAAGTTTCACCCCTATGTTTAAACAACTCCCTTTTAATTGATAACGTTTTTTCCATACACATTGCTAAGCAGGATCAACATGGGTGAAGACCTTTTTAAAAAAAGGGCAACCTGCCAACGACAAAGCCCGAATTTGGAGAGGTTTCTAAAGTTTCAACTATTGTATGCTCGTCTCTGTCTGCAGTCTCCCCCTTTTGGGAAAACACCTTTTCCCCAATTTTGCCTAAAAAAAAAAATAAAAAAAATGATCCTAATTACGTCCAAAGCAAAAGGTTTCAGGCTGTAAATGTTCCGAGACCTTGGACCTTCTTAGGAAAAGACCCTGGGAATATGAAACCCAAACATTTTTTGATCTTGGCTCCAAACATCAGTGCCCAAAAATTCTCGAGCATCTTGCTTAAGTTCTGGCAAAGATACCATTTAATCTGCCACAAACTCCCGAAAATTTTTCTGCATTTCAATGAATCTTGCTTTTTGAAAGGCAGCCATTAATCCCAATTGCAATTCGGCGCTTGCTTTGTAGAATTTCTTTATCTATCGCAGTGGAGAGCGTGTTTAAAAAGGGTTCGAATAACAAGGATTTTTCCAGACGGGTTTTTACCTGTCCAGTAATTTTGCACTTTTCCCTTCTAATCGAGACAATGGTCCCCGTGGATGATTCCTAAGTAAAAAAGTATAAGTCCCACTTACATCCCCGTAGTTTTTGGAAAATTTTTTATTTTTTGGGGGCCAAATTTTGCCGCATCCACACACAATCCTCTTAATTTCGTCTCGAATTGACACCATTGACAAAACACCCTTTTCAAATCACTCCCTGTATCACGAGGGACCTACCCCCCCTGTGCCCCTGTAACACGTTCCCTTCCTATTTTGCGTGATATTCCTTAAAATAACCTAAAATAAACCTAAACAACACTATCGAGCAGCTGCCCGTTTGCCAGATCTAGCTCCAAAATTTCCCCGTTTCACCTCAAACTCTCCCTTTTTTTCCCGTATTCCCCGTCCCCTTTTTTCAGTTTTTTTTTCCCTCGAAATTTCCAAATTTTCAATTGGGAAATCAAGACCTTTATCCTTCATATTGCCACTTAAAAAATTTTTGGGGGCACTTTCCCCTTTATCAGTGTTCTTTGGGGTCTCGGGCGTTTGGCTTGTATGTAGCAGTGGGCAAAAAGGGGGGTCTCTGAAAATTTTCCCTTTCCCTTTTAAAAAATCGAATCACTAAATCTTTAAAAAAAATTATTACGGTTCTACCTAGCGATTGACCGCGTCACCTGACCGTGTAAAACCTTACCTTGATTTGGTCGCGCTTCTTTACAAAAGTCTTGAACAAGCATCTAACAGCACCCAAAAATTTTTTCACACAGAAATATGAAATAGGGGCCCGAAAGCTATTCGGGGTTTCCGCCATCACCGATGGGGGAAAAATTTTCCATCCAGCGACTAGCGATAATCTGGGGATTTTCTGTGTACTGGTTTTCGAATACAATTTTGCCCCCCCCCAAAGAAAATATTCCATTGCCCTCTGGCTGGGGGAGTAGACTCACGTCCATCAATAACACGTAACAGAAAACCTTCAAGCTTCCAAAAACAATCATTTTCGGCAGCTTACCGGAACTGCGAATGAAATCAGGATTTTGGAAAAGACCTCAGAACCTACTGTACCCACACTGTGCGAAACCGGACGAGAACGAACGGGGTATTTCGGACTTACGCGAATATCTTCTTCCTCCTTCCTCTCTCTCCTCCCCTCTCTCTCTCTCTCTCTCTTCTCTCTCTCTCTCCTCTCTCCTCTCTTCTCTCCTCCTCTCTCCTCCTCTCGTAATTAGAGATTTACACAAAAATTTATATATTCTCCGCATCTTTCGAATTTCCCCATTTTTGGTATATTTTCAATTTTTTTTCCCGTTTCCCCGAGTGCCCGAACCCCTTAAAAAGGGGCATTTTCCCCATCTGGGAGCACGCGGCCCCGGGGGCTGCCGCCATGGCCCCCACTCACGTTGCCAGTCCCCTCATAAAATATCCTTATTTGGAAAAGAAAAACTCCCTCTTTTTTATCAAAATTTTCCTGTCAAAAACCACCCCGCCATATAAAATTTAACATGAACTCAATGGTTTCTTTTTTCCCCCTTTTGCCTTTTTTTTTTTTCCCTTTTAACCCCCACTTTTTCGTCAAACTGTAAATTTTGACTTGGCAAAACTTTTATGGCCCTAAAAGGGGGCCCGCCTAAATAAAATTTTTTTCGCTATAAACTGTAAAAAAAAATACATTAATACATTAACTTTATTTGTTTCTCATATGTGAAAATTTCCCGCTAAAAGGTTAAAGAGACAAATAACTTTTGCGCCAAATTTTTTCCTTTAGCCTTATACCCGTTGCCCCAAAAGTAGTCCAAGAAAAAAAAAAGAAAAAATTTGGGGGAAAAAATTTTACAAACCCATTGACACCTGATTTCGGCTGAAAAATGTCCAAAATCGCTTGCTCGCTTGGCAAAAAAATGCTTACTATTACTACCCCGATGTATTTTTTATGCTTTCTCTTTCTTTTTTTTCCCTGATACACTAAAATCGCCAGGGCAACGTTTCTTTTTTATTTCAAATCTGGTGCGTTAATACTTTTCCATTTCTACACCCCTGATTTTTGGAAAGTTAGAAGGGCTATCTGGGGGTCTGAAAATGCTAAATAAATGTACTAAAAGAAGTACTGAAAAAAATTTATTTTCTTTTTAAAATGTCTCTTTCTAAAAATTATCGTTTTTAAAAAGAATAAGGCTAGTATTCTTTTGACCGCTTTAATATCAGTGTAAAACTTGAAAAATTTTTCCCCGAGTAAAACCCAAAAAATTTTTCCCCTAAGTAAAGCATCAATGATTAGTTTGAGGCT
>JACEEZ010000090.1:10000-77500 GCA_016584305.1 Chionoecetes opilio | reverse complement strand
AAGGGGATAAAAGTAACAAAAAGACCGCTTAGTTGCACGTCCCTATATAGAAGACAGTAAGAGAATAAATAAAGGGGGTGGACCAAATTACTTCGGGAGGTGTCCTGTCACTCATCCCTTGCAAAAAAAGTCGTAGTAAGGTGGAAAAATTGAAACAGGAGTTCCATAATTTACCAGTGACAGTGAGAGGGATGAAAGAGTGAATATACTTATTCACCTGCATTAGGAAGATGGACATAATTGATTTGATAATGAATAAAAAGTCTTGTGCAGCGAGGCCGCTGTATGAGTAGATTCCCCCCAAACATGAGAGGCATACTCCATACATGGGTGGATAAGGCCCCTGTACAGAGCAAGCAACTAGGAGGAAGAAGAAAAAGGACGCAAACGCTACAGGACACCCAACTTCTTTGAAGCTGTTTTAGCAAAAGATGAGATGTGAGATTTCCAGTTCAGATTTTTAGTAAAGGATAGTCCAAGGATGTTTATTGTAGAAGAAGGTGACATGTTGAGTATCATAAAGAAGAAGGGATAGTTGTTTGGAAGGTTTTGTTGAATAGAGAGGTGAAGAAATTGGGTTTTTGAGGCATTGAACAAAACAAGGTTTGCTTCAACCCGATCATAAATTATAGATAGATCAGATGTAAGACGCTATGTGGCATCTCTCCGTGAAAAAAAAAAAAAAAATATGTATAGTAGACTATATAATATATATATATATTATTATATATATTATATATATATATATATATATATATATATATATATATATATATATATATATATATATATATATATTATTTTAATTAGGGTGGTCCAGGACATAGTGGAAATAAAAATGTTGTGTAATGTAGCGGGCATGATGTCGATCTTGTTTCACTTCCTGTTAGACATGTCCATGCAAAATTTCGTGCCGATCGGACTATGTTTGTAACTCCCCCTTAAAGTTTACTCTTTTTTTTCTTCCCCCAGGTGCATGATGACTTCTACAAGGGAGCGTGCATGGTGGCTTATTGGGCACCCTGAATGTGAGATAACACGTGCCAGGCTGCCCTCTAAAGGGCAGGTGCTCCGCAAGCTTTACTTCCATCACGGAATCGAGAAGAAGACCAAACCCGTGGCCGCCAAGGAGGTGATAGAGGCAGTCCTCTTGATCTGGGGGAGGGCCGGGATCCCGACCTCCGCTCTCCGAACCGCCAAGGAGAAGCTCCTCAGCCTGGTGGCCAAGTACGAGTCCCTCCAAAAACATCGGAAACGGGCATCCGAGACCGCCCGGATGAAAGAGGAAATGTTCAAGGGGGACCTGGAGGACCTCTTCGACGTGGCGAGCAGTGATGTCCTCGATCGGATGACCGTGGAGGAGGACAAAGCCTTTCTTCGCAGCCAGCGGGAGACCGAGCGACCTCGTCCATGGCGGGCTTAGACTGCGTCACAGTTGAGGCCCAAGAGAGGAAGGAGGAGAGGGAGCGGGCAGAAGAGATGAGGAAGGAGCGCTCGAAAATCCACGGCCTTGCTCTCTGCGGACATCACCTCCACCTTGGATCGGTTCAAGGTCTCGGACCGGGTGGCGATGGGGACGATGGGAGCCTTTGCAACGGCATCCGGACAGGACCTGGGGAGTCTTTCCTTGTCTCGCAGCACCATCCGACGCCACATAATCAGGGATCGGGAGGCTATCGCCAAGTCGGAAACGATAAACATTCCGGAGGGGATTCCTGTCCTTGTCCACTGGGACGGGAAGTTACTTCATGACCTGTCGGGCAAGGACCAGGTCGACCGAATCGCCATCCTGGTCACGGCTGGGGGGAAGGAACATCTCCTGGGAGTCCCCAAGATACCCCGCAGCACAGGCACGGCTCAGGGAGAGGCTGTCCTCAAGGCAATCTCGGAGGCTCAGTTGCAGACCAGAGTACAGGGCTTGGTGTTCGACACGACGGCATCAAACACGGGGCTGTATGAAGGAGCCTGCGTGAAGATCCAGGAAGGCCTTGGACGCGAGCTCCTCTGGGTGGCCTGCCGACACCACGTGCTGGAGGTCGTCATGGGGGACGTGTTCAAGAGCTCCTACGGACCCTCCCGAGGACCGAACATCCCGCTCTTCGTTCGATTTAGGGATCGTTGGAGCTTAATTGACTAGTCTTCTTGGAGCTCTGCCATGGAAAAGGATAACCTCCATGATCTTCTGACCGGGGAGCTCTCAAAGAACATGGAGCGAGCCCTCCACGAGCTGAAGAGTGCTCTGGAGAGTGGCACCCACCCAAGGGAGGACTACGAAGAACTCCTCTGGCTCTCGTACCTGTTCTTGGGAGGAGACCTCGGGAAAGACTACAGGTTTTGGGCCCCAGGTGCCTTCCACCAAGCCAGGTGGATGGCCAAGGGAATTTACGCTCTGAAGGTCTTCCTCTTCCGAGGTCAAGTAAAGTTGACTGCTCACGAGCTGCAGGCCATGGAGGACATTTCCCTCTTCGTGGCCCTCCTGTACGCCACAAAGTGGATTGAGGCCATGGTCCCTCAACGAGCTCCCCTCAACGACCTCTTGTTCATGCGAGACCTCTCTCGAGGGATCCCCAAACCAGGGGTGGCGGACGTGGCGCTCAAAGCCTTCCGTCGTCATCTTTGGTACGTCTCGGAGGACCTTGTGGCTCTGTCCTTCATGGACGAGAGAATCAGCAATGAGGAGAAGGAGGCCATGGTCAGGAACCTGTTCAGACGTGAGAGAAAAGGCCTCAAGGGACTGGACGGGAAGAGGTTCTCCCAGGACATTGACCTGAAGGACCTCGTGACCTCCAGGACTAGGAGGACCCTGGATAGCCTTCTTCCTGGACGGAAGGAAGAAGTGGGAACCCTCTTGGAGAAGAGTCCCGAGACATGGGAGACTGAGGCCACCTTCCTGGACATGAAGAGGAACGTCTCGCAGATGAAGGTGGTCAACGACGCGGCGGAGAGAGGTATCGCCTTGGCCACCTCCTTCAACTCGATCATCATCAAGGACGAGGTCCAGCAACAGTACCTCCTGAAAGTGGTGGCCAAGCACAGAAGGGAGCAGCCTTCCACCTCCAAAGCAGCATATATGGAGTAAAAGGACAAGTGTATTACCTTTATTTTAATTATTTACATTAATTATTTACATTATGTACTTGCCCGTGTTGCTTTCACTGTACAAGTGTTCAAATGGAAAGGAATAACAGTACTTATTGATCAAACAACAACAATGTTTTGCTTATATTAACCTTGTGATGAAGATTTTTGTCTAAATAGAAAATTGTATATGTTACAACTTTCTTTTAGTTACCTTACCAAATTAATTGACATCCAAAATTATCATCATTATCTTCAGTGAACCCTGAACAAAGTATAATCTTGTATGTAAAAGTAGGTAGTGTGGATATACCAATACTCGGAATGACACTGACATCTTTATTCTTTGTGAACTTTTTTTCCTTTTTTTGAAGTTTTTTGTTGTTTACTACTTCGGGGGGACCTCTAAATATTCTCCGATTGGAGCGATACTTCACTCGATTACGTGTATCACCAATTAAAACAAGAACAACATCATGCCCAGACAAATTTCCAAAATTTTGTTTTTTGGACCACCCTAATATATATATATTATATATATATTGTATCACCAATTAAAACAAGAACAACATCATGCCCAGACAAATTTCCAAAATTTGGTTTTTTGGACCACCCTAATATATATATATATATATATATATATATATATATATATATATATATATATATATATATAAATATATATATATATATATATATATAATATATATATATATATATATATATATATATATATATATATATATATATATATATATATATATATATATAAATATATATATATATATACAGTCCCTGGCCAGTTTCTTAGACGCACCTTCCTTTTTTCATATAATGTAAGGTTGCGATGAGAAATCCCTACGAATTATAGTTTCACATGCCTAAAAGTAAATACTAAATGAATTTGAACAATTGTGAATAATAAATACACAGAACTGGTAGGAATAAACCTATATTTATCGACATATATAAATTTTTGACAAATATATCGTCAGTCAGAAAATTACCCATATTTTCAATATTTAGTCGTTCCGCCCTTGGCGGCTATTAAAGCTTCGATACGCCTTGGCAAAGTATGAATGCATTCCTGTACTGTCTCCTGCAGCTTTGGGTTATGATTCCAGACATCAATAAGCTTCTCATTCAGCTGGGTTTTTGTTGTAATCAACTCCTTTGCCATTTCTCTCTTCACCAGCTCCCACACATTTTCTATCGGTTCACATCCGGCGAATTTCCCGGCCAGGACAATAGAGGTACATTCTGTTCATGCAAAAAGGCTTTTACTGAACGAGCAGTGTGGCAGGGAGCGCCATCTTGCATGAAAACGAAGGATTCTGCATTTGGAAACCAATCTCTTACCTGAGGAAGAAGCCTATCCATCAACATCTGTCTGTATTGGTCCTGCCGCATTGTCCCCTGAACCACGTACAGACGACCAGTGCCCTTTCCGCTTATAACAGACCAAATCATGACTTTGGTGGGATGTTTTACAGTCTGTACAACACAGTCAGGATGAGATTTTTCACCTATTTTTCGAGATTTCTTCGCCAAGATTTCAAATGTGCTCTCGTCACTGAAGCAAACCTGAAATAAAAAGGAAAACCCACGATGAGTCTAACTTTTCACGCGTCAAAGTGGAAAATACAGTGTGTAGACATGTGTACTCATCATTTTTATTCATCATATTCATCATCATAGACATCATTTTTGCATTGAGACATATCATATATCGTTAGAATCGGAAAAGTGTGTTGCTTCCGAGTCAGTAAATAAAAATTCAATGGAAGCAGAATTACAGGAATAACAAGGAGTTGAATAAAAAAAGGTGTGAGAGGAAAAAATGTTTATGCACTATTACGCTTTATTCTTATTATCTTATTCGTGGTATAGTTTACTGAAATTTATTTATATTCATGACACGCAGTAATGTCTCGTGAAGATGATGGTATGTTCAGTTTTCCTAAATATCATCTCATTCATCTGGTATTTTGATAATACCGTATATTAATACACATCATGTAGCGCGGCGAGCGACGTCTTCCCTCTATGAAGTCAACAATTCAAAAAAGTATAGAGTATTGCTCCGCGTCCACTCAACGTGGTTAGTAAAACTTGAGCGAGACATTATTTCACGAAGCGCGGCGCAACAACGTCTTCCCTCAGTGGAGCCAGGTGTAGCACTGAGGACTCCTGAGGCTGCGGCATGCGGCAATCGGGCCGGGCTGGATTAGCTCAGCACGTTGCATGGCGGTGTTGAAACCCTCGATTTTCAACAGCGCCACTAACAGCGCGCGCGTCATGAGGCATAGTGTGGACGGGCCTTTAGTTGCGGAGTGAAACGCTATTTATTGATGAAGTCTGCCTGCCATGCAGCCTAGTGGCGGCGCTGATTGGTAGATAGCTTCTGCTTCTCGTCTCCGTGAGTGGGAGACGCTTATTGGTTGTTGACTCCTCGCTTTGCTTCTCTGTGAGTAGGCTGTTATTTGCTTTTGTTCTGTTCATGCTTGGTAGAGCTTGTAGGTCGTTTGCCTGTACGTTAAGCTTGGGATTGATCTCTTTTATGTATAGTGCTTCTAGAATTGGAAGTCGCCGCACATCTGCACACATGTCGATCAATTCTGTATTTTCTTCTAGAAATGTTCTTGTGATGATGATGCCATGTTTTTCTAATAGGTGACTTTTTGGGGCTCCGGAAGTTAGGTAGCAAGAAAGACGTCTGGACAGCTTCGTTGTATGCGATTTAGGTGAGGGAGGACTTCACATTTCCTTTTGCAGTGATTATATACGACATGGGATTTGTTTTGTTCCTTCGTCTGGTTTGGGGTACGGAAAAGGAGGTTTTGCTGGTGTTTTTTGGTTTGTAATAAATTTGATTTTATTCTCTCGCGGGTCTGCATTTTTACATACGGGACGATTTGGAATTTTCTTTCTTTTTCCGGGGAGCAGGGAGAAAAAAGCCCGGTAGAAGATAGTTAGTCATGATTTTTTTGTGGCGTTGGGGGTTTACCAGTTCCCCCCCCATGTTTTTCTATTTCTAGGGTTTGATGTCCTCCGCGAAGCCGTTGTGATGAGGATTGAGGGGTTTCCGTTTCTTTGTGCAAAGTTCCCATGTACTGCATGGTGAGAGCTCTTCTGAGAAAGCACGATTGGGGTTTCCCTTTATATCTCTGGGGGATTCGTTTTCCCCGTTGAGCAGTGCCCGGTGTCTTTGGGTTTCACGAGACGTTGTGATGAATGATTTCTTTCTCGTTACAAGGAGTTTAAGAACGGCATATTTTGAGGTTTCTAGGGTGAAGGTGAGCCTAAAGTATTTGTGCAGAGCCAGCTGTTGTTTCGAGGATTTTTCGTTTTGTAAAGATGCTTTGCTGTAGCGGAATATATGTGGGGTTTGTTTTTTTCTTGAAAATCTTCTTCTACGCAGCTATGAAAAATTTTCCCCAGCAATACCCAAAGGGGGAAAACCCCATAGCGACCCCCTTTTTGAATTTGTTCCCTGGGGGAGAGGTAAAAAAAGGTGCTTCTTTAGTGCAGCATCGAGGAGTCCACGTAGTACGGGTTCCGGGACGTCAAGCGGCGGGATGGAGCATTGTTAACCCTGGTCGGATGTAGTGTTTGTGGTAAAAAGGTACGTGGGGTGAACGGTCAACAGGTACGTCGAGTCCCTTCCCCAACGTCCCCCTGTTGTGTAGATTTCCTCGGATGTAGAGGGGAGCATGATTTGGGGGCAGCGTGGGGGCCTACTTAAAGAAGTCTGGGCCCTTGGTTGATGGGCGACGCTGTTTGGTGAGATTCTGTCCCCTGCTTTGCGTCTCTGGGGGGATACTTTCCCCGATTTTTTTTTATGTTTGGGAGAGTTGGTTGTATGCTGTAATTAAGCTTGGGTTTGAATTTTTTGTACAGTGCTTCTAAAATTGGAAGTCCCCGTACTCTGCGCACATCGACCTTTTCTGTATTTTATTCTAAAAATGGTCTTGTATGGTGATGCGGGTTTCTAGTGGTGAGTTTTTGGGGCTCGGAATTTAAAAGGGGCAAGTAAGACGTCGAGACAGCTTCGTTTCACATGCGATGTAGGAGGGGGGGGGATTTCACATTTTTCCTTTTTGCACGTGACCCCATATCGACATCAGATTTTTTGGGTTGTCTTTTTTTGTCTTTTTTTGGGTTGTCTCTTGGGCAGTTACGGGAGGGGGTTGTGGTTTTTCTTTTTTTTTTAAATATGTATTTTTTTCTTTCTTGGGTCGTGGGTTCCACATCGGTTGAAAATTTTGATAATTTTTTCTTTTGGAAAGGAAACCTACGAAACACTTTAGGTGACAAAAAATCCCCTACTAGAAAAAGCACGGCATCACCATAAAAGAAAATTTTTAAAAGGAAATACAGAATGGTCGACATTTGGCAAATGTACGGCGATTCCCAATTTAGAAGCACGTACATAAAATATACAACCCCAAGTTAACGTACCAGATACGCCACAAGCCGTATCCGACACGTAAAATATTGTTCCCCCCCGCAGGGAAGTGTCCGATGTCTGGTGTACTTGTGGGGCGGGGGAAGGTCCGTCTGTTTGTGTGTACGAGTGGTGACGCGGCCGACTGGGGCCGTTGCCATGGTAGCGGCGGCACCCGGCTGAGGGGGGCGGAGAACAAGCGGTCGGAGAAGAGACCGGGAAAGGGTAGTCTTGGGAGGGGGGCGACCCCCCCCCCAGCGCCGCCCTTGGGTATCTGCAGCGGCGTCAGGAGAATGGTGCCTGTAAGTCAGGCCTCGCTTTAAACCCAAAGTAGGTTTTGTGGTCGTTCCACGTAAAGCCTCCAGTGGTGGTTAGACAACCTTTAGAAGAGGGCCCCATGTGGTCCCCTGTCACTCTCCCCCTTCAAGAGTACGGTTTTGTGCCCTCGCTTTAAAAAATTAGCGGGAAATACCGGTGTCGTGTCCTTTTTCCCTCCGGGGAATGAAAAAGGGGCATCACGGTGAAGAAGTTACTCGCCTTCGGGGTTTCTCCCCGAGCCCCTTCAGGAGTACCGAGCCCCTTCAGGAGGGGTTTCGTGGGGGCCCCTTTTGGGGCGATAAGAAAGGTGAGTGCCAGGGGTAACTTGGTTGTCAGAATTTGGGGGGGTTTGGATTGTAAAAAAATATGGGCCGGTATGCTTTGAAACCCGCATTCAAGATGGCGGGCAAGGAAGAAAGAGAAGGCGAGTCGACCCCCTTGTGACGTCACTGGGGAAGAAAGTGGCGCGTTTAAATGGCGGATGGGGAGAGATGGACAAAAACAGGATCATGGCCATGATGAGAAAAAATGATGAGCCAAATAGAAATGAAAATGAGAGACTGGGGAAAAGAAAGGTTTTTTAGGAAAAAATAAAAAATTTAGTAAAATGAACGAATTTAAATGAAGTGAGAGACACACGAAAAGGCTTAACCGAGGACCGGTGACGCGAGGCAGGATACTAAAGGGGCATGCGCGCGGGGAAAGGGGACGTCCCCGCTGAAGCCACCCAGCGACCAGGGCGTGGGGGGCCCCTGTACATCTCGAAAGGGACAGTGGGCGTGGAAATCGGTAGGGAGCAGTGAAGGACACTGTTGTTTACGTCCCCGCGAGGAGGAATCTTTTCCCCTGGGCCCGGAACCCCTGATGCAAGCAAGGGCGTGGTTTTTTGGAGAAAAGCGTAAGGGTGGCGGGGAAAAAAGAGTGCCCTTGTTCCCAGATGACGCCCCTGCACGGGTAGTGGCCGTGGAAGAGTGCGCTGGCCTCGAATTGAGAAAAAAGTGTCCGTAGGCGAGTTGCAGTATGAAGGTTTCAGTGGTTTGGGGGAGTCGGCACACGCGCGGATACAGTGGCTCCCCATGGAAACGGGGGGGGCGGGCGCGGATCTTATCACACCCCCGCTCTTGCCCCCCCGGGGGGGTGCGGAACAAGCGCCAACGGAGGAAGGCGGCCTGCCGTTGGCTAGTGCGGATCAAGCGCCCGGAGGGGGGGAAAGACCCCGTCACTTCGTTTCGGCATAAAACCCCGGAAGAAGAGCCGCCGGAGGGGTAAAACGGGGGAACCCGGCAAACAAACAGGGGGGCCCTCGGAGAGTGGGGATGAAAAAAGAGTCCCCTCCCTGCCTCTGCTGCGTCTACAGGAGGATGGCGGACAGTGTGTGGCCCCCGCGAAGCTGTGGCGGGGGCGACGGGGAGGGATGCATCGTGCCCTCTACCAAGCGTGTTGTGTTGGGGTCCTGCACGTCACCGGCGCTTTGAGTGGAGGGCAGGTCGGTCAGGAAGTCGTGGCGCCCTTGGCCGCGGAGACGGCAGCTGGAGCAGGGGGAGAGCTAGGGGCCCCAAGGAGAGTGACTCTTGGGGCCGGGGTTTATCTTGAGGCGACCCCCGGGGGTTAGGGGCCCGGTCCCCGTGGCTTGGGCGCCCTTTGCCGCGGAGATGAGCAGTGGAGCAGAGAGAAAGAACTGCGGGGCCAAGGGGAGTGATTTTGGGCCGTGGTTACCTCTGAGGCAACCCCAGGGTAGAGGACGCGTCCCCTGGGTTTGTGGCGCCTGATAGAGGGGCAGCGGAGTTCCTGCGGTGTCTCGCGTGTGAAGAGGGGGGGGCCTGGCGGCCCTCCCAAACATTTTGTTGGCGGTGGGAGGCGATGGTGGGACTTAATTGGAGAAAAGGCTTTGGGGAATTTTGGTTTGAGTAGGGGGTTTTTAATGAGATTTGGGGCCCCTTCTTTTTAGGATTTTTTTTTGTGTTAATTTGGACCCCCAAAACACTTTTGGGGGTGGGCGGGCGAGGAGGGAATTAATTGGAGCTATAAGGTTGGGTGGTTGTTTGGTTTTTGAGTGGGTGTGTTAATGAGTTTTGGGGGGCCCCTTTTTTTAGGATTTTTTTGGGGTTAATTTGTGAACTAGGGTTTTCCCTTTTCTTTCCTTTTAGTATTTTTTAGGATAAAGGATTTAGGAAAAGGGAAACAGCGGGGGACGGTTCGGAGAAGGAGGAAAATTTTACGTGCAGAAAAGTGTCCGTATGCTGTGTGTAGTGGGCGGAGGAATTTTCCATTGTTTGGTGTACGAGTGCGTGCACGGGCCGAGGGGCCTGGTAGCGGCGGCACCCGGTTAGGGTGGGGCGAGAGAAAACAGGTGGTCGGAGACACGAACCGGGAAGGGGTTTTTGGGGGGGCGGGCGACCACAGCGCCGCCCTTGGGTATCTGCACGGCGTCAGGAGAATGAGGCCTCTAAGTCAGGGCTCGCTTTAAAAGCAGACCGTTGTTTGTGTTTTTAGTAAAGCCCCAGGTGGGGTTAGACAACCTTTTAGACAGGGGGGACCATGTGAGCCCTGCCACTTCCCCTCAAGAGTACGGGTTTTTATGTGACCTCGCCATTAAAATTGACGTGTAATACCTTTTGTGCTCAGTGTCCTCTTCCCCCGGGAGAATGTAAAGGGCCATCAAGGTAAAGACAGTTATTCCCCTCAGGTTTCTTACTGAGCCCCCGTCAGGAGTTAAGTGGTTACGGGGGGCGCCTTAGGGGCGCTAAAAAAAGGGTGAGTCCCCTGGTAACAATATATAAAATTATAATATTACATATATATATATCTAATATATATATAAAATATATATATATAAATATATATATATAAATATATATATATATTAATATATATAAAAAATTATAATTTTAAAATTAATATAATATAAATTATTAATATAAAATAAAAATAATAATAATAATAATAATAATAATAAAAATAATAAACAATTTAGACAGAGGTGGGGGTTAAAAAAAAAATTTGGACACTGGGAGGATTTTTAAAAGGCAGAGAATAAAGGTCGTAAAAACAGGAGAGGAGGGGGCAGTTAAGAAAAGGGGAAAAGGGGACAAGAAGAAGAGGGTGCTTAAAGGGGTTTACATACAAAATTTAGGAGTATTTAAACAGGATCAAATTTCCTGAGAGGAATAAATAGAGTAGAAGTTTTTGTAAAAAGCTTTAACGAAACTTTTGGATATGTCAGGAAAGATTTTTAAACCCGGAGGTTGAGGTGTGGGGGAAAGTTATTCACAAGAAGGGTTAGGAGGCGAGGTAATGGATTTGCGCTTAATGCAAGAGAAAAATTGCAGTGTGTTTTAAAAAGTTATAAAAACAGATGATAGCAAGAGCAAAAATGGGAGGGGAAAACGGGGGGAATGAAAAAAGGTTTTTGGGGCAGGTACGGGCCCTAAAAATTTAAGAAAGAGGTTTCAGCCCTATATGGCAAGAAATAAGAAGGGCTTGAGACTAACGTTTAGCGTTATAGGAGTTTTTAATTTTTAGGAATATAGTCTGGGTTTTAAATTTATGGGAGCAATGATGAGGGAAATTGTTAAAAATATTTCAGGAAAATTTTTCATGACAAAAAAAAAAAGAAGGTACAGAGGAGATAATTTTTTAGATTTATTCTGAAAAAAAAGGAATATTTATTTACAAGGTGGAGGTTGGGGGGACAGTTAGTAACAGCGCCCATTGTGAAATCGGGGTTTTTGTTTAAAAACCCGTGGGTCGGAAGCTTTCCGAAGCTTGCGGGGCGATGGGGCAAGCCTTCCGAAGAGAAATTTTTAAATTTTGATAAAAAAAACGCGCCAAATTCGTAAAAGTCTACAAAGCTGTGTCAATATACGCTATGATGTCAGTCCTCGATAAAACCCCCCAAATCCCCTAACAAACCGTACGCGAGATATCCCACCCCTTTGGGTTTTTTCCAAGACTTTGATCTAGGCCTGGTTTTGGGAATTTTTTTTTTTGGGATTGGGGGGGATTGTTCAAGTTTTTCCCAGTAGTTTATTCAAGGTACGGTAAAAGGGTACCTTGCTTCCCTTGAGAAAAAACTACTGGAGAAATACTTAAATACCCCCTAAAAAATCGGGAAAAATAAAGGATGGCACCCTGATTCCCCCAACAGTCTCTCGCCAGGGGTTTTTGGTTATTCGCCCCAGAGTTTAACTCCCGCCACAAGCACCCCAAAACCCCCCAACGTTTGGGAAAAAATAGAATATCCCGGAGGGGTTTTTTTACTACCTTGACGTTGAGTAATTTCATCCAAATTATGTTTGGTCATTTTACTCACATCCCCACTGGGGGGCACAAAAAAAATTTTTTGCCCCCGCATTTCCCCGGGGTTTTAACGGAAAAGGAAATAGAATGTAATAAGAAAAGAGCCCCGATTAAAAAGGCCCAAATTATGCAGGATTAAGAAGAACTGGAGGGGAAACTCGGGGTGTGGGAGGAGTGGAAGGAGTGGGTCCCAGGTCAGTGAGGTGACGGTTTTTAGATGTTAAAAATTTACACACCGTGATATCTTTGAGGAAACAGGAAAAAAGTGAAAAGAAAGAGGGGTATCCATCCCCCCAGTGCTGAGATTCCCCCACTCGCTATTAGTGGGTTTGAAAGAAGCAAAGGGGGTAATTTAATTTTGGAAGAAGTCACAAACCCTTTGGTAGAAGATTTTTAATATGTACATTAAATTGGAAGGGGGTGCCAAACTGGAACCCTGGAAAAATTTTGCTTTTTGGGGCATAACCAAAAAGGGGCGGACCCCCCCCAAAACCCAAAAAAAGTGAAGTTTTTTAAGACATGAAAATCGGAATTTTCTTTTCGTGAAGAAATCACAAAAATTGATAGAAAAAGGATTTTTTAGTAGTGTACATTCAATGGGGGGGGGGCCCCAAAACTGGAAACCCTTGACAAATTCCTTTTTTTGGGAAAAATCTACAATGGCAGACCCTTTCCCATAACCCAAAAAAATTTTAGTTTCTAAAAACATGAAAAACATACTTTAAAGAAAAGATAATAATGAAAAAAAAGGATTAATAATTTTATTATATTTTACTTTACTAGTTTTATTTATCATTTTATTTTTGTAGGCATTGGTTTCGTGTGAGTGATGGTAAATTTTTGGATTCATAAAATAATGACGTAACAAATTTTTGCCCATTACGACTGTTAATTAAGGGCAACGATGTTTCTTCTCTCTCTCTCTTTCTCTCTCTCTCTCTCTCTCGCTTTTCCTCTCTCTTCTTCTCCTTTCTCCTCTCCCTTCTCTCTCTCTCTCCCCCTTTTCCCCTTCTCTCTCTCTCTCTCTAAATTAGTTAGGGAATAACTTACTTGTTGGAAGGACGGGGAAAGCAGAAAGTTTATCTGGGAGGGATAGGATTAAAAGTTTTTTTAAAAGCGGGCCGGGCTGCTTTTGGGTTGGCTGCCATTTGAGAAAAAAATTGGATTCGGGCTTGGGGACGTCATTTTAGTCGTCAGCCACTCAGCATGAGCAAAATATAACGCCCCTACCCGTTGTCTTTGGATTAGTTAACAACGGGGGTAAAAAGAGATATGTTGTTTCATAGAGGGGGTATACCCTTTAGGGGATTTTTGATCACATTTTCCCCTCATTTGTCGCGAGAGGCCCCTTTCTTTATATCTCGCTAAAAGTAGATACATTTTTTTTAACAAAAAAGAATATTTTCGGTTTCAATGAAGGTATGAGCATTTATTTTTAAGATTGATGTTATTTTTAAGTTTTTTAAATAATCATTTTGGGCCCCGGTACGACAATTGCTGCCGGAGCCGCAGGCCGTATTTCAAACCCCGAGGGCCAGTGTTTTATAGACCGCCGCGGTTAACGTGCACTTAACAAAGGGTTTTTAAGTGTTGTGTCGTGGGGTGCAAGAAAAATTTTTTCTCCGAACAAACTCAGGTGGGGGTTTAAGTCAAAAGGTTTTTTCTATACCAAAGCACAATGAACGTTCCCCACAGGGGAAAGTGGAAAAGGAAAAATTTGCGCCACAGAAAGATTTTAACATTGACAAGGCTTTGTCTGCGGTGCACTTTAAGGAGGAAGATTTCAAGCTTGTCAACGTTACCATGGCCCGCCCGGGAAGCGCCCTGACTCAAACCATGCGCAATCCCCGTCCCTTTCCCCAGCCCTCCCTCGTACTCCAGCCCAAAGGGACGCATGGCGAGACCCCCACATCACTACAGGAGTGCAAGGTACTTTGTTAGGAAAACCATTCCTTATTTATTCGTTTTTTATTCGGTTAGGGTAATTGACATGGGTATTCATGTTCATATTTTAACCCGGTTTCAGACCCCGATTTTTTACGTGCGTCTTTTTATCGTGCGTTGGTGGCGTAGCGTGATGCTTAGGAAGGGTGGTATATAGTGCTACTAGAGGGGGACGTGAGAGGGGTTGAACTAGAGAACACGAGAAAAAACTCAGGAAAAAAAACCTATAGGGAGTGGTGGTGGTGAGCACATCAAGAGCGAGCCCCTGTTCCCCCTTCAAAAAACGGAAAAACAAAATTTTTTTACATCATGTAGACTTCCATATAATATTTTCTTTCCCGAATCATGAAAAAATATATTTTAAAAAAAAACCTTGAAACAGCATTTTTGATTGCAAAACTTTGTTTCGAAAAGTTCTATAAATTGGGCACCACCCCTCAGAGCCGCCAAAAGAATTGGGGGCTCCGAAACTTTGCTAACAGAGACGCACGTCTTTCAAAGGGCACGCAAGCAGGGGAAATGACGGCATAGTCCGGGCCCCTAAGGACCCGATTTCAAGAGGATGGGGGCATGCCCGGTAAAAACACCAAAATTTTGTTTAGGGATTTACAGGGCCAGCTATGATTTTTAGAGGGGGAAAAAAACGACCAATTATAGAAAGCCTTATGAACCATTTTGGATAACGGTAATTTTTACTTAGAAAAACTTGATAAATCAAATCGCCTTTTAAAGGGAAAAGAAAATTCCGTATAGCAAACATCACTAGTTTGTTATTAAGTTTTTAAAGCAGTAGGAAACAAGAACCCGTGTTGACAGAGCTACACACTCCATCCTGACCCCCCAAAAAAAAAAAACAAAGCCCTGTTCAGACGCCAAACCAAAGCGAAAATAAACAGGTGGACAATGCAGCGAAGGATGACGGGCCCTCTTTCCCGTCCTAAAAGCACACAGCACCGTGAGGGGACGGGCACCTCTTCAAGCATGAGAATCACCCCTACCCTCCTTTTTTGGCTGAAAAGGGAAGCTGCGACAAGGGAAAAAAAGTCCCCATTTTCCCAAATTCTGGCCGAAAACGCAAGAAGAACCCTGCCCTTTTATGTTAGAGGCTCGAGGTGCTGCTGTGGACACTCTCCCAGTGCTGGCTCACACTTTGACGATTATGCAAGTGGAGTGTTTGTCCCCACACATGAGGCAACGGAAACCCTTGAGAGTAGAGTGGTTGGGACAGGGGCCTGGACAACAGTATCAAAGAATCAACCAGAGAGAAACGGGGGAAAGGGGTACGAAGGAAGGGGAGGGCCCGACCAAGGTCCCAGGCAATTGGGGCCCATTTCCGCGTGGGCCCAAAAACAAGGAGAACTCTTTAGTTTATCAGAGAAGATGTATCCACTACCTTTTCCCCGGCGGAAACAGGTCTTTGCAACATCGGAGCCTCTGTGCTGCAGTGGCACTGACCCCTGATGCCGCCTGTGACCACGAAAAGGCAGACACAAAAATTTTGGTCCATTACAAAATGCCCCAGAGAGTGGGGCACCCATGCTTTGGGAGCACCGTGGTACTGACGTTTTGCATCCATCGGGAAAATACACTTTTAGCCAGCAAGTATCATCGGCGAATCTGGGCGCCTTCGGCATGGCAAGAACTTCCCTTTTCCACACACAATGCCATCGTAGTACTCTGGGCAAAGAGAAGCCACAGCGCTACCCGTGTTCCACAGCTTTACAGGGTGATACGATTCTTCTTTTTTTGGAAAGGGAAAAAAAATCGGTTGGGAAGCATGGGGGCCTATACCCAAGTAAAGGCCTTTAACTTATCGTAGGGAAAATCCACATGCACAAATCACCCTGGATTGCAGGAGTTCCAGAGCTGGAACGTTTTTCAGTCGTTTTATATGACAAGACCCCCCCTTGGTTCGGTGAATGAAGCAAGAAAGGAAGTTCCCAGAAAAAAAAAGAAAAGATGGGAAAAAATTTCCCCCAAAAAAACAGGCCTGCGCAGCACACCAAGCGTGCAGTTACCAGGCTGGCATGGACAACCCGTCACCAGCCCAACAACAGAACCAACCTGAAGGGTGCGGTTGGGGGCATGGATGCAGAAACAAAGCCTGGGTTTCCCGTTGGGGCTCGCAGCCCGCGGCAGCAAAAGGGTGTAAGTGAACTTTTGAAATGTGCCTGCAAAAGGCTGAGGTTGTGGCGGGAGAGGGTTTATGCAAGAAAGCCCGTGGAAAAAGACCCAACTGTGCAGCTGCAAAGTGAGAAGTAGAACATAATTCAATTTAATCATACCTGCATTGTGATAGGGCTTTAAAAAAGGGGCATGGCTTTCCGAGCTGTCAGGAAGAAAATGATTTTTGTATAATGGCTTAATGAAAACTTAATTTTTCAAATGACCGTAGTAGATTTAACCACTGTCTTTTGAATGCAAGAGTGTTTTTAAATTTGTGTTTTGCTAATAAACTACATGGCATTTCGCGATGCCCCAGGGGATTTAAAATCGAATAAATATGAATTATTTTTTTTGACAGCCCTATTTGGAAATTGGGTTTTGGAGTTTTTAAAAATAATAATAAAAAACTGATCCAAAAAAAATTCCTTTTGATATTCTTTTAAAAAAAACCCTTACCTAATTTCCACAGCGGAAATGTCAAAAAATAAAGAAGCTTCCTTTTAGCCATCTGAGTGATGGGGGTCATTTGCTCCCCCCTCAGAATCATAGCTAGGAGCCGTAGAGGCCTGAAAAAATTTGGTGCTTTATCCGGCAGTCCCCATCATTTTACAAGTGCCGGACTACAAGGAAGGAAAAGAGAGAGAGAGGAAGAGAGAGAAGAGAGAGAGAGAGAGAGAGGAGAGAGAGAAAGAGAGAGAAGAGAAGGAGAGAGAGGGAAAAAGAGAGAGAGAGAAGGAGAGAGAGACGGAGAGAGAGAGAGAGGGGAGAGAGAGAGAGAGAGGAGAGAGAGAGACGCAAATAAAGTTTACGTAAAATGTTTAGAAAATTAGCTAAAAAGAATACTAATGAAAATGTAGAACATTTAACCTTTTACATTTTAAATTTTTTTTTTTTTTATATTCTTTAAGTTTTTTATTACTTTTTTTGTCACCGTAACTTAATGTTTTTTTCTTTCTTTAACCAGGGGGTTGTCAGCTGCCCGACAGTTTTACAAGGATGCCGCGAGGAGGTGGCCGAGTCCTTTTACGAGAGCCCCTCAAAATACAAAAGTGAGAGGCAGGCCCCCCCCCCCCCCCCCTTTTTCCCCCAAAACCCAACACCCCCCCCCCAACAAGGAACACTGACCTGGGGGTTTAAAAAAGGAAAACGGGCCAAATTCTTTTTAAACCCTTGGGGGGGCCCAAAGCCCCCCGTGGGGAATCAAGGGGTGCGAGGACTCATTTACCCATGGGGGGGATTTTTTTTTAGTGCAGCCTAAAACGTTTTTAAGGGTTTTGGGGAAAAACAGGGGCGAATCGTTGACTGGGGGCCTTGGGGGAAGGGCCAAGGAAAGCCCCCTAAAGGGGCACAACCTTAGGGCGGCAGGGTTAAAGGGGAAAAAAAGGGGGCCCCTGGGAGGGGAAGGGCAGGGACAGGAAAGAAACAGAAGTTGGGGAAAAAGGGGAAAGGGGGCAAAAGAGTTTAAAGCAACCCCCTTTCCGAAAAGTTTTTTTTTTAAAAAAAATTTTCCAAAATGCTTTGGGGCGCACTGGAGGGCGCGGTTGGGGCCAGGGCAGGGGGAGAGGCGAGGGCCGTGGGGAGAGGGAGGGCGAGGGGGAGGGCAGCAGGTTAGGGGGAGGGCGTAAACACAGGGGGAATGTTAGGTCCTTGATTCGCAGTTTTTTTTTTATTTCATCAGGTCAGGGGCTTGAGGGGTGTCGGCAGGGGCCCGTGGGGTCTGTCAGTGTCTGAGGTGCCCGTGAGGGGTTTTAGTGGGAGGGGTTTTCAGCAGGTTTAGGTGCCTGTGGGTGTCGTCAGGTGGGGGCCTTTAGGTGTTGAGGGGCCTGTGAGGTGAGTCAGTGTGAGGGCTGTGAGTGTCAGCAGTTCAGGGGTTTGAGGTGTCTGCGTGTCTGAGGTGCCGGGGTTTAGGTTTTGTCGCAGTGTTGAGGTCCTGAGGTTTAGTCAGTGTTGAGGGCCGTGAGGGCCCTTAGTGTTGAGGGCTGTGAGGTGTCCAGAGGGGCGGAGGTTCGTCGTGTTTAGGTGCCTGTAGGTCAGGGGCGTCAGGCCTTGGGGCAGTCAGTGTTAGGTTTCCTTTGTGAGGGTCATAGGTCTTGAGGTGTCAGTCGTGTCGAGGTGCGGTAGGTGAGTCGTCTGAGGTGCCTTGTGGGGGGTGCCCGTCAG
The DNA here is from genome assembly GCA_016584305.1 of Chionoecetes opilio. Taxonomy (NCBI): domain Eukaryota; kingdom Metazoa; phylum Arthropoda; class Malacostraca; order Decapoda; family Majidae; genus Chionoecetes; species Chionoecetes opilio. The sequence continues at coordinate 59,088 of JACEEZ010000090.1, read as the reverse complement.
GTCTTTAGGTGCAGCAGTGTTGAGGTTTCTTTGGGGGGTCGTCAGTGTTGAGGGGTTGGGGGGCTTTTCAGGGGCTGTGAGGGTCACAGTGTCTGAGGTGCCGTATGCTGCAGTGCTTAGGTGCAAGGTGAGGTGCCGTAGGGCTTGAGGGTCAGTCAGGTCTAAAGGGGCGTCAGGTTCTGAGGGTGCTGTTAGGGGCCGTGAGGTGGTCAGTGCCCGAGTGTCGTCAGTGTCTGAGGGGTTTCAGTGTCTTGAGGTGTTTAGTCAGGTTTAGGTGCCGTGAGGGGCCGTCAGGTTTGAGGTGCCGCAGTTCTGAGGGGCCGGTAGTGTCTTTGGGTGCAGTCAGTGTTGGGGGGCCCTTTAGTTCTGAGGTGCCTGGAGGGTGAGGTCCTGAGGGTCAGCAGTGTCTGAGGTGCCCGGGGTGCCGTCGTGTTGAGGGGCCTGTTTAGGTGCCGTAGGGTCTCTGAGGTGTCAGCGGTCTCTGAGGTGGGTTTAGTCAGTTCTAGGTGCGTCATGTTTTGAGGTGTCAGTCAGTGTCTGGGGTGTTGGCCCCGTGTCTCTGGGTGCAGTCAGTTTGAGGTGCCTGGAGGTCTCTGAGGTGTCAGCAGGTCTGGGTGCTGTGAGGGGCCTTTTTCAAAGTGGTTAGTTTCATTTAAATTTTTTAGTGTTTTTTTATTTTTTTTAAATTTTTAAATATTTTATTTCTATTTAAATTTTAAATTATTAGTTTTATTATAAATTTAGGGCATGGGGTCCTTATTTTTAAGTTTCAAAAATCCCCGTGTTTTAAGGGGTAAATTGTTTTAATTCTTGACCCCTCAGGTTCTTTTTTTTTGATGTCAGTTTTAAAAAAAAAGTCTGAGTCCGGTAAAAATTTCCCCAAATTAGTAAAATGTTTTTTTAGTTTTCATTTTTGGGTTTCGCGGGGTTGGTCTGGAGGTTCCCCCGGGTTCCCCAAGTTGTTTTGGTGTTGAGGGGAAAAAATAAGAAACCCCTTGGGGTTGGTTGGGGGGTTCATTTTTTTTAAATTTTTTAAATGTTTAATTATCAAAAAAAATAAAAATTTTTATATATATAATTATAAAATTATAAAATTTTGTTTTTTAAAATTTTTTTTAAATTTTAAATAGAAGGTTTTTGTTATTTCGTAAAACATTTTTTGAATTTACTAGTTTCCCGGCCCCTTTTAAAGGTTTATCTTTTCATTTTTCTCTTTCCCAACAATAGTTAACAATCTTTTTTTGAAAATTTTGTAAAAACAATAATTTAGGTTTTTAAAAAACCCATGTTTTTAAAAAAACCAAATAAAAAAGGATATATTTGGTTTAAAAACCACTTTTCTGAATGTTTTTTTTCCGAAAGGGGCCCTACAAGGGCCGGGGGGGCGGGTCAAACAAGGGTTTATTTATGGGGGTTTTAAGGCAACTAGATCTTTAATGAAATCTGGTTCGGGGGTTTTTCCGTCCATTTTTTTTCTTATTGTAAAAAGTTTGTAAGCTTTCGATAAACGGAAAATGTAATCCCTGGGGGGGAAAATACAAACTCTCCCGGGGGGGGGCAAGCCGTCCATACTTCCCCCTTTTTCCCGGGGCTTGGTTAAAACCAGCAATGGGGCCGTATCTTCTACTTTATTTTTGGCAATGCTTTTAAAATGGGTGTTCTTTTTTATCCCCCCCCCCCCCCCCCCCCCCCCCCCCCCCCCCCCCCCCCCCCCAGTACTATTTTAATTTACTTTTTAAAAAATTTTTTAAATTAAAAGAAAAAATTTTAATTTAAATATCCAAAAATTAATACCTTTACCATTAAAATTTTAAAATATATAACCCCTACCTCCCCTTCGATGAGCCCCAAAAACCCTCCCTCAAAAGGGGGGGGGCCGGGGAAAAAAACCACCACTCTACAATTTTTAAAAGAGGGGGGTTTGGGTGGGTTTAATTTTTCCCCCAACGGGGGCCGGCAAAAACTGAATTTCCCGTTTCAAGGACACCCCCCCGGACAAATAGCGCCTAGCATTTGAATAGTTTTTTTCGGCATTTTGGGTTTTTGGGCCCTTTTTTTCCCAATTTTTAATAGTCCTGATGAGATAAAAGAGAATATGCAGACATATACCTGATTTGGGGGAGAGTTTCTCCGGAAATTTATAATACCCCCCGTATAGCCCACCCACCAGACCTAATTGGGTTTTTTTAGGAGCTCCCCATCAGGGGGGAAATTTCGGGGGGCCCCTGGGATAGGCACTAGTTTTAAACCTTCAGATCTCTATTTGATAGATAAATTTCTAAATTTGTGGTAATATTTGAGTGTTTGTATACCATGATGTACCCAAAAAAATTGACACCTGAAAAGGGGCTAATATTGTAGCCATTCCGCCTGAATGGTTCCTATAAATTTTTCTTCCCCCAAACTTTTAGTAAATGATGGCTTTTGGGAATTAGAATGGGAGGGGCGGGGGGTGGTATTTGGAAGATCAGTTTTAAAAATTTCGTCCCGCCCCCAAAATTATCCCTCATGATCTAGGTACAAAACCTATTTTTTGGTAAAATTTTTTTCCCTAGGGGGGGTGGCGGGAGGCCAAGAGCTGATTTTCCCTAAAGGAAATCCCCTGCTTTTTTATTTGTTCTGCCCCCAAAACTTAAAAGGGTTTAGAGCTATCCCCCTTTTTAAGGATGGAAAAAATTAAATTATTTTAGCCCCTTAAATTTAAATTTGCCAAAAGGGGAAAAACCTTTAAAAGGTAAATTTACGGGATCTGGGATAAATTAAAAGCTCCCTTATTAAAATTCTACAGATATTTCGGGCTGAGGGGAAAAACCTTTGTTTTTTGGATTATTTTTACATTTTTTTCAGCCAGGTGGGGCCCTTTTTAAAACCTAATCCTGTGTTTAATTTGGGGGGGTAAATTTCCTCGCGACAATTATTATTAATTTTCATTAGTGGCAATATATTCATTTATAAAACGGGAATACCCTTTTCCCTTTAAAAACCTCCCCTTATGGGGGGTGGGCAAAAAATTTGGTTTCCCAAAAATTTTTGGTAACTAATGGGGTTGTGCATAAACTAGGAATCCCTCTCCTCTTGTTCCCCCCTTGGCGAGTTTGGGAGGGGCCCCATTTTTCCTAATCACCAGCAGGGTGAAAATAAGACGTTATGTATTATATGCCCCTTCCTTGGGAAACGCCCAACAAAATCAGCCCCTTTATTAATTGGAAGGGACCATCAACGTTCGAAGGTTTTACAAAACTAGTTTAACACCATTATCCCTCAGCATTTCAGTTTGTGCCCTTTTAGTCCTTTAAACATTTTAAATAATCCCCAATATTATTAACAAAAAAAGCAGCACCCTACATTTGTATTTCGAAATTGGGGACAAAGGGGTTTTTGGAAATATGTAAATTTTTGGAGCCTGTATTGGCAAGAAAACCTGATGTGGCTACATTAACTTTTTTTAATTTGGGGGTTGAATAATTAATATCTCCCTGCTTTTTGAAGGGTCTTTTTGCACCACTGGGCAAAAAAATAGTCTTTATAAAGAACTGAATTACCATTGTGGCTCACCTTTAAAATTTTGCAGTAGGAAAGCTGCTGAAAGACTCTTTTAGTAACCCGCCCTTTTAAATACCTTTTTTCTGGGTTATTATCACTTTTTAGGAAAAAAGGCGATGTTATGAACAATTTTTGTTTTAAAATTTTTTCAAATTTTTTTTAATTTATAGGGGAAAGCCTTTGAAGGGATGTTTTTCCCGGGGACAGGTTAGGCAATTACCAAAAGGCCATTTAAACCTTTTCAACTCTCGGTAACAAACTGAATAGAATTACCATGTGGAGGGTGGATGTCCCCCCCTCACAAAAAGGCACAAAATTTAATTTTTCTTTTACTAGAAGTAGCCCTGGATTTTGGGTTGATCTTTTATTTGGGGGTCTTAGGGGGTTTTACGGGTAGGCTGAGAAGTTTGAAAACTAAAAAAAAAGGCTGTTTGATTTGCGTAAAATTTAAAAGGCGCCCGGGGGGGAAAAACCCACCCAAACCCGGGGTTTTTTAAACCTAAGGGGGGGGTGATATAGCGATTTTAACCCTTTGGTGTAACAATCTTGATTTTCCTTGTGGGGAGGTTCCGCTCAATCCCTTGCAAATTTTGGGGGTTTTTAAAAAACTTTTTGCTGTTTTATGGAATAAAGAAACACAAATCCAGTAATCCCATTTCAAATTTCTTTTTCGAGATATCTTTTTACACTGTTGTTCAAAAAATTGATCACACATTGGGGAAACATTTCTTTATTTCCCCGCTTGTCTCAATTTTAACTTCATTAGGAAGTAAACCTCCTTTATTTTATTCCATTGGGTTCCCTTTTTTAAAAATGGTTTGAAACCCGTTTTTTAAAATTTAAAATAATCAATAGGAAATTTCCTTAAAATTTCGTTTTTCACACTTATTAATATTCGTTGGGGGGCCTTGCTAATTTAGCCCCATAATGAATGCTTGGTAATTTCGCCAAAGATTTATTTAAAAACTAAATAAAATAAAAATTTAAAATGCAAAATTACTTTACTAAAAATAATTGTTTCTGAAATTCATTATTATTTAAGTGGTGGTAGTGCCTGCTCGGTCTTCAAAAACCGAAACCAGGCGTAATAAATTTTAACCCCCACAACTAAATAAAGTGCCTCCGATGTTATTCTACTACCCAGCGTTTTGGTAAATTTACCCACCCGTAAGCCCTTTTCCCAAAACCCCCAAAAAAAACCTCATCTGTCTCATAACCAGCGGTTGTGAAAAGGCCCCATAATTAGCCCCAGAAATTACCACTTTTGAATTAAAGTAAACACCCAATTTTTTCCTTTACTCGGGGCACCCCAAAGGGGGAAATGTATGCCCACAAGCCAAATATTGATGTAGTCTTTTCCTTACAAAACCCATGTCTACCTTTTATCCCGACACAGTACCCCAACTAGTCAAAATTTAAATAGGATACTTTACGGTTGGGGGGTAGGGGTTTTAATTCGCTGTTGGCTTAAACAATACTGCCCAAAGTTTTTTTTTTCGAAGTGGTTGCGCCCGGGTCCCAAGGGCCCCCGGTTTAAGGGGGGAGTTTAATACCCAGAGGGGGGGTTTTTGTTATGGGCTGGAGGAGGGGTTTTTAAAACCTAGTTTATCTTGACGCGGCGGATATAATAGTGTTCGTATTTTTAAAAACGTTTTGTTTTTCAAAAATTATTTTTTTACAAAAAGAAAAGTATGTTCCCGTGGGTACGCCCTATAACAAAAATTCTTTTTCAAAAAAACTTTGGGATGCCCAAAATTTCCCTTTTAAAAAGGAATTTTAAAACGGGTTTTATCTCAACCCTATTTTCATTGGAAACAATTCTTACCCATCAAAATCGCATTTTATATTGGGACCCTTATCGAAAATTTCTTAAATGAGTAAACCCTGTTTCCCTTTTTGGGCCCGTGTTTGGGATCATGGGGACCAAAATTTATTTTTCCCAAAAGACTAAAAATGGTAAGCTCTTTTGGGTAGTTGGTTTCAGGCACTACATCAGTGTCAAAGGGCCCCTACGTTTTGGGCCCAGAAAGTGGTCCACCAAAGTCCTTTTTTAGACCTGGGAACCAGGGCATGGTCTCCCGGTGGTTTGGGGCCCGGGGGCCCCATGAACCCGTCTCTGGCCTGCTGCCCCACCACTGCGGCCCCCAGCCCCCTGGGCACCTGCTTCACGAAATCTTTCCCGGGGCTCTGGGGGGATGAGAACTCCGGAACCCCGTTTCGGCCTTTAAACCCGGAAAACCCCGGATCTGGGCCCCGGGAAATGAACAGGAATGCCGGCTTTGGCCCCCTGGCCAGGCTGTAACTGATCAGTGTCTGCAAGCTGTGGGGTGACAAGTTTAGCTTGGGTGTGATGCAAGGGCTTTTCACTGGTGTCCCCATACTCCCCCCACCCTCAGCTTCAAAATCTTGGGGCACGGCGAACCTGCGGTCGTCCTCACTCTGAAAAAACCCCTCAGCGAAAAGGGGGGGACACAAATTTTGGGTGTGCGAACCATTCTCCTGTTCCCCACGTAGAAAGGGCCCCAGCTGTTTGGACCTTCTTGGGGCTTCGACCTTTATCACTCTAAACCCGCGGGGATGGCTTTGGGGGGCCCCCTTCTAGTCCCGTGGTGAAACCTTTATTCGAAGGAAAAGTTTGAAAATACAACCTGCAGGCGACTTGACTAGGATTTCCCGGGGGGGTTTTTTAGTTCCCTTTTCCAGTCAGTCCATGCTTTGGGGCCCCATTACACGAGCGGGCTGGGCTGTGGTGAGGGCCCTTGGGGTGGGGGAAATTTTTTCCCCACTTTTTCTCCGGAAGCTCGGCGGGAGAAAAAGCCCCCCCTTCACACCTGGACCACTGGGAGGGGACCCGTGGTCTGGGCCCTGTTTTTACCCCGGGTTACCCGGTTTTCTCCGTGAGATCTCCCCCCGCCCCGGCACTCCTCTGAATCTTTCGTTTTCTGATCTCCCTTCACGCTGGGGCAGCAGGGCTTTCCCCCTGGGCCCGTGAAGCCAGTGTCAGTGAGGGGAGGCCCCTCGATTGGTGATAAGGTGGCGGGAGGGGCAACTCTTTGGGGTGCAAACAGCATATACCCCGAAAAAGCTTGCGGCCCGCATCTTCTCCAAAAAGGGCGTGAAATACCCCCCCTTCCACCCCGTGTTTGGCCCTAGTTGAGTCACCTTGAGGGACGTCAAGTGAGTCGGTGGGAGTCGTATGTCAACCCGCAAAATCAAAAGGGGAAAAAAAGCCCCCTTAACGCAGGCTTCTCAAGGTTTGGGACCGGGTCCCCTGGTACAAAGTGCCAAAAAAACCCTTCCCAGATGGCCCTCTGTCACTGAACCCTGCTCCCCCCTGATCAAACCCTTGGGGGGCAGTTTTTCCCCTAGCTGTGGGCACCATCAAAGGTCTTTCCTTCCCCCCATCGGAAAACCCAAAACCAAAATTTTTTGTACCCCGGTCTTTCCCCCCGGTCAAGGTCCCCCGGGCCCAAAGCCATGGATCCTGCCCGGCCTTCCCCCGCTTTTTAGGATCGCAGACCAGGTACACATGTTGGAGAAGGTGGCCCGCGATTTAAAGGGCCTGGGGAATCCCAGAAGCCAAGGCAGCACAGCAGTGGGGGGAAAAGTCGAAAACCCGGGTCTTGGATGCCGGAGGTTACTTCGACCGTACATGTTTGACCGACTTACGCTGTTTTTTTTTGGACCCTTTTTTTATTTTGGTGAAGGACCTTAGACCCTTTAACCCGTATCCCCCCCCCGAAACCCCTTAGGTTTGGGTAAAAAATAAGTTTAAAATCCAAATTGCCAGGGAAACGGTTTTTTTCCCAAAAAAGCGGCGTTTTGGGATGAAAGTGAGCTTTCCGGCGTTTTGGGGGGCTTTAAAGTAGGTCCTTTCGGCAAACGAGGGCCCTACTTTCCCCATAAAGTTTTTACGCTCTACAAATTTTTTTCCCCAGTGAAATTTAGGGGGCTCGAAACTTAAGTGGCTTTTCTGGAGTTTAAAAAATTTGGGGTTTTTGCTAAGCTATGTTTTGCAAAATAAAAAAAAGTCCATTTTTGGGATAGCAAAAAGTGCCCCAAACCAAAAAGTTCAAAAGGACAAACCACCCCAAAATTCAATTTTTTCAAAAAGAAAACACCCTGCCAAAATTTGAAATAAACTATATTTCACTTTTCATTGGAAACCCCCCAAAAAAGGGGGCTACCCTAATGTACATTTTTTCTCGGGTTTTAAACAGAGAAAGGGTGTTAATCCGTGAGGGTTTGGGAAAGATAAAACCTCTCCCGGGGGCGGCGGCGAGAGACCCTAAAATGCCACGGTTTTCAATTTCCCGGTGGCCCTTTTTAAAACTAATGGGGCGGCAGCCAATGGGGCCCCCTTCCAAAATACGGTGCTAATTATTTAAGGTTTCAAGGCCCTTTAAAAAACCACTGGGAAAGTTAATTTATATTTCCCAGTAATTTTCATTACTTAAATTACCTTTTTAAATTTAAAACCCATTACCATTATAATTGTTTATTACATTTTAAAGCTCCCCCTTCGATGAGCGGCAATACCTCCCTTTACAAAAGGGGGGGGGGGGACAAACCACCACTCTACCAAATTTTTAAGAGGGTGGTTGGTGGATAATTTTTTTTCCCCCACTCTCCAAACATTTGCACTGGGAAACTCTGGAACTTTTCCTGTTTCCCATTTTTCCATGTTCCCACCCCCTTAAAAATTTTTTAAGGAGGATTTACAAGGGCTCCTCCCCATTAAAATTGGGCCACCCCCTTTTTTTATTCCCCTTTTAAATGTCTCCCTTTTAAGGGGAAAGGCCTTAAACGGGGTTTTTGTTTTCCTTTTTTTTGCCCTTGGCCGGCCTTTGTGATTTTAAAAAAAAAAGTCCCAAAGGGAAAATTTTTGGGCCCCCGGCAAGTGAGATCTTAATTTGGGTAACTCTTGAAAAATCTAAGGGTTATAAAAACAGTGAAGGAAACTGTTTTTTTAAAAAAAGTGCAGGTGGATCGGAGGTTTTAAAAGAAGAAAAATTTTGAGAGGGGGAAAGAAATGACAAAAAAAAAAACATATCTCGAAATGGGCCCCGGAATTTTCCTTTAAAAGTTTAAGTTGGGTAAATTTTGATGATTTTTATCAGTGGAGAGTTAAACCCCCCCGATGCTGATGGGAAAATTTCAAGGGAAACGATAAATCCCGACAAAGAGAAAAGAAAATTTTAGGAGTTAGATAAAGGATGTGATGGAGTATAGCCCCCTAAAACAAACAAAAACTGCGCGGGTTATTGGAAAAATAAAAAACCACTATAGACATGAAACATAGTAAAAGTAATTTTAAAGGGATCTAACAGCAAAGTTAACAAAAGCAAAGAACCCACATCACTACAGTATGAGTAACAGGGCAAATTCGGGAGCGGGCATCACACTCACCGTTGGGAAGGGAAAAATCCTAACAGGACAGTAGGTTGGGAGAGGCCAAACCCTTTAAAAGTTTTTGGGTGTGGAGAAGGGGCCCCGGGGAATTCCCGGTAAAGGGCCCAAACCGAAAAAAGCTGCGTTAAATTTAAAATAAAAAAAAGAACTAAGAAAATAAGGGGAAACTACAAGAGGCCATGAGACCTACACGAGGTAGTTTCCCGTTACTTAACCCCTTTAATACATCCAACTTTCATCCCCTCCCGAATTTATCTAGCCTCCCTTTAAAGCTTTTCTAAAGACTCCCCACTAAGGAAACCCGTTAAAATGAGTCCATTTTCCCCAAAAAATTTACCACACTATTTGTGAACCAGTTTTTCCCAAATTTCTTTTTTTTAAAAAATGGGGTGTTCCCTTTAAAAACTAAAAGGGGGCCCGGGGGGGAAAGAGCATGGGAAGAGTTCCCAGGGGGGGAGGACTTGGGGAAAACAGGGAGAAATCTGCAGCAGGTTTGCAAAAATACATTGTGGAAAAAAAAAAATAAGGAAATTTGGGGGAAATTTAAAAAGAGAAATTAAAATCCGAGGGAAAAGGGGGCCAACCTAATTTTTAATTCCTTAGAAAGTATCCTTAAGGGTCACCAACCATCCTTTTTTTAACAGAATCAAATCAATTTTTACATTTTTTATTTGTAAATTAAAAATTTTTCTTTTGGGCCCAAACTCAACGTATTTTTTTTTTTTCACCCCAATGCTACCCCCCCCCCCCTTCCCCGTCCAATCCTGCCCACCGCATCACCATCATAATTATTTGTAAAATTTTCTTTTGGCTTAGAACTACAACGTAGTAGCTCTGAAACATTCCCTGATCCCCCCAATGCTACCCCCCCCGCGTCCCATCCTGACCACCGCATCACCATCATAATTTTATGTATAAATTAAAAAAAAATATTTTCCAATGAAATAAGAATGTATACGGACGTTTTCTATCACCTCAATACATTAGACAATGGAAAAAATAAGAAGTTAGACTAAAGTAACTTGATATTCAATAAGATAAGGTATATCCGTTGTTTTCTCAAAACACGTTTTTTTTACTTACACGGCCTACTCCTCCTGCCATTTTTGTAATACAGATCTCAAATTTTGCACACTTTATACTTGCATACATATGTGTAAAATAACGCAGCGCATTTTGATTACAATGACAGGCGGAATTTCTGGAAATTTTCTTATTCTAGATATTACATTATTTTCAGAGTGGCATTTTCAACCTTTTTCAGAGTGATAGGAGAATTTCCCTTCGTAACGTTATTGTTGAATGTTTACAGAATACCCTAAGCTAAATATCTCATCAAACAAAGAATTTTTCGATTTTAAGTAGATTTCCATATGACAGCATATAATATTTTTTTTTTAAACAAACAAAAAATCCGACAGTAATGAAACTTGGTCAGATAATGTAAACGCTCACGAAAAACACGATGGAGATAAGATTTTGGCTCTAACAGCAGCCTGGGAAATTTTGGCATCACCTGTTATGTGTCCCGAGTAGACTGAGGAATCTTACTCTGGTGAGAAGGCTAACCTTAGAGGTGTGGCTGGAGGAATGTCTGTCCCACTGCATTATGTGTGGTTGGAATCTGAACTTGTAACTGGAAGGGTAAAGGTTGGAGTAAGTGAGGAGCTACCCATTGATGGTGTGGCCATGCTCTTGGGAAATGATTTTGAAAAAGAAAAAGAAATAGAGATCATTGATAACCCTCTGATGGATGAGGAAGTCAAAGCTGATACTGTGTTAGTTCCTGACTCAATCAGTGAAATTGATGATAAGGTAGAGGGAAGAGATGTTTTCCCAGCCCTTAGTAATGACGAGCGAGGGCTTTGAGAGAGAAACAAGTGACTGTTAAGGGGACCGCCCAACCTGAATATATAGGACATTCATGAAAAATACAATAAATCAGTTTAAGTCATATAATGGTAGCTGTGGACTTGGGCAACACACTGGTAGATAGTTTTTCCAAAATAAAGATATTCAAAGGGATTTAACCTTCCCGCTCCCTTCCCCCGCGCACCACGCGAGCGTCACGCCTCGTTTGTTTGCATCAGTTTTGACGATACAATATTAATTATAATGATATTTTTGAGTTTCCTGATGCGTTTGAATCAATTTGTTTTGCTTTGTTTTGTTTTGAATCAATGCGAATCAATTTGTTACTTATACGTCTGGCAATTCGTGCGAGAATGTAAAGCAGTTACCGGGAGCGCATCAGAACTCACTGCTCAGACGCTTTGTTGCCGCTGATAAGGAAGGGTACTGTCGCAGTACCTTGGGTTAGAGGTTCCCAGCCTCATAATAATATCCTTATTGAGTCAGGCACCCGACAACACACCCAAAAGCACAGAAAACGTAAAATAAATGCATCTGAGTAATCAGGATACCATATTGGTATGTTCTGAAAAGTGCTCAAACCTGCCGACAACGAGACCCTTACCTTGGAGTGACTAATATCCAGTCCTGCAAGAGAGGACCAGGTGTGTCTGAGTTACTGCAAGCATTCATAATAACCTCAAAAATTAAATTAAACCTATTTCCAAGACCTTTATAAGGTTTGCTGACGTAACACTTGGTCAAACAAAAAAAAAAGTTTACGGTTCGTTTCTGAAAAATGTATGTTATTCTTATACAATTTCTTTCTCCTTCATCATTTTTTATCCGATCTTTACATATGAGGCAGCAATGGATAGCTGGATAAAAAGCGAAGAAAAGTATGGTAGACTTTTTTGTTTATGTCAATTACGAACATGGCACTAGTGTTTCAAACAGAATTTTTTGGGAAATTTTTAAATATTTTAAGATTTTTTTTTCTCAGTGATAAACAAAGATAGAGAAAAATCACACCTTTGTGGTTGTATATTGTTCTTTTGTGAATTGTTCTTTATAATAGAAAGTTAATGGTTAAAAAGTAAAATAAATGCATCAGTAATCCTAAGAGTTGTAAGCAAATTAAACCAGCCGAATTTTCCTCTTTTTTTCACATTTTTATTATTTGTCCAAAAACTATTGGCCAGATCTGAATGAAACACATGTTTTAAAGTCTCTACTTAGCCCTAAATAACTCATTAAATTTGCAGCAAGATCCCTCAGTAAACAAGATTTAGGGTGGGCGGTCCCCTTAATGTATGTGATAAGGGCAAGGATGATATGAATTTGTGTTCTATGTTTGATGATGCAAATATGATCAATGATGGTGTTACTGAAGGTCAGAGTGATAATGTGAGGGAGGAAGATAAGGCTGAGTACAATTAAGGTGGAGTGCCAGCCAGACTTTGTTGTGGAGAAGAATGACTTGATAAATGAACAAATGTCTGATGAGCATATAAAGGTATTGTGAAACAAGGCAAAAACGGAATGAGAGCCCGATGATGAGTATGTAGGATTTTGTGTACAAGGATGTATATTAATGAGGAGGTAGTGACTTGCTGATGCATCAGATCATCATCGTTCAGCATCAGATCATTGGTGGTAAAGAAACATATAGTTGTTCCTGGAAATGCAGAATATGGAAATAAATGGGAAAATAAGGTTTTGGAGATAGCCCATGAAAACAGTTTGGCAGGACACTTGGTTGGAAGAAAACATTAAGGAGAATGATGTCTCATTTCTATTCAATCATCAATCATTGGGGGCATACGCCGGGGGCGCGTCGCTCGCCCACCCTACGACGCCACTCCCGGGGTCACCACGCGCGAGTTCCCATGCAGGCTCCTTTCCCATACCAGCAGCTCTCGACAAGAACATCAACTTGCCCCAGCCACGAGCCTTGTGGGCGTCCCCTTGGCCTCCTCCACGCCGGATTGTCTCTTACAGATACAACCCGATGGGAAGGATCGATTTCATGCTAGCGTGCCACACGCCCATATATGCCGAATTTGGCGCTGACGGACTATGCAGGTATAGGCCTCGATTCAGTCTCACAGTGCGATCGCTGATTTGATACGTAATCATCCCAGCGATACCCATGATTCTGCGCAAGACACTTATTACCAAAGGCATTGATTCGTCTCTTCAAGGCACTATTTAGTGTCCATTGTCTCACAACCATATAGTAGACAGGATCACAAGCGACTTGAAGATCCGGATCTTTGTCCTCCTGCACAGGTACCGACAACGCCAATACTCCCGCTGAGCGAGTCCATACACCGTGGGCTATGCAATCCGACGTAAGACTTCTTGACGTGACCCGTCGTCATTATGGACTGCGCTACCAAGGTATGTAAAACTTTCCAAGATCTCAATGTCCTCGGCACACGCATGAACAGACTGTACTGCTTCATCTAGTAAGTCTCCAAACACCTGGACCTTGTCTTGAGCCAGGAGACCTCAAGTCCAAAGGCTTTGCCTCCTCGTGCAATGCCTCGAGAGCCATCACCAGGACCTCCAGCGACTCAGCAAAGATTACTGCATCATCGGCAACAAACAAGATCAGTGATCTTGGTGTTGCCGACGGATGCTCCACAATCACTTTGATCTACAACCTTGTCCAATACCCAGTCCATACAAGCGTTGAAAAGTGATGGGCAAGGACGCACTCATTTCTATTGACCTGGTGTAAAGAGGGATGTAGCACAATTTTGCAGAACCTGTGTTATATGTCAGAAGATGGGGAAACCCAATCAAGGTATTCAACCAGCCCCTCTTTAACCAATACCTGTATGTGGATGAACCATTGAATAAAATTGTGATTGATTGTGTGGTCCTTTACTGAAGACTAGAGCCGTGTTTTTGTCGTCCAAGCACGGTCTTGGATTACGAATCCAATCCAATAACACTTGCTGAAATGTGTGTTATAATACTTTGTGATATTGTTTGCAATGTTTTGCATTGATTATTATTTCGGCTCCTACCAAGCTTGTTGTGTTTTTTTTCGCTGAAACCAATCCTTTTTCAAACGCGACAAAAACGATCTTCGTAACCAAGACGGTGCTTATGAGAAGAAATCAGTATCTGCTAACCATAATGTGTGTCTCGACAAGGTTCCCCAAGGCGATAGCATTACGAAGTATCCATGCTAAGAACATTGTAAGGGAACTGGTTAAATTTTTTCATGGGTTTGCCTTACCATAAAATCTTCTGACGGGGGGGAAATTTTATCGGGTTGTTCAAGAAATATTGCAAGGTTGCATTTTCGGCAAAAATTTTCAACTCCCTCCACCCTAGTACGGGGTGTATAGGGGAATTTCACCGCTCCCAAAAATACTTTGATGATGTATTTGATAAATTGAATTAGATTGGGATGATGCGTTCCACTAGCGTTTGCGTGGGGGAAGATGAAAAGATTTTTTACTAGACATTTGCAAGTACCAACTACAAGGTTATTGATATAAAAGCGCCCCCACGTCACACACTAGGCGACTCGAACCGCGCCCAAATGCACGGGACGCTGCCTTGCAACTCCGTCTCTACCAACTTGCCCCCTGAGGGGCTGCGTGGGGGACGTTGACTCTACAAGAGTAACGGGGTTCAGCCCTTTGAGTTAGTATAGGCTGATGTAAGGGCCTCAAAAATTTTGAAAAAAAGGGGGGTTAGGAAATAGGATGCCTACATGTTTTAAAATAGGGGTCTCCTTAAAATAACTGAGATGGCAGGGAGATTCCCAAAAAGTTTAAGGGAGGCTCAAGATGAGATAAAGAGATGGTATAATGGGAAAAGGTCAAGAAGAAATTTTGCCCGGGACAGGGTTGGTATTTTTCCCTGTGCAAAGTCATCCTTTAAAAAAAATTTTGAGCCCCGGGGTAGAGAAGAAGTTAAGTGACGCAAATCTTTTTGTGAAAGCCCCGGAAGGCAAAGGGAGCCCAACTGTTTCATTCAACATGCTGAAGCCGTTCATGAGAGGGAAAAAAATGGCAAAAGTAAAGACAAATCAGGAAATTGTGGAAGTGTAAAAAATGCTCCCCCAAAAGGGGGAGGGGAGGTATCTTTTTTTTAAAGCTGGACCGTGTGTAGATCAACATATTTGCAAGCACCCCTCTCAAACTCATTTGGGCGTTTCACAGGCCAAGCGCTAGGATACGGTCCGTTTTTAACTTACCAAGCGAAAAACCCGGGCTGCAGGTCTCTGTGTTCGCGATGACTGCGGATCCGCGCCCGAAAACGATGGGGAAGCACCTTCCCTAGCACGCTGGCTGTAAATTTGCGGTAATTGTTGCATCCTACGGTCCCATTTTCTTGCCCGTGGGACGCCCTGCCCCCTTTTCCCAGTCAGGAGGAATGTCCCGATTGCCACCGTTGTGGGTAGATGAAAACCGCGAATCATGACCCCCCCCCCATTTGGTAGCTCCGCACTGATTTTCAAATGAGGCCTCAAAAATAGAGGGGGGTGCCCCCCCCGGGGAAATTTTTAAAAGGTTATTCACCATTATTTTTCCCAAGCCCGGAATCCGGAGAACCTAAAATATAATCTGGGACTGGAAATAGCGTCCAAAACCCCTTTTTAAAAACGGTGCGGCCGCGACCGCGTCACCCCGCATGTGTGACTCGTGGTCTGGTTTTAGACCCAGCAAACGCCACCAGAAACCCCCACAACCACGCTGCTTCTATTATAGTGTTTTTGTGGGGTTATACGGGGCAGTTGAGAGAATGAGTTCTACCGACAGGAGTTCTCCTAGACCATCGGGGGGCGAAAAAATGTAAAATGAATGTTTCGCAGGGCGAAAAAATTTTTTTTTTTTTCATTATCATTTTTAATGTTTAAAGGTATTCTCTTGTGTTATAATGATAAATTTTTCCTATCTTTCGTTTAATGTCACTAAAATATGGGGGAGATGCAAACTGTTTCTGGTCGGCAGCAAAAAAGGGTTTATTTTTAAATTGTTAATTTTTTACTATTTTTTTTTTTTCTGTAAAATAACATGCTTTAAAAATACAGTAATACCACGAAAAAAAATTAGCAATCTTTTTGGTGTTCTACAAAAATATTCGTTTGGGGGCGATGTCTGTTCGTTATACCATGCGAGTAAAAAAAATCAAAAAAGCTTTTTTTTTCAGATGAATTATTTTTTCATGCTGCAGGGGAAAATTATCCACCAACCAGCCTCTAAATTTGGGTAAGTGGTTATTTTTTTTCCCCCCCCTTGTGAGGAGTTATTGTCCGCTCATCAAGGGGAGAGAATAGGATGCACATATAAATATATTAATATATATATATATATATAATATATATATATTTATTTTAATAAAAAATATATTTTATAATAATATATAATATATATATTTTTATATAAATTATAATGGAAAATGGGTTTAAAAGGTCATTAAGAAATGAAATCCGGAATATATAAGAACATTCCCAGTGGTTTTAAACCCTTTTGTACCTTAAAAATTAACCTTTGGTTTGAAGCATGGTCATTGGCCACCGTCATAAATTCTCCCACCGACATTTGACACGTATTGGCACCAGCGCCGTTGCCCCCCCGCCCAGGGAGAATTAGTACTTTCCGAAAAACCGGAATTAAATCTATCTCTAATTTTCTCTGATTAATGAGATTGTCATAAATTTTTGTAGACATAGTTTTAAACAATAGGACGTGTTAAAATCAACACAATTAACTCTCCCGCGTCGTGAATTAACTGGGGTGATTAACCCCTCTCGTGCCTCATACATCAACACACCGCATCCTTCCTTCACCCCCGGCCCTGATCACGCGCACCATTTGAATAACAGACTTGCAGTATTGATGTGCCTTAAAACCCAATTTAAACCCCTTCCCCCCCGAAAGGGTTTCTTAGTTGATTAGCTGGGGTATTTTGTCGGATGAGATAAAAAGGGGTTTTCTAAAGGGTAAATATCCAAATAAATAAATGTTTGTGCAAAAATTTCCCCAAAAAATGGTCCCCCGAGTGAGGAATATTGATTTCATTGCTCGAGGGGGTCGTTTGTGGGGCGTGTTATGAGCCTACCCAACAGCGGGTTATAGGCGGAGTGAGGTGTTTCCGGCGCGGGAACGACTCAGCCGTGAAAACTCCCATACGGCAATCAAATTATTGCCTGTAGTTACGTATTGTTTGGGGGTTTAAATTTTAACGCTTGGGTACGCGTCTTGACAAACCAAGCAAGGCCCTTCCACCCTTCAGATAAAATATTATTTAAACAAAAAATTTTTTTTAGTGGCTAGTCTTGCATTTTACTTTAATTTGATCTAATTATTTATCACAAATCATGGCGGAATTTGCTATGCCATTATGGGCTAAATTGAAATCCTCACACGAATAAATAATGGAACGCAATTAAAGGCAATTTGCTATTGATTATTTTAAATTTTAAAGACAGGTCTACCAGTTAAATGACAAGGAAAAAATTGAGGAGGCTTTCTTCCTATTAAGTTAAATTTAAAGACAAGCGGGGGATCAAAATTAATTCATAAATGGTGACCAAGTATAATTGAAACTATGTAAAAGATTCTGATAAGGAAATTGAAATGAGGGATTACGGGAGGTGCTCATTCCAACGCGCTAAAGCCTTTTTAAAACCCAAATTTAAATTACGAGTTTGTTTTTACCCCCAGTTCCAGAGAAAAATTAGTTCTCCTTCTGGGATAAATTTGTAAAATTTTTGATGATAAGCTGATTTAACAGAGGTGAAAATTAACTTATTTTGGGTCATTAGAGGAAAAGCAATTCTGGTGAAGGAAAAACAGTAAAAATGCCAATTAAAAATGTGGCGCTCAAGATTTCAGGAGAATTTTTGGGGATAAAGATTTAGTTATTAAACCTATGTTGCAGTTTATGGGCTCCCAAGCCAATCAAATTTTAAAGGAAAATTGGAAGTTTAGAGTATCTTTAACCGCCCCCCAAGAGAAATTAAGCTCAAAAACCCATTGTTGGTCGACGGATGGTCAGAATTTATGATGGGGAAAATTACCAACCAGGATGCTATCGTTTAAATCGGGGAAAAATAAAATTACTTACAGAAAGCAGATAGAAGGGGATTTTTTGGGGAAAAACAAACATTTAAAGGTAGGAGCAGGCACCCCCACAGGGAGATAAAGATTGTTACCCCCTAAGGGAAAATCGCAAATCAGCCCCCCTTGGGGTATAAAACCCCCTGTTAGTGGGTATTTATCCCGCGACTGTTAAATTACGCAAATCAAATAGCTGTAATTAGATTAAAACTACCATCTCCAGTGCCCCACTAAACTACTAAAATAAAGATACCAAAACCCAAAGGCTACTCCAGTGAAGTACTAAAAAATTGTGTTTTATGTGAGGGGAAACTCCACCCTCCAATGAAATATCATTCAATTTTTTTCCACGAGATTTTAAATTTAAAGGGCCTTATAATTGCCTAACTGTCCGTGGAAAAATGTTTTCAAAGGATCCCCTAAAAAATTAAGAATTGTAAGAAATGTAAACAATCTATTCAAAACATCGCTCTTTGTCCAAACAGTGATATTAACTCAGACCCTACAGTAGTCAAAACAGTCACAAATAAGGTGGTTCAGCACTTTTCCCCTACTGCAGAATTAAAGGTGAACCAAAATTTAAATTCATCATTGTAAAGACATTTTGACAGGGTGCACAAAGATCCTTCAAAAGTAGGGGAATAGTTGAATTTTTACAATACCCAAAATTTAAATTTAAGTGAACTTACCTTTTCATGATTTTCTTCCCAAAAAAAAGGCCAAAATTTTACTTGTTCACTCCTAGTCCAATTAGGAAATATAAATGTGGGAAGCTGCTGTGTAGTTAATAATTTGGTAAATTTAACGAAAAATGGCAAAAACACAGCTGAAATCGGGGGATGGTTTTAAAATGTTGGGAATACTTTCGGGGGTTGTGATCCCTTGCAACTAATCGGCGCTGATTTTTTTGGGGGTTACCTGGGGAAGGTCTCAAATACAAACGTCTCTATGTTCCCAGCCTGTGGTAATGTAAAAAGGCCCCATTCCACATACCACCAACCCCAAACCCAAAAAGGAGGATTCCTATTGACAGCCCCTATTCTTCCCAAAATTTGGGAAACCACTTTCTTGCCACCCAAATTTAGTGAGGAAATTTAGATAAAGTTTATTCTAGTTCAAAATGAAATATTGTCACTAATAAAAACCCTAAAAATAATATGTCGCGGGGAAATCTCCCCAAAAATTTAAAACACGGATTAGGGTTTTAAAAAGGCCGTACCTGGCTGAAAGAGTGAATAATATCCTAAAAGGTTTCCACAAACCCACACAATCAAAAATTAATAAGGGAACCTTATTGTACCAGATCCGAAATAGACATAAAATTTTTTCCGTTTTGAGCAAATTTTGAAGACTACTTATTTAGTTTTTAAACCAAAAAAAGGATAGCTCTGATCCTTTGAATTTTTGGGTCAGAGCAATCAGAAGCGGGAATTTTCCTGGGGAAATATCAGCTCGGGGTCACCCAGCGTTCATAGGAACTTTGCCCAAATATTATGTCTGTACCTGGATCATGGGGGCATAATTAGGATCGAGGACGAATTTTGAAACCTATTTTCCCAATACACTCCCATCCCATACTTTCCCCCAAACGCCACCTCTTCAAATTTATTGGTGGAAAAATATCATAGGAACTCGTACATGGCGGAATGGTACAATACTACCGAATCAGGAGTACTTTTTGGAATATCAGGAACAGGAATCAATATTCCCTAAAATCTTGCTTAAAATTTAAATAGATCTCAGGTAGCTATCGCCATCAGGTCCCCGACTTCCGCTGAACGATTGAAGCTCCTAAACCATTAGGGTCAAGGGTGATGACTATACGGGGGATTTAAAATTTAAAGGAGATAACTCCCTCCCAATAAAGTAATGTCTCCCTATTCACTGTACTTCGCAACGCGCTTGCGAATGCAATGCCATAAGAAGATATGAAATATGAATGGGGATGAAAAAAAGAGAAAAAAAGGGGAAAATAAAAAAATAAAATAAAAAAGGCGAGGACGGGGGAACTTTTATCTTACACAGAGGGGGGACAAAAGCCAGATGTATTGGTTTTGACCACGGTGAAAAAAAAGGTAAAAAGGGTAAATGACCGTGAAAAATCCTCGACAATCGGGGACGGTGGGGGGGAGGGGAAAAAAAGTACTGTACGCGTAAAATAGCGGGGCTGGAAGGTGGAGGGGTCCCCCCCCCCAACGAAAAGTTGGCTCATACTAAAGGGATAGCTGCCACAACCTTCTTACTAAAAGACTTTCCCCAGATTTTACATTGTGGTGCCCAAAGCTTCAAGAAAGGTGGTTCAATGAATTACCCCAAAAGGGGGCCCACCTTTTTCACGGCACGCAGGATCACGTGACCGTTGGTATATATGAGGATGGACGGACAGCAAAATTCCTGCGACCGCACTCACACTCCTCACAGCACTCACGGAAGCTGGGGACCTACTACGCCCTGGCCCCCGCCTCGTCTACCTGTATGGGTTTACGGGGACTACGGACCTCCCCTACCCTGGCCAGCCGCCTCGCTCCCTGATGGGTTCGGGTTTGAAACCCTACACTTGTCCTCCTGGTTCGGTGCTGCTTCACAACCCCTCCACGTTACGTTGTTTTCCCTTGGGAAACGTATTATATGGTTTTGCCCCCGCGACCGTGACTTTATGGCATTGTTGGGACGGTTATTTAGTTAAGAAAAGGGCAAAGTTACGGTGTGTTTATTTAATTTACCTGTGACAGCGAGTAAATAATTGGTGCCCCCGGAGTGCCTGTAAGCCCTACGTTGAATTTGAAGGTAAAGTGAGTGAATAGCAACTGAGGGGGTTGAACTACCGTCCTTCCCCACAATGTACAAGTTGGGCTGCTCACGTCCGGGGGCTTCCCTGGCTACACCTGGGCCACGCCCAACAAAATTAAACACTGTTGTCTATGCCTTCCCCTACCGAGGTAGCCACACTCGTAAAAACCCAAAATTTACCTCGCCTCCGGATCCACAATTCGGGCTCTGAAGAGTCTCTGTTAGACGTGTACAGAAGACCAGCCCACCATCATTCCGGGGCTGAAAACCATCATTTTGGGGACATGAGGCCGTCTATCCGGGCAGCAGTGCAACTAATTAATTACGGTGAAAACACTCTTACCACAGCAGTGCTTCGTCCATTTTTTTCAGAACCCCTTGGGAGGTAAGAGTCTCTGTCCTCTTTTGATGTAGCACTCTATTATTACTTTCCCCCTCTGCACCGTGAATGGTATCCAATTGTGGGCCCGTACTATTCTACCCCTTGCACCTAATTCAGCGTTACCCAAATGATGTAAATGTTTTTCCCCGATATATTTTTCCCAAAAATGGACCTAAAACCAAAAACAAGGGAAAGTCCCCATGCCGCCCCCCAGAGGCTCCAAAACCCCCAAAGGGGTCTTGATGTCGGGACACTACGAAGGATAAAACATATCTGTGCTCAATATGCTAGAAGGATCAACAATAAACATATCGGGTTTTCTAGACTAAAACTTCGGGCAGTCCCCCTTCCCCAAATCTTGAACGACGGGACGCCTTTGAGGGCGCATAAATATAGAGTGCCTAGCCCTTTTATTCCACATCGAGGGGTAACGTTTCAAAAAGGGTTATAGTGCGCCCCCTCCACGTTCTCTACCTTTCCAACGTTGGTTATGCGGTACCACCATTTTGGTGCCAAGGCCCCAGTGCCGCCCCCATGCCTGTCGGAAAGTGTTCGGCGGGGGCAAGAAAATGCGAGCCCCCCGCTTTTTGAGCCCTGGGGTCTTTGCTACTGTAAGAGACAAGCACGGGAAAGAGTTTTTTAGGGACAAGGAGCATCCGTCCCTTCTCCCCCTCCCCAGATGACCGCAAGTGTACGCCACCTGCGTTCGACCTTCTGGGGGCCCAACGGAACACCAATTCCGACTTATGGACAGAGGGGATCCGATGGTTTTCGGTTTGCCCGGTAAGCCCCATGGGTTTTGTATTGCAGAAGTTACTCGGGGCCCTACTGGGATACGCTTTCTATTTTATTATAGGGGCTTGTTAACCCTGGCAAGGGCTGTTTACGACAGCAGTCTCAACACCACCAGGGGTAGTACCGTTGCCGGGGGTTGGAACCCACGCCCCACACTCTTTCATAAAAATGCGGATTTGTAGACCTCAAGAATTTCCGCTCTCACAGAGCCTTCCAAGGCGATCAGCTACTGTCCTGCTTTTCCCTCATACGAGACGACAGGCCCCCCATGTACGCCGACCACGGGCTTGCATCCAAACGACCGAGTCCTACTGCGAAGGCGAGTTCGTTTCTGCTAAGGTGGGAAAGACAACCATCAGAGTGTGGGTGTTCCTTTTCCTATGGTCCTCAAAACCCTTTGGGAAGGAAATGGCGTGCGTGGGGTTATAGGGCACTGAAAAAAGGGTTTCCTGCCCGGATAAAGGGACCCTATGCCCACATTCAGGATTTCCCTCTGAAATTGAATGGACAAAGATCTTTTTAAAAAAACCTGGGGAACCTTTCCATCAGATCCCCTTCACCCTGCAGGGATACCCAAAACCATAATAGCCTTTTTATGTACGAATACATATAAATTTTTCTTTAGGGAAAGCGGCACAAACCTTCAAAGCTATATGGACCATGTCTTGCGCGACCCTTATTTTTCCACTGTTTATATTGGATATTCTAGTGGCATCCGCATAAGGGGGAATCGCCCCACTTCAGCAGTTTTGGTACCCTTCGAGACAATAACACCCAAAAAACTCCAGCGAAATGTGTTTTTGGGGGGGAAGCGTTTTTTTTTAAAACATCGGGGGGAGTAAGAAGGTATTACCCCCTTCCACAGAAGGGATGCTATTCGTCGTTCCCACAACCAATTCTGCAAGAAAACTCAGGGATTTGGGTATTGAAAAACTAAAAACCCTTTTCCCCCCCCCAAAGCAGCAGATTTGGGGACCCCGTTAATACCTTTTGAAAAAGTGTTCCCCACATTTTGACAGCCCCCCTGAATGGTCACAAGACGCAGCTGTTTCACTACCCTAAAGGGGGTTAAAACCGGGTTCCTCGTCCTGCTTATCCAACCTGAAACACAGGTCTTTTTTACTACCGAGCCCTCTTCACTGCGGTCGGCGCAGTCTTCGCAGATCATACAGATCCTTTGGTTTTTTACTCTCATCGCCCAATACTACCCAAGTCAAGTAAGTAAAATGAAGGGAGCTTTGGCGTATACATGGCCGTGCGGCACTTCAACCCTACTAGAGGGTAGGCAGTTTTACATTATTGTACACAGCCTTTTACTTACGCTATGGGGACGTCCCCTCCAAAGTAATACTCCACGGGTTTTAGCGACAGCTCTCCATATTTTGGATTTACGACTACATCCCATGTTTGGGGGGAGTTGAGAGCCCTTGGCTGCGCCCTCTCGCGCTCCATCTATAAAATTTTTCAATCCCCTGCCCCTTGTTACCAACAAATCACATCGCCAAGAGACGGCGAAAAGATGGGCCCCGTTCAAGAGAGATCCCTTTCTCTTCAGTTGCGTCCCTTTCAAGAGCTGGGACAACACCTTTTTTCTTGGGTTGACTTCGTGTGGGGAGGCCAACCTTCATCCCCAAAATCTCAAAGACGAGGGGTTCAAACATACCACAACCCCGAGCACGCGGGGGTCAAGGCTAAAGCGAGTCTTAACTCGGACATGTATGGGGCCCCGTATTCGAGCGGATGCTCGTTTTCCCCGGGTTCAACGGCTCTCGTGTCAGGGTCAAAAATTATCGCCCGTGAAAAGGCCCCGCTGCAACCTTTTCCCTTACCAAAAATCAGGTTTTCCCAAAAGCAGTGGATATTGCGAACCTTGTCTCCATCCCGAGGGGACAGGTAATCTTTAAAGTGTATCGCGTTTCACTAATGGGTACGCAGTCCAAAGGGGGCATCTCTGCAGAATCGACGGCTTTTGCATTCCTCAGGGGTAGGTCTTTCATTTTGGGGCATCTAATACAGTCTCACAGACCGCAGGGCCCAGTTTTAATTACAATGTGGGAAGAGTTGCGTTTTTCACAATCACACAATGTTATCTCCCGGCTAAAGGGAAGTTGCGTTTTCTCGCCATCTCAAGGCGCCCTTAAGCTCAACCTCTCCGTACCGCTGGGGGGGACTCTTTGCCCTTGGGACTGCTCGCCCTTCGCATACAACTAAAAAAGATCTCAAAACCAGTCCGAAAAGCTTACGTTCGGGCAACCCTCGCCCACCGGGAGTTATCCCAGGGGAAATTTACAAGGGAAAACGGGATGGGAAAACACATTTTTAGACCCCCCCGTCAAACACTTCCAGGATGTTTCCCATTGCACCTCGCCAGCCCTACAAACATGCTTCCCACGTCCCCCCCGTGATTTTTGGGGCCTGCCGATATGTTTGGGTACAACATGACGCCAGCCCCGTCCATTGATCGCCCGTATCGGTCCCCTTTAAGGTGCTATCTAACTGATAAATACTTTTCTGTAAGTCGATGAGGCCGCCAGGGGAATGTCTCTGTGGGTCGTCTAAGCCGGCTATGTACAAAATGATGTCCCCCATCCTATCCCCCCACACTAAACCCCATATATTCGTACACTTCCACTACGCCCCCTGGCCCGGGTCATCGCACTTCTCCGCCTGTGCTCCCTTAAAAAAATATAAAACCGTTTCGGGTTTTAATTAAATTTTAAAATACTAGCCCCAAAACCGCCCTCCGGGGGGACTTTTTGACTACTCCTGCGGAGTATTTGGGGGCCAAAGGCCACCCCTGTTTTGGGGCCAAGGCCCCCCAAAAACAAACCCCCAGATAGCCCCCTTTTAACTTTTCTGAAATATGGTGTAGAAATTATGAATTAACGCCAACCCATTCACATCACCCCCAACCATTCACTCCCATTACCCATCACCCGATAGCCCCCTTTAAATTTCCTAAAAATGGGTGTAGAATTTGTATTTAAAGCCAACCCCTTCCCCAACATCCCCAGCCCATTCCCCCACCCCTTACCCATCAGCCCCACCCATTCACTCACCCCTTTCCCATCACCCCCCCCCCATTCACCACCCATTTCCCTCACCCCCCATTATTCCTACCCCCACCCATCACCCCCACCCCTTCCTCATCCCTCACCCCACACCCATTACCCAACCCCCCATTTCCTATCCTTACCCATCACCCTAATCAAGGTTTTCTCAAATTTTCGCAAAAACCCCTTTTTTTTTACAATTCTCGCTAATAGGGTCTAAAAAAAAAAAAAAAAAAAAAAATCGTGGCGATTCCCCAGGGGGGGGGGGAAAAACCCATACCAAAACACACACACCAACATAACACACCACACCCCTTTTTGCTTTTATAATATAGATATAAAACTAATATATATATCCCCCTCACACACCACCTCCCTCCTCTCCTCTCCTCTCTCTCTCTCTCTCCTTCTTCTCTCTCTCTCTCTCTTTTTTTTTTTATATATTATATATATAAATATTTTATATATTTTTTATTTTTTATATATAATATATATTTTATTTTTTATAATTTTATACTAGCCGCAAAAGCCGCCCCCGGGCGGACTTTTTGGCTAGCTCCTGCGGAGGGCTTTGGGGGGCCTTCGGCCCCCCAAAAACAGACTCTCCAGATAGCCCCCCCTAAATTTCCTGAAAAACATGGGTGTAAAAAGTATGTATTAAAGCCAACCCATTCACATCACCCCCAACCCATTACTCACCCATTACCCTCACCCCCACCCATTCCTTCCCCCCAAACCCATCACCCCCCACCCCTTCACTCACCCATTTCCCATCCCACACACCCATTCACTCACCCATTACCCTCACCCCTCTATTCCCCCACCCATCACCCAACCCCCACCCATTCATCCCCCCCACACCCCCCAAACCCCTTACCCACCCCACCCTTTTACTTATCCATTACCATCACCCTAACAAAAAGGGTTTCCTCAAATTTTCGCAAACCCCCTTTTTTTTCACAATTTTTCCCCTAATAGGTACTAAAAAAAAAAAAAAGTATCGGATCATCCCCTAAGTGGCTTAAAACCCTTCCCCCGGTCAAACCCGGTTCCAAAAATGTGCCATATGTAGGGTTCCCCCACGGGGGCGGAACCCATACCACACACACAACCCCCAGACATCACACCAAAATTTCCTTTTATTTATAAGAAACCTGTGCAGATATAACAGGCTGGAAAAAAATTGTAGTGATGAGTGAAAATGTGATTTATCAGGCTTGAACGTACTAAAAAGATCCATTGAAAAAAATGACTTGTGATAGAGTGGGTATTAATTGACGCTGCCTCTCGTGGAAAAGATCCCTAAACTTTTTATCGGCTACAACAATATTCCTATACTGCTGCATTTCCTTCTCGCTGTTGGGGCATTAAAACGCCGCCCAAAAAGTTGCCTGCAATTATAAAAAAACAAAGGGCCCGAGTACCTCAATACTCACTTGAGGGGAAAGATAAGGAAATCTTCAAGCCTAGTAAAGGGGTGATGTTGAATTTTTAATGTGAAAATATTTTTGATGATAAAGCCCCAAATTTTAAGCAGGAAAAATGCGTACGCTCTAAAGTTGCGCTTGTTGTGACTCACCCAAAAACTTTTTTCTCCGGACCAAAAACTCTTCAAGCAGCCGCTCCACAGAAAAATCAGCTTTCATTCCCCCCGGGGGCTGCAAGATGGCCATTTTCTTCCCCAAGTGATGTGGTATTTTTCACATGTTTTGAATATAATAAGTTTTTATAAGGAAGAAGTGGATTGACAGGGAGAATGGCCCATGACCCCCCAAAACAAAAGATGACTTTTTTGGGATCGGGGATTCCAAAATTTCAAATAATTAAGCGAAAAGGGGTGTCGTCTGTCTGTGTGTGGTTTGTGTGTTGTGTGGTGTGGTGTGTGTTGGGGTTTGGGGTGGGGTTTGGTTCCGCCCCCCTGGCGCAAACACCTCTGGCACATTTTTGAATCAGGTTGACCGGGGGAAAGGGCTAAACCCATTAGAGATTCCCATCCCTTTTTTTTCTTTTTTTTTTTGCACCTATTGCGAGAATTGTGTAAACAAAAGTGGGGTGCGAGAATTTTAGGAAGCCTTTATGTAGGGGGATGGTTGGGAAGGGAGTGAAAGGGGGGGGTGATGGGATGGGGGGGGTGATGGGGGAGTGAATGGGTGGGGGGGGATGGTTGGGGGAGGGGGTGGGGGAGGAATAGGTGGGGGGTGATGGGGAATGGTGATGAATGGGTGTGTGGTGATGGGTAATGGATGAGTGAAAAGGGTGGGGGTAGGAATGGGTGAAATGGTGGGGGTGAGGGTAAAGGGGGAGTGAATGGGGGGGGTATGGGTAATGGGTGTGGGTGATGGGGGGTGAAGGGGGGGATGGGTGGGTTGGGTGATGGGGAGGTGAGGGAATAGGTGGGGGTGATGGGTAAAAGGTGATGAATGGGGGTGTGGTGATGGGTAAGGGGGGGTGTGGGTGGGGGGTGATGGGGAATGGGGGAGTGAAGGGGGGGGGGGTATGGGGAAAGGGGTGAGTGAATGGGGGGGGGGTTGGGTTAATGGGTGAGTGAATTGTTGGGGGGAATCATACTTTTTACTCCATTTCAGGAAAATTGAAGGGGTATTGGGGAGTCCATTTTGGTGGGCCGAAGGCCCCAACAGGTGGTGGGCCCAGGCCCACCAAAAGCCCCCCGCAGGGGTAGCCAAAAAGTCCGCCGGGGGCGGGTTTGCGGCTAGTAATAAAAAAAGCGCAGGTTTTGTGCGTTGGGGGTGTGTGTTTTGGTTTGGGATAGGTTCCGCCCCCCCTGGCGGAAAACCCTCATAACACATTTTTGGGAAACCCGGTTTTACCAGGGGGAAAGGGCTAAACCCTTTGAGATGTCCATCATTTTTTTTTTTTTTTTTTTTGCAGCCTATTAGCGATAATTGTGAAAAAAGTGGGGTTCGAGAAATTTAGGAAACCTTGATGTAGGGTGTTTGGGGGAGTGAATGGGTGGGTGAGGGGGAATGGTGTGGGGTATGGGTGAGTGAATGGTGGGGGTGCGGGGGAGGTGAGGGAATGGGTGGGGGGGGGGTTTAAAGGGTTGGTGAATGGGGGGGGTGTGGGTAAGGGGGAGTGAATGGCGGGGGGTTTATGGGGAAAGGGTGATGAATGGGGGTGTGGAATGGGTAATGGGTGAGGAATGGGTTGGGGTGATGGGGAATGGGTCAGTGAAAGGGGGTTGGTGTGGAAAGGGGAGTGAATGGGGGTGTGGGGAGGGGTATGGGGGAGTGAATGGGTGGGGGGGGGATGGTAAAGGGGGAGTGAAGGGGGGGGGTGATGGGTAAGGGTGAGTGAATGGGGGGTGGGGATGGGGAAAAGGGTGAGGAATGGGGGGGGGGTATGGGGAAAGGTGAGTGAATGGGGGGGTGATGGGGAATGGGGGATGAATGGGTTGTGGTGATGGGGAAGGGTGAGTGATGGGTGGGGGGTGTGGGGAATGGTGAGTGAATGGGGGTGTGGGGATGGATAAGGGTTGAAAGGGTGTGGGGATGGATAAGGGGGGGGGTGAAGGGGTGGGGGGGATGGGGAAGGGGGTGAATGGGTTTTGGTGATGGTATTGGGTGAGTGATGGGGGGGGTGAGGGTAAAAGGGGGGTGAATGGGTGTTTGGGATGGAAAAGGGGGAGTAAATGGGGGGGGGGTGATGGGTTGGGTGGTGAATGGTGTGTGGTGATGATAATGGTGAGTGAATGGGTGGGGGTGATGGAAAGGGTGAGTGAATGGTGGGGGGTGGGGTAATGGGGGAGTGATGGGTTTTTGGGGGGGTGTGAAAGGGGTGGGGTTAATACATACATTTTCCCCAAACCATTTTCAGAAAATTAGAAAGGGGGTATCTGGAGAGTCTGGCCGGCCCCCCCAGTGGGGGCCCACCAAAGCCCTCCGCGGAGTACCAAAAAGTCCGCCCGGGGGGCGGCTTTTCGGCTAGTATATATATAAAAAATTTTTTTTTTTTTTTTTTTTTTTTTTTTTAATTATTTAATATAATTAAATTTAATTTTAAAATTATAAATTATTTTTTTTATTTATTTTTTTTTTTCTTTTTTTAAATTTAATAATTTTAAAAAAAAAATTCAAATTTAAA
Source organism: Chionoecetes opilio (assembly GCA_016584305.1). Taxonomy (NCBI): domain Eukaryota; kingdom Metazoa; phylum Arthropoda; class Malacostraca; order Decapoda; family Majidae; genus Chionoecetes; species Chionoecetes opilio. Next base: position 30,070 of record JACEEZ010000090.1, on the reverse strand, counting down.
AATTATTTTATTAATATTAAAAATAATTTTATTATAATTTTTATTTTTTATTAAATATATTATAAAAATATAAAAATTTTTTTTTTTTTTTTTTTTTTTTTTTTGTTTTTTTTTTATATTTTATAATAATATTAAATTAATTAAAATTTTAAGAATTTTAAAATTATTTTTTTTTTTTTTTTAATTTTTTTATTAAAAAAAAATTTTAAAATTAAAATTTTTAATATTTAATTTAATTTTAATTTATAATTTTATTAATTTTATTAATTTTTATTATAAATTAATTTTTTTTATTAAAATATAAATATAATTTTTTTAATTTATAAAAAGTTTCTTTTTTTTTTTTTTTTTTTTTTTTTTTATTTTTATATTTAATATATATTTTAAATTTTTAAATTAAAAATTAAAAATTTTTATAAAATTATATTTTTTTTTTCTTTTTTTTATTAATATTTAAAAAAAATTTTTCAAATTAGGAAACTTATTATATTATATTTAATTTTATTAATCTTTTATTTATAATTGGGGTATTTTTTTTTATAAATATTTTTAATTTAAAATATAATTAAATTTTTTTATTCTTATTTTTTTATTTTTTTTTTTTTTTTATATTTAAAAATTTTTTTTAATTTTAAATAAAAATTTTAAAAAAATTTTAGATATTCATTTTTTTTTTAAATAATAATATTTAAAAAAAATTTTTCAAAAAAAAAATTTTTTTATTTTTTTAATTTAAAAATTTTTTTATAATTTTTTTTAAATTATTAATTCTATTTATAAAATTATTTTTAATTTAAATTTTTTTAATTACCTTTTATAATAATTATTAAAAAAAAAAAAATTTCCCCCTTATTTTAAAAAACATTTAAATTTTTTTTAATAAAAAAATGGAAGGTCATCAAAAATAAATAACGGCTCTATGTTCAACTAGCACTCGGTGTAATGTAATAATGGCGACCAATTCACATACTCACCAAGCCGAACAAGAGGAGGAGTATTCCTAGTCATGCCACAGCCCTATTCATTACCAGAATTGGAACCACGTTTCTTGCCACGCCAATTAGTGAGGGATTAGATAAAGTTATGCTAGTTCCCATAATTGGAATATATTGTCACTAATGAAAATCACTAAATAATATGTTCGCGAGAAATACTACTCACAAATGAAAACACAGGATTATGGTTTAAAGGCCGTACCGGCTGAACAGAGTGTAATAATATTCTAAACAGCGTTTCCACAAGCACCATATCTAAAGATATAATAAGGGAACTGTATTGATACCAGATCTTGTAATAGACATAGAAAGTTTCCGTATTGAGCAAACTATTGAAGGACTACTATTTGCTTTAAACTCAAATAAAAGGGATAGCTGATCCTTGAAGTTTTGGGTCAGAGCAATACAGAACGAGGATTTCCTGAGGAATATCAGCTCTTGGCCTCAGCCAGGCGTTCATAGGAAACTAAGGACCAAATCATTATGGTCTGTACCTGGATCCATTTGAGCGGCATAATTAGGTATCGAGGACGAAATTTGAAACTGATCTTCCAAATTACCACCTTGCCATCCCATATCTAATTCCCAATACGCCACCCATCTTACTAATTATTGTGGAAGAAATATCATAGGAACTCGATACATTGCGGAATGGCTACAATCTAGCCGATATCAGGAGTACATTTTGATATATCATTGGTAGACAGAAGTAATATTACCTCAAATCTTGCATTAAATTTAATAGATTCTGCAGGTAGACTAGTCGCCTATCTAGTCCCCGAACTTTCCCGCTGAACGATTGAAGCGCCTAAACCATTAGAGGTCAATGGTGATGACTATACGGGGGCTATTATAATTAAAGGAGATAACTCTCTCCAGGCAGAAATGTCTGCATATTCACTTGTACTGTCGCAACGCGTGCGAATGCAATGCAATAAAAGATATGAAAAATATGAATAGGGGAGATGGAAATAAAGAGAGGAATAGAGAAATAAAATAAATGAGATAGAAAGCGCGGACAGGGGGAAGATTGTTATCTTACACAGAGAAGGGACACAAGCCAGAGTATTGTTTGACCAACGTGTGAAGAAAAGGTTAATAAGGTAAAGTGGACCGTGAGAAAATCCTCGACAATCGTGGACGGTGTGGGGGGGAGGTAAAAAAGTTACTGTGGACGCAGTAAAAGGAGCGTGGATGGAAGGTGGGAGCGGTACCCCCCCAACGTCAAAGTCTGGCTCATACTGAATGGATGAGCTGCACCACAACCTGTCTTACTAACAAAGTATGTGCCAGACGTACGATTGTTGTGCTCCGAAGCTTCAAAAGCAAGGTGGTTCAATGAATTACCCACCACAAGGGGGCCCCACCTTCTTCACGGACACGCAGGAGTCACGTGGACCGTTGGGTATATAATGAGGATGGACCAGGACAGCAATAAATTCCTGCGACCGCACTCACACTCTCACGCACTACACGAGCTGCGGACCTGACTCGCCCTGGCCAGCCGCATCGTCTACCTTGTATGGGTTACAGGGAGCTACGGACCTCACCTCACGCCCTGGCCAGAAGCCCTCGTCTACCGGTATGGGTTACGAGGTTATCAACCCTAAGACTTGTCTCCCTGGTTCGGTGCGCTTCACACATCCTCCCACGTTACGTTGTCTCATTGCAACGTATTATATGGTTGTGATCCAGCGGCCTGGTACTTAATTGGCATTAGGTTTGGTGACGGTTATTTAAATGTTAAGTAAAGGGCATAAGTTACGGTTGGTTGTTACTTAATGGTTGAGTCCGCAGCACGCTTTTGTGGTGGTTAATTGCATTTGAACACCACCTTGCTTTGAAGCTTCGGTGTGAAGCTCAGTGTGACAGCGTGGAGTCAATAATAATTGGTGATCCCCCGGGGAGTGCCACGGATTAGTACGGCGGAGTGACTGGTGAAGCCCCCTCCTACGTTGAAATAGTGAAGTGCACCACATAAGTTGAAAGGTGTGAAGTGGTGGACATAGCACTAGCGGTTGCCACGAACTACGTCCTTCAGCAACCGCCACCCCAGTTGTACAAGCAATGGGCATGCTGCACCGTCCAGGGCTAACATTGGCTTGACACCTCGGCCCAACGACCAAAAAATTCAACACTGTTGTCTATGCCTTGCCGGCTACCGGGTATACAGCCACACTGTACAAAGCACAGTATTACCCGACCTACCCGGACTCCAACAGATGTCGCGGGTCTCTGAAGAGTAGTGTTTAGTAAGCAATACAACGGTTTCGCTTTAGGAGTTGCTTCTGTTTTAGACGTGATACATCCCGAAGACCAGACCACCATCATTCTTACAGGGAGCTGCCAAAACCATCACCTGCGGGGGACATGAGGGCCGTCTATTCCTGTGGCAGCAGAATGCAACTAATTAAATACCCCCCCGGTTTGCACACGTCATTACCCCAACAGCAGTGCTTCGATCCATGTTTCTTCAGAAGAGCCTAGGAGGGTAAGAGTGCTCTGTCTCTTTTGATGATAGCACACTATTATTACATTTCCGCTCTGCAGCCGATCGAAATGGGATCAACAATTGTCGGACGTACTCGATTCTACCACACTTGCACCTTAATTCAGCGTTATCCAATGATGTAAAGGTTTTCTCCAACCGATATATATTTTCCAACAAAAAATGGACCTACAAACAAACAAGGGGAAAATTTTGGGGGGTCGCCATGCCTGCCCCCCCAGAGGCTCCACAACTCCAAGGGGTCGTGGATGTCTGGAGACACTACGAAGGATCAACAATCTGTGCTCAGATATGCTACGAAGGATCAACATATCAACATATAGGATTATCTAGAGCTGAAAACTCAGGCAGTCCCCTTCGCCAAATCTTGCAACGACTGGACGCCATTGGGAGCGCATGAATATAAGAGTGCCTAGCCGTTTATCCACATCGAGGGCACCGCTAAACAGTTTCAACGGGTATAGTGCCGTCCATCCTATCGTTCTCTACCTTTTCCAACGGTGGATTATGCTGGTACCATCCACCTTTGGTTGCCAAGGCCAGACAGTGCCCCGCCCACCATGCCAGTGGTCGGGGAAAACGTGTCGGCAGGGGGCAAATGAATGCGAGCTCCTCCGCGTTTTTGACGCTCCTCCTGTGTCTTTGCTAGGTAAGAACCACTGCACTGGCAAGAGTTTCTTAGTGTGACACAGGAGAATCCGTAGCCTTTTCCCTCCTACCAGGATGACCGCAAGCTGTACGCCACCTGCGTTTCGACCTTATAGCGGCCAACGGAAAAAACCAATTGCGACTTTATGGCACAGACAGAGGAGGATCACGATGGATTTCGGTTTTGACAGGTAAGTTCCCATGGGTGTTTTGTAGTTGCAGAAGTTTACTCAGCCCATCGGATACGACTTTCTTACGTATTATCAGCGGCTTGTTAACCTGGCAACGGCCGATACGACAAGCAGTCACCACCAACCACCAGTGGTAGTACCGTTGCAAGGTGGTGAGACCCACGTAACCACACTCATTCATAATAATGAGGACTTTGTAGACCTACAAGAATGTTCCTTGCTCTCATCAGATCCTCTCCAACGGCGATCAAGCTCTGTACATGACGTGTTACCATCATATCGAGACGACAGGCCCACCAGTGTACGCTAGACCACGGCGCGTGCATCAAGACCGAGTCCTAGCCTGGGCGAAGGCCAGCAGAGTTCGATTATCTTGGCTTAAAGGAGTGCGAACGATACAACCATCGAAGAGCTGTTGGGTGTTACCTTTCCATATGGTCCTCAACGCCTTCGTGGTAAGGAGTGGCAGTGCGTGTGGGGATTATAGGGCACTGAACAAGCGTTTACCGTGCCGGATAAGTGTACCTATGCCACACATTTCAGGATGTTTCCATCTGAAGTTGAATGGACAATAGTATCTTTTCTAAAGATAGACCTGGTGAGACTTTCCATCATGCATCCCACTTCAGCCCTGCCCAGACATACCCAAAACAGCTAAAAAAAAAAAAAAACTTTTTTTACGGCCTTTTGAACTGTCCGAATACAAGGTATATGAATTTTGCTTTACACGGGAAGCGGCACAAACCTTTCAACGCTATATTGACCATGTCTTTTGCGCCGACTGATTTGCCACTGTTTATATTGATGAATTCTAGTGGCATCAGCCGTAAGGAGGAACATCGCACCCATATTCACGCAGCTTTGATACGCCTTCGAGACAATAACAATCAAAATACATCCCAGCGAAGTGTGGTTTTTGGGGGTGGAAGCAGTTGATTTTTTAAGACATCGGCGTGAGGTAAAAAGAAGGTAGTTTTTTAAAATTACTCCATGACACAGAGAACGGTAGATGCTATTCGTCAGTTTCCCACAACCAACTTCGCAAGAAAAGTCAGGAGTATCTGGGTATCTGTAAATTACTAAAAACCGTTTCCTCCCCAAAGCAGCAGCAGTATTTGTACTCTCGTTACATGACTTCGACAAAAAGTGTTTCCCCACAGTCCGACAGCCCCCCGCTGTGAAGTGGTCACAAGACAGCTGCAGCTGCTTCACTACCATAAAGAGAGGATATAGCTCGGCTTCCGCGTCCTGCTTTATCCAGACCTGAACACAGGTCTATCTTTCTTACTACCGACGCCTCTTCTACACACGACACGGACGGCGCAGTGCTTCAGCAGATCAGTACAGTCTATTGGTTTATACTCTCATCGCCTCAATTACTACCCAAGTCAAGACAGTACATATGATAGGGGAACGTATTTGGCGATATTTACATGGCCGTGCGGCACTTCAAACACCTAATACAGGGTAGGCAGTTTTACTATCTGTGATCACCAGCCTTTGGACTTACGCTAATGGCACTCCGTCAATGTATATTACTCCACGGGTATCAGCGACAGCTCTCCATATTTGGGAGTTCACGGACGACATCCGCCATGTTGGCGGAGTTGGAGAGCCCTGGGGCTGACGCCCCTCTCGCGCTCCATCTATTCATATTTATCAATACCCAGTGCCCCTTGATTAAAACCCCCCCCAACAAAATCCACTATCGCCTCAAGAGACGACGAAGAGATTGGCGCGGCCGCGTTCAGGAGAGATCAACAGATGTCTCTTCAGTTGCGTCACCTTTCAAGAGCCTGGGACAACACTCAGTCTTGGTATGGAGGTCGTGTGGACAGAGGCCCCAGACCATTCATCCAAGATCACAAACGACGAAAATGGGGGTCAATACTACACAAAATGAAGCCACGCGGGAGTCAAAGGATACACAGCGAGTCTTAAACTCGGAAGTTGGTATGGCCACGTATTCGCGCGGATGCTCGTTCCTGGGTCAACAGTGTCTTCAGTGCTAAGGCATCAAAAGTTCTAGCACGTGAAGGCCCGCTGCAATCCCTTTTCCTTACCAAGATGCAGAGTTTCCAGACAGTTCATGCTGGATATTGTCGAACCTTGCGTCTCCATCCAGAGGGGTAAGGTATATATTAACGCTTGTTATCGAATCGTTCGACTAGATCGGACTACAGCAGTGCCAATGGGGGGACATCTCTGCAGAAATCGACGGCGTTTTTAGCATTCCTCTAGGGATAGGTCTGTTAATTTGGTGCATCTATACAGTCATCACAGACCGCAGGGCCCAGTTTGAATTACATATGTGGCAAGAGTTAGCGTTTCTCACACAATCAACAACTGCTTATCCTCCACAGGCTAACCGGTATAGTTGTTTTTGTTAGACGTTTCATCTGCCATCTCAGGACGCCCTTAAGGCTCAACCTCATCCGTACCGCTGGGTGGAACTCTTTGCCATTGGTAATGCTCGCCCCTTCGCACTACAACTAAAGAAGAATCTCAACGCCAGTCCAGCAGAGCTTACGTTCACGGGCAGACCCTACGCCTACGGGAAGTTTATCGCAGTGGATTACAAGGAAGACGTGTAGGGACAACACATGTTTCTAGACCCTCTCGCGTCAGTCACTTCCCAGGATGTTTCCTATGTGCACCTGCCAGGCCTACAAGACATGCTTTCCTACGTCCCGCGTGATTTTGAGCCTGCCGATATGTATGGATACAACTGACGCCAGACGCCGGTCCATTTGATCGCCAGTATGACGGTCCCTTGAAGGTGCTATATAGACTGATAAGTACTTACTGATAAGTCGAGAGGCCGCCAGGAGAATGTCTACTGTGGATCGTCCTAAAGCAGGCTAAGGTACAAACATGATGTACCTCATCCTATCCCTCACACTAAGCCACCAATATTTCGTACACTTCCACTACAGCCTGCTGGCCTGGCTTCAGCGCCACTTTCTCGCCTGTTGCTCCTATAAACTATTAAAACCGTTACGGTTTTTAAAATATATTAAACTACTGCCGCAAACAGCCCGCCTCTCGGAGCTGACTTGTTGACTAGCTCCTGCGGAGTGATATTGGTGGCGCCGAAGGCCACCACCTGTGTTGGTGGCCGAAGGCCCACGACAAACAGGACTCTCCAGATAGCCCCTTCTAACTTTGCACCTGAAATCATGGAGGTTAGAAATGTATGAACTTAAAGCGCTCAACCCATTCACATCACCCCCAACCCATTCACCACCCACTACCCATCACCAGATAGCCCTACTATACTGTTCCTGAAATCATGGATGTAGAAATGTATTGGTATTAACGCCAAACCCATTCACCATCATCCCCAGGCCCATTCACTCACCCATTACCATCAGCCCCACCCATGCACTCACCATTACCCATCACCCCACCCATTCACTCACCCATTACCATCAACACCATCATTCCTCACCCATCACCCATCACCCCCCACCCATTCACTCATCCATCACCACACACCCATTTACCCATCACCCCACCCCATTCATCATCCATTACCATCACCCTACATCAAGGTTTTCTCACATTCTCGCAAACCCACTTTTTTTCACAATTTCTCGCTATTAGGCTACTAAAAAAAAAGAAAAGAAAAAAAGAATCGTGGCGATTCCGCCACGGGGGGTCGGAAAACCTATACCCACACCACACAACACACACAGACATACAAACAACACCACTTTCGCTTTTATTAATATAGATATTAAAACTATATATATATATCCACTTCACACAATCACTCTCACTCTCATCTCACTCTCCTCTCTCCTCTCTCTCTCTCTCTCTCTCTCTCTCTCTATATATAATATTATATATATATATATATATATATATATATATATAATAAACTATATATATATATATATATATATATTTATATATATATATATATATATCTATATATATTATATATATATACTAGCCGCAAAGCCGCCCTACGGGCGGGACTTTGGCTAGCTCTGCGGAGGGCTATTGGTGGCCTTCGGCCCCACCACAACACAGGACTTCCAGATAGGCCCCTTCTAACTTTCCTGAAATCATGGATGTAGAAATGTATGTATTAACGCCAACCATCACATCACCCCCAACCGCCATTCACTCACCCATTACCGCCTCACCCCCAGCCATTCACTCACCCATTAACCCCCCCCCCCAAATCACCCCCCACCCATTCACTCAGACCGCCATTTACCCATCACCACACACTCATCACTAACCCATTACCCAGCACCCCCATCTATTCCCTCACCCATCAAACCATCACCCCCACCCATTCACTCACCCATCACCCCACAAAGCCTCATTACCACATCACCCCACCCATTCACTTCTCCATTATCCCATCACCTAACATCAAGGGTTCCTCAATGCTCGCAACCCACTTTTTTTCACAATTCTCGCTAATAGGCTACTAAAAAAATAGATAAAAGTGATCGGATCATCCCATAAAGGTGGGCTTGTTAAAACCTTCCCCTGGTCAACCTGGTTGACCAAAAAATGTGACCATCTGCATAGGATTCAGCCACGGGGGGCGGAACCTAGTACCACACACACCCAAACAAGACCACAGTACACCACACACTTTCGCTTTTATTAATATAAGATAGCCTGATGTGCATGATATAACAGGCGTGGAAGAAAAACCTTAGTAGGGGGGAATTGGGAGCGTGACAAAAGTGATTATGCAGGCTTGAACGTACTAACGGATCCATATGAAAATAATGACTTCGTGAATTAGAGTGGATATATATATATGACATTTGCTGGCCTCATCGTGAAAAGATCACTAAACATTTTACGGCTACAAACCAATATTCCTATACTGTGCGCATTTCCCTATCCTCTCGCTGTTGGAGCAGGTTAAGCGCCGGCCCACAATACGTTGCACTCAATATAAAAGAAAACGAAATGGACCCGAGATACCTCAAGTACTCTAACGTGAGGTAACGATAGGACTGAAATCTCAAGCATCATAGTAAAGATGAGTGATGTTGAATGTTTAATGTGATAATAATTTTTGTGATGATTAGAAGCAATTTAAGTTCAGGAAAAATGCGTACGCTCTAAAAACGACTTTGCGCTGTTGTACGATCACACACTAACTTTTGCTCCGGAGACCCCACACACCTCTGTCAAGCACGCCGAACTCCAACAAAGCTAAACACGCTTACATTTTACCCACGGCCTGCAGATGGCCAATTAATCTTCCGCCAAGTGATGTGGTATATTTTCAACCCCCCCCCCCCAGTTCAACATGTATTTGTGAAATATTAAGTTATAGTTAATAAGGAAGAGTGGATTGAACAGGGAGAAGTGGCCTAATGAGACACAAGCAAATGATGACTTTTGGCATCGGCATTCCAATATCTTCTAGAGAAATATAGCGAAAGTGTGTGTTGTCTGTCTGTTGTGTGTGTGTGTGTGTGTTGTGTGTGTGTGTGTGTGTTGTGTGTGTGATGTGTGTGTGTAGTGTGGGTATAAGGTTACCGCCCCCCGTGGCCGCCAAACCCTCATGGACACATTTTTGGAATCAGAGGCGTGAAACCAGGGAGAAGGTCATAAGCCCACTTTACGAGATACCGATCCCTCTTTTTTCTCTACTTTTTTAGCAGCCATCTAGCGAGAATTGTGTAAACAAAAAGTGGCAGTTGCGAGAATTGGCGGGGGGGGACAAGGGGGGTGGAAGCCGATTGACGCATAGGGTGATGGGATAGTGTAATGGCGTTGTACGTGAATGGGTTGGGGTGATGGGTAATAGGGTGCTGGGAGGTAGAATGGCCATGAGTGAATGGGAGTGGGGGGTGATGAGGTTGGGCTGAGGTGATGGGTGCTGGGTGTTACACTTGGTGAGGAATCAGGTGGGGGGTTGACTTTTGGCGTAAATGGGTGAGTGAATGGGTGTGTGGTGTTGGAGAATGAGATGATGTGAATGGGGGGGGGGTTGATGGGTAATGCGTCAACAGTGAAGTGAATGGGTGGGGGGGCAGGTGACAGGAGTGAATGGGGTAATGAGGTGTGAGTGAATGGGTTGGGGTGATGGGTAATGAGGGTGTGGCGGATTATGGGTGAGTGAATGGGTGGGGGATGATTGGGTTGGGGCGTGATGGGTGATGGGTAGGAGGGAATAGGTGGGGCGGGTGATGGGGACATGGGCAGTGAGTGACAATGGGTGTGTCGGGGATGGGTATATGGGTGAAGTGGAATGAGGTGGGGGCCGTGATGGCTTAAATAGGGGGTGAGTGAAGGGGTGAGGGGGGTGATGGGTAATGCGGTGAAGGGAATGGAGTGGGGGGCTTGATAGGGTAATGGGTGAGTGAAATGATTGGGTGGGTAATAATACATACATTTCTACATCCATGAGTCAGGAAAGGTTTAGAATGGGGCTATCTGGAGAGTCCATGTTTGGTGTGGCCGAAGCACCACCACAAAACACAGGTGGTGAGGCCGAAGGCCCCCCACCAATAGCCTCAGCAGGAGCCCAGGAGCTAGCAAAAGAAGTCCGCCGGGAGGGGCGGCACTTTGCGGCTAGTTATATAAATAAATAGCAGCAAGTGTGCGTGTCTGTTGTGTGAGTGTGCGTTGTGTGTTTAATGTGTATAGGTCCGCCCCCAGTGGCGGTAATCCATCATAATTACTACATTTTTGGAACCAGGTTGACAAGGGGAAGGTCATAAGCCCCGCTTATGAGATGATCCGATCACTTCTTTTTTTCGTTTTTTTGCAGCCTAAATAGACGAAAATTGTGAAAACAAAGTGGGTTGCGAGAATTGAGGAAGCGCCTTGATGTAGTGTGTGCGGTGATGTGAATGGGTGGGGTGATGGGTAAATGGTGGTGGGTGATGGGTGATGTGAATGGTGGGGGGGCTGGGCTGATGGGTGAGGGATATGGGTGGGGTTGATGGGTAATGGGTGAGTGAATGGGTTGGGGGTGATGGGTAATGGGTGAGTGAATGGGCTGGGGAGGTGATGGGTAATGGGGTGAGTGAGATGGGTGGTGTGGAGATGGGAATGGGTGAGTGAAGGAGTTGGGGGTGATGGGATAATTGGTAAGTGAAAATGGGGGTGTTGGTGATGGATACAAGGGTGAAGTCGAATGGGTGTGTGTGATGGATAATGGGTGAGGAATGGGTGGGGGGGGTGGTGATGTGGTAATGGTGTGTGAGTGAATGGGTGGGGAGGTGATGGGGAATGGGTGAGTGAATGGGTATGTGTTGTGATGGGTTATGGGTGAGTGAATGGGGGTGGAGGGTGATGGGTAATGGATGTGAGTGGAATGGGGCGCGGTGATGGGTAATGGTGAGTGACATGGGTGTTGTGGATGGGTAATGGGTGCGTGAAGGGTGGGCGGGGAGGTAATGGGTGACGTGAAATGGGGGTGTGGTCGCATGGACAAGGCGTGAGGAATGGGTGTGTGCGTGAGGATAATGGGTGAGTGAATGGTGTGGGGGGTTGATGGGTAATGGGTGAGTGGAACATGGGTGTGTGGTGCATAGGCACTATTGGGTGAGTGACATGGGTGGGAGGGTTGATGGGTAATGGGCTAGAGTGAAATGGGTGTGTGGTGATGGAAAATGGGTGGGAGATAAATGGTGCGACGGGGTGATGGGTAATGGCGTGATGTGAATGGGTGTGTGGTGATGGATATGTGTGAGTGAATGGGTGGGGGGATGATGGGTAATGGTTAGGTGAGTGAAATGGCGTGGGGGGTGACGGGTTAATGGGTGAGTGATGGGTTGGGGGGATGGGAATGGGTTGGCGTAAACATACATTTCAACATTCCATGATTTCAGGAAAGTAGAAGGGGCTATCTGGAGAGTCCCAGATTAGCCTGGACAGTCTCCAGCTGGAGGGCCCACAAGAGCCCTCCGCAGGAGCTAGCCAAAAAAAGGCCGCCCGGAAGGGCGGCTTGCGGAGTTATATATATAGATAGAATAGCTATATATATAGATATAGAAGACTAGAATAGATATCTAGATAGAGAGGAGCATAGATAAGAGAGATATATATAGTAGAGAGAGATAGTAAGACGATATAGATATAGATATAGGTATGGAGTTTAGTTTAGTTATGATGGTAGTGATAGATTGAGATGAGAGAGGAATATGATAGAGATAGATAGATATACTAGTAGATATAAGATATATATATATATGATAGATATACAGATATATATATATATATATAGATATATATAGATATGTATTATATATCGTATTATAGATATATAGATGGAGTATAATATATATATATAATAATATGAGATATATAGATAGATATATATAGATATATATATATATAATATATATATATATATATATATTATATATTATAGAACATAGTATTATATAGATATATATATATTTATTTATTGTATGTATAGAGTTATTAGGTGATGTATTTACTTTATGAGACGATATATAGATGATATATATATAGAGATATATATATAATGATATATATATAAAGAGATATATCATCTCTATAGATATATATAGGGATATGTATATATATATAGAGTATATATATATTATATAATAGAGATATAAATTTATATATGATATATATATATATTATGAGATTTATAATTGTGATACAGATTTATATATAGTTAGGTATAGATAGAGTAGATATAGATATTTATATAATTAGTGTATAACTAGTATATAGATATAGGTTATATATATATGATAGATATATAGTTGATAGATAGATATATATATGTTAGAATATATAGATTTATATATATATATTGATTATATAATATATTTAATATATATATTTATATATATATATTTTATATATATATAATATATTTTATAATATATATATGTATATATATATATATTTATATAATATATATTTATATATATTTTGATATATATATTTATTGTATATATATATTTATTATGATTATATTTATGTAATAGATAATTAGTATATATATATATATTAGTATATATATATAATTATTATATAGATAATATATAATATATATTATAGGTATATAGATATATATATAGGTACTATAGTATTATTATACTAATAAGTAAACATATATATATATATAGGTATATATCTATATATATAGGTATATATATATTAAGATATATATATATATATAATATAGGTATATATATATATATCTATATATAGATATATATAATATATATATATATAATATATATAGTATATATATTCATATATATCTATATATAGATGTATCTATAGTTATATATATATAGCTATATATATAGTATTATATATATATTATATATATATATATATGATATAGATATATATTTATATATAGTTATATTATACTATATATTATATATGTATATATCATTTAATATATATATATATATATATATATATATATATATAGTATATATATTTATATCTATATATATATATAGATATATATATATATATATATAATCATATATAATATCTATATATATATACTCTATATATATCTATATATATATATATATTATATATATATCGATATATTATATCAGATACCCATATATTAGATTTATATATATATATTATAATATATACCTTATATATATATCTATTTATATAGTATTGAGTATTGTATAATATTTATATTTAGTTTATATATTATTTATTGAATATATATATATAGGGATACCTATATATATATAATATAGGTATATATATATTATATATAGGTATATATATATATATTATAGGTATAGATATATATATATTAGGTATATCATGATATTATTATATACGGTATTATAGTATATATAGGTATATTATATATAGTATATATGGATATATAGAATAGATCTATATATATATATATAGATAGTAGGTTATAGAGAGTATATATATATGTAGATATAGAGTAAGAGATGATGAGGGACTATAGTATATATATATATATATATATATATATATATATTATTATAGATATAGATGATATATATATATATATATATATATGTATAGTAGATATATATGAACACAGGCATAAATATATATATATATAGAGATATAGATATAGATATATATATATCAATATAAAGAGAGTATAATGATATAGAAAGAGCTTATAGTAGAGTAGATATATATATATATATATATAATAATTATGAAATATATAAATATAGAGATATGATATATATAGCATATATGATAGAGAGTATATAGATATAAGAGTAGGAGTAGACATAATATATATAAAAAAGATAAAGATATAAAATAAAGATATAAATAATTAAAATAAAGTAGATATAGTAGTATAGATTCGAGTAGCAGTATATATATATGAGGAGATAGAATATAATGATTAGTATAGATGATAGATCTATATTAAAACGATATAAAGATAGAAAGAAATAATATAAAGAAATGATAGAGAGATATAAAATAGATATAGATATAATATAAGAGTAATATAATAATATACTAGATATAAAGATAGATCTATATAAATATAAGATAGGACTTAGATATTAGATATAATATATATGAAATAGATAGATAATAGATATATATGATAAAGTATATATATAAATATAGAGAGTAAAGTGAAGAGCTAAGTATATATATATATACTAGAGAGAGACGTATATATATAGATATAATCTATATAGATATATACCTAGATTATATTATATATAGAGCGTAAATATATGTATAGATTGAGATGAGTGAGAGATAGATATAAGTAGTTAAGAGATGTATATGTATATATATAGATATATATATATTATAATAGAGATATGGTTATATATATATAGATATATTTAGGTATATATTTATAGTATGTATATAGGTAGAGATATTGATAGATAGATGAGATAGAGATAGATATAGATGAATAAGAGATATATTAGATATATATAGATATTTAATATATGGTATATAGGATAATAGATATATATGTTTATATATAGGTGAGTAGCTATTTATAGAGATTGAAACTAGAGATATAAGATGTGATATATATTGATGAGTATATTATAGTATAGATATATATATATATATATATATATATATATATATATATATAGATAGATATAGATGAGTAATATATATATATATATATAGAGATATATATATATTATATATAGATATATAGTATATATATAATATATTATAGATAGTCGATATGATTGTAAGGTATCTAATTGATATATTATATATATCATAGATATATATATATTTATTTATATATTTATATATTTATATATATATATATATCGTAGATATAATATATATATATATATAGATATATATATGTAAATATATTTATATTATTAAAAAAAAATATAGTATATATACACTATAGAGTATTTATATATATGTGATATTAAGTTATGAATATCGTATAGAGTTATATATAGTCCATATATGTATATATCTATATACTAGATAATATATAGATTAAGATATATATAAGAATATATAGACTATAGAGAATAATATATTATATATATATCATATTATATATAGATAGATCACTATATACAGAACTATAATATACATATCATATATAGTATAATAGATATAATATATATAATAGATATATAAATATAGATGAAAATATATATGATATATAGATATATATTATATATAACATATAGAGAAATATTATAATATATATAGATATACTACATATAAAATATAAATAAATATCTTATAATATATATTAATATATATATATATATATAATATATAAATATATAAATAAATATATATATATGATATATATATATATATTTATATATATAGTTTAATATATATAGTATATATATATATATCTATATATAATATACATATATATACTATATTAGATAGTATAGATAAAATATATATATAAATATAATATATATATTAAATATATAGATATAAATAGATTATATAAACTATAATATATAAAGGATATATAAATAGATATAAATATATATCAATTAGATAGTTAAATAGGAATATATATAAATATATATAATACTATTTGAGTGAAAGTATATATATAGATAATATAGGTATATAGATATATATATATATAGTATATGTATATGATATATATATATAGTATATATAAATACATATGATGATATATAGATATATATATATTAATTTATCTATATAGATATATATATATATAACATCATATAAATAAATAGATATATAATAAATTTTTATATATATACTATATATATATATATATAAACATACATATCTAAATATATATATCTAGAATATATATATATATTATATATAGATAATATATATATATATCATACTATCTATATACTAATAATAGTGATTATATGTATATTATACATACTATATATATATATAAAATGTATATATATATACTATATATATAATATATATATATATATATATATATATAAAAATATAATATATATATATATATATATATTATATATATATAATATATAAATATATAACTAAATATATATATATAAATATATATATATATAAATATATATATAAAAGATATATATTTTTTTATAATTATATTATATATTATTTATTTATATATTTATATATATATATATATATATATATAGTAATATAATATATATTATAATATATATATATATATATATATTTATATATATATATATATGTACTATATAATAGATAATATATATATATAATCATTATATAATATATATAATATATATATATATATATATTTATATATATATTTATATATATATATATATATAATCATATATATTATATATATATATTTATTTATATATTTATATATATATATTTTAGATATATTATTTATTTATATATTGTATATTATATATATAGTTATATATATATATATTTACTATATATAATATATATATATATCAATATAAGATATATATATATCTATAGATAATATAGTTATATATGGTATATATGATATATATATCTAATATATATATATATATATATATATATAGATATA
Organism: Chionoecetes opilio; assembly: GCA_016584305.1. Lineage (NCBI taxonomy): Eukaryota > Metazoa > Arthropoda > Malacostraca > Decapoda > Majidae > Chionoecetes > Chionoecetes opilio. The sequence goes on along the minus strand of JACEEZ010000090.1, from coordinate 12,712 downwards.
TATTAATATATAAATAATATATATATATTTTATATAATATATATTTATATATATTTATATATATTTGATATATATTATATATATTTATTATATATATATTTATATATATATATTTATATATATATTATTTATATATATAAGAATTTATATAATATATGAGAATATATAATTATATATATATATTTATAGTTATATATATATTATATATCTATATATTTATAAATTATATATTTATATTAGATATATATTCTATATTATATATATATATATTATATTATATATATTTATATATATATTTTATATTTATATATATTTATATATATATATTTAATTTTATATATGATATTTTATTTATTTATATATATATTTGTAATTTCAATATATATATATATATGATATATATATATATATATAGTATAATCTATATATATAATATATATATAACTATATAAATATTATAATATATATATATATATATATAATATATATATATAGTTCATATATATATATGATATCAGGTATATATATATATATAGGTTATACTATATATATATAGGTATACTATATATATTATATAATTAAGGTTAGTATATATAATAATTGATTTTCTTATTGGGACATCTTGATGTTTCATGGTGACAAAGACCTCGTCCTACTTGGGTGTTTGTTTATGCGCAACGATTCGCCAAGGGCACTTGGCATCATCAGGCTAAAAAATAGGTAAAAATTTAATATATGCAATGCTAAAAAGAGAACATCTAAAAACATTTAATTCTAAGAAAACAATAAAATTTCCGTTATAGTATCTAAAATTACTAACTAAAGAAATAAATATAATTTCGTATTAACAGGACCTGGTGTGTATGCTGTCTGAGTTGGTAGAGGACTGCACATGACACTAGTTTCGTGGGTGACATTTCAGCTTCGATGTGTGGTGGCGAGACTCGAACCGAGAGTCGGGCCAATCGAAACAGTGGTAGTCATTTGAGTATATGTAGTTGGTGTGAAATGACTTGGTTATTCGATCAGGGGACAAATGCTTGATGGGTATAGCTTCTAATAATTTAGTGTCACTAGGTTAGTGTGCCTGGAATAGGGATACTAAAAGTCATTCATAGAAAAAGGAGGTGATCTAAAATCATGTGGATGTAGTGAAGCGGATTGGAAGATTGCGAAGGTGAAGAAAGAGAAATGGGTCGACCAGTAACGTGCAGAAAACAACCCCTTTATGCTCAGAAAGCCAAGGGTTAGATTCCTGTCGTCTCGCGACGTATCTAGCGTGCCAGCTAGAACATTGGAATTCGTAATTATGTTAGAAAATTATAAGGGGTTACGTGAGTCGTTATAATTGTGTAAAGGAGCTCTCTAAGGTAAAGAATTAGTAAAATAAATTTAAATTTTGAGTGAGGGAAGATGTGACTGAAGGAGCATCATGAGTGTTGTTGTTCGAATGGTGTAAACTGGATGGCCGTAAACTCCCATTTACGGCCATCTCAGTTACACCATCGGAAAGAAAAAACGCAAGGAAAGATGAGAGGAGGAGAGAGATAGAAAGGGAGAGAGAGTCGAAGAGAGATACAGAATAGGAGGATACATATGATAGATAGATAGAATTAGGAGTGAGGTGATTATACAGAGATATCAGATATAGATTGTGATAGATCTATAGTGATACCATGACGAAGATGACAGAGAAAGAGACAGACAGAAGAGAGAGGAGAGGAGAGGGAGAGAGATAAGAGAGAGAGAGAGAGAGAGAGAGAGGGAGAGAGAGGGAGAGAGAGAGGGGAGGCGAGAGAGAGAGGGGAGAAGAGAGAGAGAGAGGGAGCGAGAGAGGAGAGAGAGAAGAGAGAGAGAGAATGAGAGAGAGAGACGAGAGAGATAGAGAGAGATGAGAGAGAGAGAGAGAGAGAGAGAGAGAGAGAGAGAGATAGATGAGCAGAGACAGAGTAGAGAGACAGAGAGAGAGATCAGATATGAGAGGACAGAGACAGAGAACAGAGACAGAGAGAAGAGCACTATGGAATGGAGAGGGAGAGGGATATAGATATGTATAGTAGAGAGGGGAGAGAAGAGGGAGAGGGAGAGGAGATAGTATGAGAGTAGAGACAGATACATAGAGAGATACAGATAGATATACCATATAGAGATTACAGATTGACACACCCCCCCGATGGACATATGACATAGATGAGAATGATATATATATAGAAGAGATATATAGAGGATACGATAGAGATAGAGTAGAGATAGACAATAATACATAGTATATAATATAGATATCGTAGTATAGTATACAGATAGTGATATAATATATATGAGTGATCAGATATATGTATATAGAGTATATATCTATATAGTATATATATATTATATATATATGTATATTAGTAGAATGTATATATATATCACCATTTCGTGAGGCCTGGAGGCTCTGTCGCTTGGCGATTTAAGGTAGTATATGGATATATTAGAGATGCTAATATAGAGATTCGAGTATATATATATAGAAGATAGATAGATATATAATGGTTAGATATACTATATATATATAGAATATGGATAGATATATATATATATATTATACTATATATATATATATATAATATACTATATATTATATATATAATACACATCCCATATATATTCTACATTACTTATATATACATATATACTATACATATGATATATACATTATATCCAATATACATA
>JACEEZ010000090.1:0-2500 GCA_016584305.1 Chionoecetes opilio | reverse complement strand
ATGAACTTAGTGGTATTAACTGCCACAGCTCTAATGTAAACTGTGCAATTAATGCTTACATTCCTTTGCATCTGCTCGGGGCCTGATTAGTTATTATATCCCAGATAGGCCGAGGATATGATCGTATGAACCGGATCGAGAACGAAATGTGAAAGAAACAACGTTTTACAACGGCCACAACAAACAGGTTTATAGTTAACTATAATATTCAAGTAGGACATTATGAAGATTGTAAATGACGTACGGATAATGATAAATAGGTAATATGAAATTAAACCATATGGGTAGCTGAGATGAATTCGCAAGGCAAATATACTAAACTTATACAAACAACATTTTTTCTAGGCCAAAAAAAGCTTTTGTTAAATCATTATCCCCTACCTTTTGTGAAGCCAGGGGAGGGAAGATCAGTAGCGCACCATCAAAAAGATATTTAGCTGGAAAGTGTTATTTGCCTATTTGCGACGGTTCAACGGACACACTACCAATAGGTCACGTAGGAGATGTTTTTACCGTCAGTAGGGAACATTAACCCCCATGTGACACCAAGTAAATACTATCCCATCGGGTGAAAAAATTTCAAGCACCGTAATGAATAATTACATGGAACAAATCTGGGGGGAGACATTTTGGAAAGTCAAACTTGGGTTTGAGGACCACCTAATATATATATATATATAGTATATAATATATATATATATCAATCTATATTAATTTATCTATATATATATATAGTAGTGATGGACCGAATTTCGCATTCGCATTCGCAATTGCAAATATTCGCTATTTTTTCAATATTCGCATTCGCATTCGCCACCCCCCATCGTAGTGTTTGGAATATGCGAATATTTTGCCAATTAATAAAACTTGAAAAAAAAAAAAATAAAAAAAAAATAACAAGATGTACATCTACTCATCAATTACACAAGTCACACTATAAGGTAAATTAAAAGTTTAGGCCGAGCGGTTAGTTAAATATAATGGGGTGAGGAGGAGTAGTGGTAGGCGAAGGCAAATAATAGTGACAAATCAGTCCCTTGACACTAACTCCCATCCCACCCTTCAACAGAGTATAGCAGCGCTACTCTCAAAGGTACTGTTACTGAACTCAATTGCTTCGTGCTGATAGTACTGCAGTAAATTAAAACATACTTCTTTGCCACCCACGAGCACAATCAACTTTCTTTGAAAGAGAAAAAGTGTTGCAGGAACCTATTGCGTAATGACGTCCAGTCACAAAACAGTTGTGGTTTGGGATTATTCCGGATAATCTCCAGCCATATGCATAGTGTAAACTTTGCAATAATAATTATTCAATGATAAGATATTCATGTAAGTATCGTGTGTAAGAGTGGGTACCGTTCCCGCAAACTGGAAACATAGAAAATGAATGGAATTTACTTTAGACAGTCATTTTTTTATGGGCTGAACTCTTACATAAATACAAATATTTCAGCTACCTGTATGATATCAAAAATAGTTTATTACTTGAAATGTATGTAATATTCGCAATCGCAATTCGCATTCGCGAATATTACAACCCAAATATCGCATTCGCATTCGCATTCGCGGAAGACGAAAATTGACATTCGGTCCAATCACTAATATCTATGTATATAAATATAATACTATATATATATATATATATATATATATATATTATATATATATATATATATACATCTATATATATATACAATATATACAAATATATTTAATATACTATTATATATATATACATATTATATATATATATTACCATATATTATATCTTTTATATACTATATATATATATATATACTGTATATATATATACTTGTATTATACTTATATATATATTATATATTACTGTATATATATATACTGTATATATATATATATGATTAGTATATAATAGATATATATATATAGTATATAATATATATATTACTGTATATATATATATATATACTGGATTATATACTATATATATATATGATTAGATATATATGATTATATATATATATATATATAATAGATATTATATTATATACGTATATATTACCATATATATAGATATATATATATAATATATATATTATATATATTTTATATATTATAATACTGGTATATATAATATATATATATATAGTATATATTACTAGTATATATAATATATATATATATATATAATAGATATAATATACTGTATAATATATATATATAATGTATATACTATGTATAGATATATTATATATAATATATACTATAATAGATATATATATATTATATATAATATAGATATATATATATATATATATCTATATATATATATTATATATATATATATATATTATATATATATATATTATAGTAATATACTAGTAAACATGGGACCCAGTACAACCACACTATGACCCAGTTATGCGGTCTGCACCAAAGAGATGGGTCTCGGACATGGAAGCAGTATCATTTCCATGCGAAAATTAAATCAGAGGACTACTGTCTTACGGTCTTCCCA
>JACEEZ010000089.1:0-11043 GCA_016584305.1 Chionoecetes opilio | reverse complement strand
TTGAACCTTCCCCCCCCTTTTCCACGACCCCCCCCTTTGGAGGGACAGAAGGGGGACAGTGGAGTACAGCCTCGTGCTTCGTGGCTCGTTACCTGTCCCACTCCGTCGTGGAACTTCCCCTGTGTTGCCCTGGGACTCCCTCCGTCCGGAGGGGTTGGGGTGGGTGGACGCCGGGCCTCCCCTTGACGTCTCCGCTTGATTCTGGTGAGTATACTAGTGGTATCGTTTTTTTCTTGTGCAGTTGCTCTTTTGCCTCCCCGCGGGGGTCGGGGGTTTTTCTTGCCCAGTCTCCAAGTGGCAGGTAGCTTAGTGCACTAGCTCAAAGGGGGGCCCTAAAATGAGGGCTTTGAAGTATGAAAACCCCTATTTTTGGGTCCCTGACAGAGCTAGTGCACGGCCTTCGGCCTCCCACCCTTCCTTCCCCACCAAGTTTTCAGCCCCTCTCCCCGGGGGTGCTATTGGGATGGTAGATTTGCTGGGCCGTCTGGCGGACCACTGGCCTCAGCAGGTTTGGGACACGGGGTTTGCCAGACGTGTGTTTCTTTTTCTTTCAGATCTGAGTGTAGCCTGGTTTCTTATAAGCCAGATGTGGGATTAGGTTGCCAGTATCCCCAGGGTTTGCCCTGGGTGGCGATCTTTCCTATCCTAATAGCTTAGTGCACTAGCTCTAAGGGGACCCAAAAAATAGGCTTTTCATACTTCAAAGCCGTCATTTTCCAGTTAGGTTTTTCGTAGTGGAAATATCCATCAACCACCCTCTCATAATTGGTAGAGTGGGGGTTTTTTCCCCCCCCCCCCCTTGTGAGTGAGGTTTTTTTCGCTCATCATAGGAGGGTGCGTATGGGGGATGTATATATATAATTTAAATGGTAATGGGTATAATTAAGGTAATTTAAGTAAATGATAAGTACTGGGGATAATTTAAATTAAATTCCCAGTAAATTAAGCATTTGCACCTTAAATTAGCACCTTGGTTAGAAGCGCGGTCATTGGCTGCTGCCCCATTAGATTCTCGCCACTGAAATGTATACACGTAGCTAGATATTGGTAGCGGTGGCTCACCACCACAGTGGCGTAGCTGGGTATTTATGATTGGGTGGGCACCTGGGAGGGCACAGTGACTATGGGGGGGCACTAGATGAGCTGAACAAGTCCATACAGCTGAGGGAGTTTGGTGGGGACTGGGGACTTACTTTCACTTACAGTGCCAAGACCCCCCTTCCCCCTTGATATTTTGCATTCTGACCAATATCAAGAGTTTTTCTGATGTTCGTATGGACTATGGAAGGTTATTAGATTTTATTCTAGGAGTGTGTGTTGAGTACTGTAGGGAAATCATCCAGTTGCTAGGGGAAAGAACGAAATAAAGCAGTCATGACAAAAAAATGAAATACATATATTACCACTTATACAAAATAGAAATAAATAATTGATACTGAAAATTAAAAAAAATGCAGAAGTTTTAAAGAAAGCAGGCAAATAAAAAAAAGAATTTCCACTGAGAAAGTGAAAATACCTCACTTAAGCAGAATTCTTCTGTTCTTGTGGTTTCAGCAAACTTATCAACAAATTCTTCTAAATCAAGGCTTTTAACTCGCCTGCTTTCAATTGACAACACAGCAAGATTACCTAAACTCTCATTGCCCATAGTATTTCTCAGTGTAGTTTTTGATTTTTCAGGGGGCAGAGAAGCTTCTCTCTGCTGAAGCTGATGACACAGGTAATACTACATAAATTTTAGCCAGTCTGAGAAACTCAGGAAATGCCTCTTCATATGGACCAAGAATTCTCACTAAAATCTAACAGTGATTTGGGCTTTTCATTGTACTTACATCCTTATAGCGTCATTTATCATGCGTTTTGCAGAGTGCAGCTCATGGTTAAGATCTGCCTCATTAGCACGAAATGCATGAATAAGTCCAGACATTTTCTCAAAAGATAAAGAACTTCTTACTTGTGAATTCAGTGCCTGTAATGCTTTCATAAGTTCACATTTCTTCATTATTGAAGTGCCTTGTCATTTCTGTTAACAATGATTTAGAATAGGATAGAAGAAGTTAATTCGTGTTGAATCCTTAAAAACTGAAAAACAGAGTGTGGCTCCCTGACTGTTTTTCCCAAAAGAATCAGTTTAAAAAAAAATCCTGCAATTTTTTAGACAGTTTCCGTTTCCTTGGTGATCTTTCACATTCTACACTCTGAAGTATTCAAAACCCTGAGCTGCTGAGGTTTCTTTTCAACTTAATCCCCAAAGCATCAAAAGAGGCTTGGTCGACCGCATTCTTCAAGGTGGGGTCTTACAGTTTCAATTAATTCTACAGCTTTACCATTTTCAAGATTTGGGTGATTTTAGCAAATTTGATAACTGATTTTTTACCCAAAAATATGTGTCATAAGGCTAGCTTCATAGCAAAAACCCCGCATCATTTGACTAAAAGTCCTCTTGCATCAATAGCTCTGTCAGCATTGCAGTCATTTGATAAACCTTCTAGAACACGCAGAACGGATTCAGTCTCTCTTTCATTACTTTGCAAGTATATACCTGCAAGCCCATCTGGTATCTGAAAGTCGTTGTAGCTCTCAGTTTGCTCATTGGAATACATTTCCTTTTGCACATCCAACATTTTGCATGGACATAAGATCCCACTGATGAATACATACAGTTTTTCAAAAATGAGAAGAACTGGCAGTCAAGAGGGAGACACGTTCCAATTAAGTACCAACACAAGGATTATAGAAAATTTTAAGGGTAAACTGGGGTAAATTTAGTTAGTTCGTTGCTATTAAAAGTGATCAATAGAAAAAATATGAATTTAACTCACTCAGAGGCCCGTTTCTTTCTTTCAGCAGAGGAAAAAATATTTATTGTGTTTGAGGTCGAGGGTAAGTCATCAGTAGAAATTATTTATAATACTCCATGCATGCTCCCTCAGTCCTACCTAGTGGAACACGGCTCCCACCACCCCATGGCAGCCGTGGCCAGTGGGTGAGCACCTGGGCGGGCACCGGCTTCTCGTGGGTGGGACGTGCCCACCCAGGCCCACCCGTAGCTACGCCACTGCCACCCACTCTCGGAGAATCAGTACACTTCACACCTCTATCGGAGTTTAAAATCTTATTAAATATACGTGTTGTTATAAGTACTTAGTACAAGACACTCTAAACCCTTCCCGGAGTAACATCTAATATACGGCTTGTCTATAAGTACAAGTACAAGTTCACTCCACACCCTCTATCGATTTAATATCTCTTCTCTGATTACCAGAAGAGTTTTTTGGAAAATATTTAATTTTTGTACATAATAGCGTTAAAACCAAAGGACTTGTTCTTAGGCCCAAAAGATTAACAATTCCGCCTGTTAAGATAACAGGGTATAAAAACCCTTGAACCGTTAACAAAGCACTCGCCCATCTCTGGGGGTTGTATTTCCAGGCGGACTTGATCCCCGTGGCGACCACATTCGGACACACGTCATGCGTATTAAAAAGCCTACACGATTTCAAACCCATATCCACCATAAAAGTACTATTAGTTGTTTGGGGTGGGGTATTGTGTGGATAAAGTTTAGATGGGGTTTGATTGATAGGTAAGAAACTCAAAATTAAATATGTGCGTATAGCATAAATTCTAGTTGGTGCCCGAGGGGAATATTGAGGTTCATTGTGATTCAATGTGGTCGTTAAAGTGAGGTGAAATTTTATGAGACTACCACAATTGCTGGTATGAGGCTGGAGGCGGGTTATTTCCGTCAGGAAGGGGACTACTGTTCAATACCACACAGGTAGTAGATGCATTCAAAGGGGTTACGTAGACTAATTAGTTGAATAATTTAAGTGGTGGGGTCAAAGGCCTGTTAGCCCTTTGTTAGGCCAGCCAACGCGCTTCCGCATTATAATTAATTAATTACAATAAACAATTATTATGTAACGTAATTTGCATTTAATATTTTATTTGAGTTAAATTTAACTAAATCAGGCGAAGTTAGTAAGCACTCTTTTATAGCTAAGTTGAAGTATTTTAAAACGAAATTTATCAATAAATGTGGGACGCAATTAAGTCAATTCCATTGATTTATAAATTAATTAAAGACAGGTCTACCATTTGTTAAATGAGCAATGGAATAAATATGAGGAGGGCTTATTTGCCAAAATGAAGTTATTAAGAGTATATGAAATTTTTGGTTGTTACAATTATTAACGGAAAGTTAAATTAATAATTAATTATTCGAAATATTTTCCAAAATTTAACTTAAAAAAGTTAAATCATTACTTGAAAAATTTTAAGTTAAATAACGATAAATTTAAAATTTAAAGGTTTTTGCCCATTTGTCTTTTGTTTATAATAAGGGCTTGGTTTAATTTAAAAAATAATTTTTTTTTTTTTTTTTTTTTTTTTTTTTTTTTTTTTTTTTTTTTTTTTTTTTTTTTTTTTTTTTTTTTTTTTTTTTTTTTTTTTTTTTTTTTTTTTTAATTTAAATTTTAAAAATTTTTTTTAAAATTATTTTAAATTTTAACTAAAAAAATAAAACCCCATCAATCGGGAAAAATTACCCGATGATGATTTTATTTTTTTTAGTTAAAAGTAATTTTTGCATAGGGGTAATTATTTATCAGAAAACGAAAATACATCAATGGAAAGTAATAAAATTTTCGCTTCTATGATACCCTTTTATGATAAAAATTGACTCGCCCCAAAATTTTTAAATGGGGAAGAGTTGAAAATGAATTTAATGTTTAGCATATTTTTCAGTCTGTAAGGCATTTTTTTTAGCATGTTTTTCTGTTTTTTTTTTATAATATTATTTGAACAAACATTTACGAAAATTACAGTAATCATAACTGAAAACCCCTTTTTATATTATTAATATATAAAATTATATATATAAAAAAATATAATATTATATTTTATATATTATATAAATAATATTTAAATTAAATTTAAAAAATAAAATTACTTTAAAAAATATTTACAAAAAATTTTAAAAATTTTAAAAATTTAATTACATATTTTTATTTTAATATTTTTAATTTTTTTTATTTTTTTTTAAAAAAATTAAAAACAAAAAAAATTTAAAAAATTTAAATAATTATAATATATAAAATTTTTTTAAATATTATTATATTTTATATTAATATATATATATAATATTATATATTTTATATTTATGAATCCGAGCGGCCCTCCGATTTTCAGGGAAGTTCAGGCCCATGGCAAGGGGCCGATATTCCTGGGCAGTCAGGATACAGGGTCTATGATCAGTAAATATGATAGAATAGTATTTATTGAAATTAGTTTTCCACATAATTTACGAATTTTTTCCTTTTTCATAAAAAAAATAATATATCAATCATGACAAACTTTTCACGTTTTTTTTTGTTCTTAAAAAAAAAAAATATTATAAGCATATATATGTTAACACATCAGACCAAAAGAAGCTGAATTTGGATAGGTTTGTGATGTCAAAATTTTTTGAGCAGTTGACAGTCTTCTTTGAATTTTTTTGGTTTGCCTGACCCTTTTTCCACGACAAAAAGTCTCTAAAAGTCTCTAAACTACCATCTTGCGGGCCCCCCTGCACCAGACAGAGACGGTGTGTTGGGGAAAAAACAACGACTGCCTCGCTATTTGGCCAATGGTTTTTTCCCACTTGATAAAGGTTAAATATATGTGTAAATTTTTGATAAAAGGTTTTTAAGTGTCACTTTTAACAAGGTACTATATGGTCACTTTGATACAGGTTATTATGTGCCTTTGGATACAAGGACTATTTTTGTTCTTTTCTTCACAAGGGGTAGATATTGCCCAGCATAAGCCTTAATATACCCGGAGGAGGGGGGGGTAGAGGATGGAGAGGCGAAGGGGGGGTTTAAAGAAAGTTTGCAGAACGAAAACCCCAAAAAAAACCTTTTCCCAGTGGGGCTGGAAGGGCAAGTCACACAAAGCGGACAGCAGCGAGGAACCTACAGCAGACACCTAATGCACTGCCGGGGTAAACAGATATACAAAAAAAAGGATTTTTTAGGTTTTCCCCAACCTCCCCTTTTTTCCCCCCCCAAAACAAGCTGGGGTTTACCAGGGAGGGGGAATGGGGTTTTTTTTTGGGTGGCGTACAAATATCATCGGGAACACATAGTTTTTTTGAAGTTTTAAAAAAAAAGGGGTAACTCCCAAGAGATAGAATAAAGTGAATAAAAAATGCATAGAAACATGAAAACAGATGAATTTTTCACATTTTATATTTCTATGATGGACTTTCCATCAATAGACCGAAAAACTTAACCATGGCCAGATGGGAAGTTAGAGACTGTTTTTGCGTGGAAGAAAGGGTCAGGGCGACCAAGAAAAACTCAAAGAAGGACTGATCGACGGTTCAAAAGGATTGTTGATGTCACCATCTTGCGCACGGCCTGCACCAGACGAGACGGGGTGTTTGGAAACACACAATCTCCCTCGCTATCTGCCATGGTTTTCCCACTCGATACAAGGTTACTATATGTGTCATCTCACAATGGATAGATATTTGCCCGGCAAAATGCCTAGTATACATGGAGGAGGCGGTTATAAATGGAGGGGCGAATGACGTGTGTAGGAAGGTTGGAGAACCAAACACAAACAACCTCTTCAATTTACTATGATGGACTTGGAAGATACAGCGCGGGTAGCAGCGAAGAATCGACAGCAGACACCCTAATGCACTGCCCAGAAAAAAAAAACTTTTAAAAAAAATTAATCGCGCCAACCAAAAATGGCAAATAGGGTTGGACGGCTAATTTCCCGTCCTAAGTTTTTTTTGTGCGACTGTATGAGAAAAGAAAGAAATTATGCGTGAACTTATGAAATAAATGAGAAATAAATTACTAATAAAAATGAAAGGACACTTGAAAAAAAAGATTTACTTAATACTCAATTTACATGTTTAATTTGATCTAAAATATTATTGCGTCAAGCAAAATCTCATCTTTGCCTGAGAACGTCGGTGTTTGACTTCTATGCTGACTATCATTCTTTCTTGCAGTGCTAACATTCTCTCATTTGGGCCTCCATTTTCTCCTGGGTGTTTTCTGGATTGCTCAAGGCCCTCCTGCAATGATCTTGCTCTCTCTTCGAAGCCTTGGTTATGGCCGAAGTCGTTTCTGTGGAGGTGGCCGTGGATGTCGCGTGTTTGTGGTGCTAGTGTGGGGTGTGTCTTGTGGGGCTTTTAAGGGGGGTTGGGGGGGGTTTTTGTTTTTTGTTTGGGGGGTTTTTTTTTTTTCCTGTGTTTGTGGGTGACGTAGACTGTGTTGTGTTGGTGTGACTGTTCGCCAGTGATTCTCAAACTGGCGCCGCGGCGCACTATGCGCCGTGGGAATCCCCTAGTGGGCGCCGCCGTAATTTTTCAATAGATATGGGTATTTGCCGCTTTGAGGTCGCAGTTTTTGTTTTTATATTGAAGATGGAAAACGTAAATAAAGGTAATATGTAACTAGGCAGGTAGAGCAAGGTCCTTTAATAATATTATAGTACTTTGGGTAGATGGCAAAGTAAAGAAATAGAGAATAATAAATCAGTATTCTGCTTAAAAAAAAAATACTTACCGCTTCCACCACAATACGGTTGAACGAGTTTACGTGCACACGTAATGTACCAGTCGAACCGCAGCCTGCTGGGGTTACTGAGTTACCAACTTACTAGTTTATCACGCGTTCATGTGAATTGTTTTAGCGACATATAAAAGAAAAAGGATGATGAATAGAAACGATGCATACGTATATTCAGTAGACTTTATGCAAGTTTGACTGTTGACGTGATTTACGTGAACCCCGATCGATAAAACACATGTATAATTGCAACCACACGGTATGGCAGAGCGTTGGGTAGGCACCTCCCGTGGTCAGTGTAGCGTGAGCCTCAGTAAGTATCACTGTTGGGGTGTAATGAGGTCCAAGCTTAAAAATGGATAAGTACAGAATTAAAAAGCGAAAGGTACTGAAAGGCAATAGCGGTGAAGTAGCAGTTGATATGAATCAAAACGTAAAGTGTCGAAGGCACCGAAGGCGGAGAGTACAGTAATAACTGTGAAATGAGTACCTCTCCGTCAGACCCTATGTGGGAAGTGAAGAAAGTGCAAAGGGACAGTGAAAAATGGCATAGTCGTACAGGTCCGTACTCGCCAACAGTGAAGTGACAGTTGGAAAGTGACCGTAGTCGTGCAGGTCGAGCGGCAAAGAGAAGTGAATGAGGAAAGTGAGTTTTGCATCCAGGTTCTGAGCGTGGTCAAAACGAAGATCGCACGGCCAGCAAAAGGAACCGCAGTAAGGTCATTCGCCTGTAGAACGACAGTTATCTTGGACCGGGTTCACGTGCTGTGATGATTGAAAATGGTCCAAAGCCAAAATGTGTGTTGGGCATTTAGCTCAAATGAATCTCTGAATCCTATGAAAATGAAGAGACATAATAACAACAAAAACATCAGTCACCTCTCTCAGAAGCCCTATAGATTACTTAAAAGACTCTTGAAAGCTAACAAACAAAAAAGGCTTGGGTTTGAGGAAAAGATGGAAGGTGGCAGAAAAGGCACAGAAAGCAAGCTATTTAGTGGCAGAAGCCTACAGCAAAACAAATGAAACCCACATTCATTGCAGTCATAATTCCTTTCCAGCTTGGCGTTGCTGTGGTGAACACATTGTTTTGGGGTGAGGGCTGAAAAGGAAGTGAAAAAAAATTCCCTCTCAGGGGACGACACGATTGGTAGGGACGAATCAAGGGACAGTCGTCTGATATTGAAAAAAAGTGTGTGTGTGAAAACTCAGTGAAAGGAAAATGTATGCTTGACAAGCGGAGGAAATCAACAGGACATGGAGGAAAACACTCAGTTACTAGTTGTTTATCCGTTATGGTGCTGCTAACAAAATAATGAAACATTTCTTATGTGCAAAGAACGGTGCAAACCAAAGGACAGGGAGATATTTTCTACAGTGACAGATACTTGAAAGAAAAGGACTTGTCAGGAAATATGTGTGGAATTGCACAGAGGCTGTCCATCCATGGTGGCGATCGGTAAAAGGTTTTGTGTCCTTAATCAAGAAGGAGAACCCGATTGATTACTACCATTGTTTCTTGCACCGTTGAAGCTCTTGTTGCTAAAACACTCGGACACGAATTAAAGTTTGCTTAATGATGATGTTCTGAAAATGTTAAAAATTTCTCCCATACAAAGCAGACCAAAGCAGTCCAAGATTATGTTTCCATGTCTTGTGAAGAAAATGGGATCTCCTCACGAAAGGTCTTCTCCTCAACACAGAAGTCCGGTGGATTATCAAGAGCAACGTGTTATCTCCGGTGCATGCAACTGAGAAGAGGAAATGCTCCTTGTCATACCCTTGAGGAGAAAAATGGAATTAATGCGAATTACTTGTTGATGCAATTGGAGTGCAAAAGTATGCGACTGGCAGACATATTGAAACATCTTAAACAAGGTTAATGGGCAGTATGCAAGGAAAGAAATGAAAAATGGTAACATCTCTGACAAAATGAAAGCCTGGTAGAAAAAATTAGGCTCTGGAATGAAAAGGTGAGTGAAGGCAAGATTGACATGTTTCAAAAGACTGCTGAAGCTAAATTATACAGACATTGTTCCACTCCTTAAGGCAGCACTTGAAAGCCCTAGGAAGAACATCTATAATAATATAAGCGAAAGTGTGTTGTGTGTATGTGTGTGTGTGTGTGTTCTGTCGTCTGTCCGCGATAGGTGCCGCCCCTCGTGGCGGAATCCACATCACTATGTCACAGTTTGAACCAGCTCGACCAGGGAAGGTTTGTAAGCCCACTTATGAGATGATCCAATCACTTTTTTTTTTTTTTTTTAGCAGCGAGAATTGGGGAAAAGAAAATTTGGGTTGCGGGGAATTCAGGAAACCTTGATATAGGGTGATGGGTAATGGGTGGGGTGAATGGGTGGGGTGATGGGTAATGGGTGTGGGGTGATGGGGAGTGAATGGGTTGGGGGTGAGGGTGATGGGTGAGGAATAGGTGGGGGTGAGGGGTAAGGGTGAGTTGATAATGGGTGGGGTGATGGGTAATGGGGGGTGGGGGTGGGATGGGTGAGTGAATGGGTTGGGGGGTGATGGGTAATGGGTGAGTGAATGGGTGGGGGGTGATGGGTAATGGGTGGTGAATGGGTGGGGGAATACATACATTTCAAACATCCATGATTTCAGGAAAGTTAGAAGGAGCTATCTGAAGAGTGTTTTTGGGGGGCCCGAAGGCCCACCAATAGCCTCCGCAGTACCTAGCCAAAAAGGCCGCCCGGAGGGCGGCTTTGCGGCTAGTAGCAAAATATTTCCCAAATATATCTGTTGAAAGTTATGACTGGCTGAGAAATCCATTCGTTCACGTTCCCTTGAGCAAGCCACAACTTAGCATCCTTGAAGAAGGGGGAACTAATCCCAAAATCCTAATGACCGCACACTAAAACTGCAATATCTGGATATGACATTAGAAAGCTCTGGATTCAAATGGAAACGAACACCCACTATATCCAAAAGGGCCCAGAAAATACTCTTGCAATTTACAACCTCATATCTGTGTGAACTGGGATTCTCAGCCCTCACAAATATAAAAACTAAGAAAAGGAATAAATTGCTGGCTGTTGAAGAGGAAATGAGAGAGTGTCTGTCAACTGTCCCTCCTAACATAGAGCGGATATGCAACTCCATGTTGGAGCAACTCCATATGCAACGGGATGTTATTGTTGTAATATAGTAGTTATTTATACATTATTTCCCTTTGGTCCTCATATAATATATAAAATATATATATATAATTTTTATATTATATATATAATTATAAAAATATATATATATATATTATATATATATATTTAATAATATATAATCTATGGTTTATAATTTAATTTATAAAGTTGAAAATTTTATATAAATTAATAATTTCTAATAATAATTCCCATAGATGGAAAGGGCCAGGATAAAAAAAACATGGCCCTTATGAAGTTGGAAATCTGATAAGGTTTAAAAGGGGGGCCCCTTTTTAAAACTAAAAGTAACA
>JACEEZ010000088.1:15959-32053 GCA_016584305.1 Chionoecetes opilio | reverse complement strand
GTAATCTACGATAAAGGGCTATTTCAATAAGGGAATTGTCTTCCTAAAAGCTTCAAAGTGAAGGAAGTGTTTATCTAGAGCTCCTGGGAGGTGCTCATCAGGGAATGTTCAATTTGATTGGATATATGAAAAGAAAACAGGATAGGATTATTACAAAGAATCTATCAATCAGAATGTAAAGAAGAGTTACTAAGAAGACTTTGAAAGAATGGCAAGGTAGCATTTGGAAAACATTAGATAATATAAAGTATCCACAGAGGAGGAGGACCATAAGAATGTGGTAGATGTATAAAATGATGATGCTTTATAAATTGGGAGCACATAGTTTTAGGGTATTTGAGAGTGTGGCAGTGCTAAGGAGAGTGAGGACTTGAGTCTGTAAATGATAAAGTATATCGAAAGGAGTGAGTGGAGACCTGCCATGATCACCTTGAGAAAGTTTTAAGGAATGTGTAAGAACAAATAAATAGATGGTTTCCACCCTTTATCCTCATACCTTAGCTGCCTTATGCGTAATGCAGAAAATATATACTAATGCATTCTAAATTTCCATGTCTGAAATAAGTTAAAGAGTGTAATAAGAATAATATTAGTCATATATCAGTTGTTTTTCAGATACAATTTTCTCCCTGCAGATCAGATTACCAGGCTTGGCATGGCCCCAATCCTGACAATGCTTCAGGGCACTGCAGAAGTCTGGCTCAAGGCCCTCGGAGCACCCACCTTCGAGGTCCATCTGGTCTATCTCGAGGGCAAGACCCTGCCATGAGAAAAGGACCTCAAGGACTGGCAAAAGGATCTCAATTCACACATGGTATAAAGAAAGAACCATGCCTTTCAACAAAAGTGCTATAAATTATTCTATCCAAAAGTTTTGGCAACTCAATCTATGGATCTTTCTGAATTCTCTAGATTTCATTTAAGTGCACTGACAAATACATTTTGTGTAGATATTCTGAACATTTGTGAAATAATTAATTTCTCAATTGTTTTCACAGATGTTTTATACTCAGAAGAATATTCTTAAATTATTTGAACTTTTAAGGGCTCAGTATTATTAATTTTATGTTCTATTTGTTTTAGATTATTAGATTTAGTTAAATATAATTGCTTTAATTATTTAAAGTCTATATACTTGGTCATTGATTTTACATTAGTAGTGATCTACATTACATATTTGCTGTTCACATATAGCAGATTTTCACATAGCATTTAGTTTGAAATATCCTTAAGCTTGCAGTAGGAATCAGTCACCACACATTTAATATATTATCACTCGGAACAGTATTTCTATGTAGGTTGTCAAGTGTCAACTTTGAAAACATGGACTAAGTACGTGCAGTACAAAATCATGAGCATTGAGACTGAAGTTCTTGATACGCTACTTACTATATTTTGGAAAATATTGTTCTGGCTAGTACTCCTATGCTCCTCCACATGCAGTATGTGATAATAGGAGACACGGCTACTAGATATAAAAAAAACTTATTCTGAAGTGTGCATATACAGTAAACCCTTGCAAACTCTGACTAACCAGGCCTTCCTTTGTGAACTGACCTAGGCCAGTCTTCTTCTTTTTTATTTATAGATAGCCTGAATAAATTATTGCATTGAATAAATTATTCCATATTAGTGATAAATCAGACATTAGGTATAACATAAGTTGAGTAGTTGTAATCTCACAGTCTGCTTAGAGAGGAAAGTCAGTGATCCTATCTTTTAGATAGGAGACTCGTATTTTTGTTTCTTTTCAAGGCAGTCAGTGCCATCTCTACCTTGGTTTGTCTATCTTGTTTAGGCCCCCAATGAAGGTGATACTCAGTGCTTAGCAAAATGTGGGTTGCTGAGTGTGAAGAACCTGTTATTTGCTCGTCAGCAAATGCTCAGTGCTAGGCAAGCCATGAGCGACAAACTGTCTTGGAAGACGCTACCTTTACTACACGCATCCCTATTCTGCCCTTCTTACTAATGCAATAGTTAACTAGTACTTTCACTATTTCATCCCTTTCACTAGCTAACTCTGGAACTATCTTTCTGATTATATTTTTCCACCTTCCTACAACTTCAATTCTTTCAAAAGAGGAGTGTCAAGACACGTACCCTACTAATTTGGCCAATCACAATTGGAATTCTTTTACTGTTTCCTGACTGCCGTTTGGCAATCAGGTACCATTCCTCCTGACTGGAAAAAGGGACTGGTTGTCCCTATCTGGAAAGGGAAAGGGAAAGGGGACCGTCAGGACTGCAACAACTACCGTGGTATTACACTGATCAGCGTACCAGGCAAGGTGCTTGCCCATCTATTGCTGACACAGATTTACAGTCATCTGCTGAAGCTTCAGAGACCTCAGCAGTCAGGGTTCACGCCTGGTAAGTCAACAACGGACCATATCCTAGCGCTTCGTGTCCTGGTGGAACGCCGACGTCAGTTTCGACAGGGGATGCTTGCAGCCTATGTTGATCTCAAAAAGGGGTTTGACTCAGTGCATCATGAGTCACTCTGGGATCTTCTGCAACCTTGCATGATTCCTGCAAAGACTATTAGTCTGATGACTGGCTTGCACTCTAGGACTGAGAGTGCTGTGAAGTGTGGGGGAGGTGTATCCAGCTTTTCTCCTGTGAATACAGGAGTGAGGCAAGGGTGCGTCCTTGCCCCATCACTTTTCAACGCTTGTATGGACTGGGTATTGGGCAAGGTTGTAGATCAAAGTGATTGTGGAGCATCCATCGGCAACACCAAGATCACAAATCTTGTTTTTGCCGATGATGCAGTAATCTTTGCTGAGTTGCTGGAGGTCCTGGTGATGGCTCTCGAGGCGCTGCATGAGGAAGCAAAACCTTTGGGACTTGAGTCTCCTGGCTCAAGACCAAGGTCCAGGTGTTTGGAGGCTTACTAGATGAAACAGTACAGTCTGTTCATGCATGCGGCGAGGACATTGAGATCTTGGAAAGTTTTACATACCTTGGTAGCGCAGTCCTTAATGACGGTGGGTCACGTCAAGAAGTCTTACGGTGTGGATTGGCATAGCTCACACATATATATATACTAGCCGCAAAGCCGCCCTCTGGGCGGACTTTTTGGCTAGCTCCTGCGGAGGGCTATTGGTGGGCCTTTGGCCCACCATCTGTGTTTGGTGGGCCATGGCCCACCAAACACAGACTCTCCAGATAGCCCCTTCTAACTTTCCTGAAATCATGGCTGTAGAAATTATGTATTAATGCCAACCCATTCACATCACCCCCAACCCATTCACATCACCCCCAACCCATTCCAACATTCCCCACCCCAACCCATTCACATCACCCCCAACCCATTCACTCACCCATTACCCATCACCCCCACCCATTCACTCACCCATTACCCATCACCCACACCCATTCACTCACCCATTACCCATCAACCCCCACTTCACCCCACCCATACCCATCACCCCCACCCATTCACTCCCCATTACCCATCACCCCCACCCATTCACTCACCCATTACCCATCACCACACACCCATTCACTCACCCATTACCCATCACCCCCCACCTATTCTCTCACCCATCACCCCCCACCTATTCTCTCACCCATCACCCCCCACCCATTCACTCACCCATCACCCCCCCCCATTCACTCACCCATCACCCCACACCCATTACCTATCACCCCACCCATTCACTCACCCATTACCCATCACCCTACATCAAAGTTTCCTCAATTCTCGCGACCCACTTTTTTTCTTCACAATTCTCGCTAATAGGCTACTAAAAAAAAAAAAAAAAAAAGTGATCAGATCATCTCATAAGTGTGCTTAAAACCTTCCCCTGGTCAAGCCGGTTCCAAAACTGTGCCATATGAGGGGATTCCGCCACGGGGGGCGGAACCTATACCACACACACACACACACACACACACACACACACACACACACAGACAGACACACACTTTCACTTATATTATTATATATATATATATATATATATATATATATATATATTATATATATATATATATATATATATATATATATATATATATATATATATATATATATATATATATATATATACAGTCAAACCTCGATGTAACGGACTTCGGATATAACGTACTCCATTTGCGTTACTTATTTCTTTTTCTTTTCTATTGACCGCTTATCGCCGCTTGAATTGTCAACTCAACATTATTGTATTATTTTCTCATTTTATTTTGGAATGCTTGGGTTTTAAGGAGTTTTGATGTATCACATATTAAGATATAATATTATAAGGAAGGAGCCTGTGTTGCTAGTGATTTAGTGGTAGAAGGTGTGTATTGTTTAAAACAGTGACTATTAGTGTTATGGCGTGGCCGCTGCTACGTCTCCCTGTCACCTCAACACCCTAAATCACCCTTATCTAAGGTGACACGCAGTGCTACACTGACCTAAATAGTGACACGTGCATAGAACTGCACTTCTCAACCATATAATATATTAATAATGAGAATTAGTCATGATAATAAGCAATACCTTTAGAAGCCACAGCTGAATCTGGCTCGTCGTAATTTGTTTACCTTTCACTAGAGCTTGAGCTTGACTAGCTACACGATCTGGTTGTGTTTGTGATTATTTCTCATTTATTTCACGTGTAGGAGCGGACCAAATTCAGCATGTAGTGCCAGTCACTGTTTACCTCCCAACATAGCTACACAGTCTGGTTGTGTTTGTAATTATTTCTCATTTATTTCACAATTTTTCCGTTTTTTTCCTATATTTTTCCATCCTTGGGAAAATACCCTCGCTATAACGGACAATCGGCTTTAACGGACTCCTCCTCCCCCCTTTAGTCCGTTATATCGAGGTTTGACTGTATATATATGTGTGAACTATGCCAATCCACACCGTATATATATATATATATATATATATATATATATATATATATATATATATATATATATATATATATATATAATATATATATATATATAGAAGATGAAACAGTACAGTCTGTTCATGCATGCAGCGAGACATGAGATCTGGAAAGTTACATCCTTGGTCTGCCAGTCCTTAATGACGGTGGTGTCACGCCAGAAGTCGTACGGTGTGGATGGCATAGTTCACACATAATTATAGTATGGATATTATATGATATAAATATATATATATATATATATATATATATATATATATATATATATATATTGTATATTATATATATAATATATTATATATTTATATATTATAAGTGTGAACTATGCCAATCCACACCGTAAGACTTCTTGACGTGACCCACCGTCATTAAGGACTGAGCTACCAAGGTATGTAAAACTTTCCAAGATCTCAATGTCCTCGCGCATGCATGAACAGACTGTACTGTTTCATCTATAGCCTCCAAACCCTGACCTGTCAATGCACAAATGGGACGATACCTTATTTAAATGCATATGGGATGATAAGGGCTAAAGGTTCACATCTACGACTCAACGGCGACCAGTACGACTGCTAGTCATGATGTGTCGGCGCCGGTCGTCATGTGGGTCGTCAGGCCCAGACTTCGCTATCGTGTGTGGAGTGTGAAGCGGCGCGCGGTGAGTGCCGACTGTGGTGCATGCTACAGTCAAACCTCGATATAACGGACTAAAGAGGGGAGGAGTGGTCCGTTAAAGCCGATTGTCCGTTATAGCGAGGGTATTTTCCCAGGATGGAAAAATTTATGAAAAAATCGGAAAAATTGTGAAATAAATGAGAAATAATCACAAACACAACCAGACTGTGTAGCTATGTTGGGAGGTAAACAGTGACTGGCACTACATGCTGATTTTGGTCCGTTCCTACACGTGAAATAAATGAGAAATAATCACAAACACAACCAGATCGTGTAGCTAGTCAAGCTCAAGCTCTAGTGAAAGGTAAACAAATTACATGAGCCAGATCAGCCGTGGCTTCCAAAGGTATTGCTTATTATCATGACTAATGCTCATTATTATATATATTATATGGTTGTGAAGTGCAGTTCTATACACGTGTCACTATTTAGGTCAGTGTAGCACTGCGTGTCACCTTAGATAAGGGTGATTTAGGGTGTTGAGGTGACAGGGAGACGTAGCAGCGGCCACGACATCACACTAATAGTCACTATTTTAAACAATACACACCTTCTACCACTAAATCACTAGCAACACAGGCTCCTTCCTTATAATATTATATCTTAATATGTGATACATCAAAACTCCTTAAAACCCAAGCATTCCAAAGTAAAATGAGAAAATAATACAGTTATGTTGAGTTGACAATTCAAGCGGCGATAAGCGGTCTAACATGCAAAAAAAAAAAAAAAAAAAAGTCATGCAAATGGAGTCCGTTATATCCGAAGAGCGTTACATCGAGGTTTAACTGTATATATATTCTATACACTCGGGGAGGGTCTGCACCTCCAAAATTTAACGGAAAAAGTCGGCTCCGTGCTGAGACTCGTCGCCGAAGAGTCCAAGCCTGGCGCTGACCAGTCGGGGCATACTGCGACTGGAGCATGTGCTATTTTAGTGCGGGAAAGATCAATCTATCCCACGCTTTCTCCCTATCGACGGAGAGAGAGAGAGAGAAGAAAAAAAACGGAAATTTTAAAGATATTTATTGATATTATTATTATTATTATCGTCATCATTATCCACTACAAATAGAGCAGTATCTTTAGTACAGTATCTTTAGCGCTATACTACTGCTTCTGCAGTATCTTTAGTGCCTTGGCGATTGTTATCACCATGTCGTAGTTATTGTGTTCAATTAATAACATTAAGAGGCACATAAATATTTGTGGCCTAGTCAAGGTGGGCAAGTATGTGGGCAACAGTGTGACCGACATCGGTGGCGTGGAACTAGTGGACGTGGAATAGATAGAGAGAGAGAGAGAGAGAGAGAGGAAAAGGGGAAATTTTTGAGATATGTATTAATATTATTATTATTATTATCATCATCATTATCCACTACAAATAGAGCAGTATCTTTAGTGCAGTATCTTTAAGGCCAGTGGTGGATTTAGGGGGGTGCCGAGTAGGCCATGGCCTAGGCACCCGCAAGGGCCCCGCACCCCAGAGGAAATAATATGTTTGCAATGAAAATCTGAATGCTGGACCTTTCTTATTTGCTATAACACTGTTACATTGCATGTACCATAATATGCCACAAATTAGTACCAACATAATATAAAATATGGGTGGAAAAAGTTTCAATTAAACTAATCTGAAATCTGAACCACATTTGGTAAAATTCAAGAGTCCTTTCCCGCCCTTATTAGTGGGTTTATTTTCTCCAGACCTTCACAAATCCCTTCAGATAACTCTAAAACGTAATAATAAAGTGGGGGAGAGTTTAAAAAATTGAAAATAAATTACCAACATAACCTCAATATAACCTTACCTGACCTGGTAAAATTGTAGTCCTTTCCCAGCCTTAGATCTCGTTAGGAGGTTATTGGTTAGGTTGTTGTGAGGTTAGGTTAGTAATTTTATTTTGGGGGTCCAGGGTGGGGGTAATGTAGGGGGGAGGGGGCGTTGAAGGGGGCATCTCTCCCTCACTTTATAATTACGTTTTAGAGTATCTGAAGGGATCTGTGAAGGTCTGAGAAAAAAACCACTATAAGGAAAGGCTAGAATTTTACCCACATTTCATCAGGGCCTCACTCAACCGGTGGGCCTACGCACACCATAAATCCACCCCTGTTTAAGGCTATACTGCTTCCGCAGTATCTTTATAGTGCCTTGGCGATTGTTATCGACACCATGTCGTAGTTATTGTGTTGAATTAATAACATTAGGAGTCACATCAGTACCGACATCGGTGGCGTGGAACTTCACTACACAAGCCAAGGTTGAACAGTGGTGTGGGGGATGGGCCACAGCGCTGCCCACCATCTACAATCACTCGGCGTCAGTCACAGCACGGCTGGGAACAGTCGCCGCACGACTCGTGCTGCGACTGTCGGTGACTGTCGTCGCATGACGGCAACCCAATATTGGCGGTTAAATTTGTTTTAGTCTGCGACTGTCCGGGACTATCGCCAACAATCGCGAACTAGTCGCCTAACTACGGCAACCCGAGCCAACCACGCCAATTTTGGAGCTTCAGCCCCCCCAAAATCGGCTGCAGTCAGCACCGACTGGATGACTCAGTAAGCCGTGACCGGTGGCCGACGCGAGTCATGGAGATGTGAACAGGGCTTTATATGCTGCACTTTTCAACAAATAACAATTCCTTGTGGCAACAGTGGTAGGACTGCCGTCTTGTCACTGTTGTCACACTGTCATTTAGCTATTGATTTGTAGTGCCCGTGGCGTGGGAGGTGTGTACTGTGTTGCATTGATTTTCGTATTTATTATTATTTTGATCTATCAATATCTGATAGATCTCCCTAAGATGATGAGGAATTGGCAACGAATTGAGGATCAAAGCCGTATTTCAATAATTTAATTTGTGTTATGCTGAGCCTGACAGTACTTTAGCAAAATTTGAAGGATATATATGTATATGAAAGTGTAAAACAGATATCAACTTTCAGGCTCTTATTTCTTATAACTTACTAAAATTGTGACTTGTCTACCGTAGATAACACTATAGTCGCCAGGACAAAGTTTCTTTTCGATTTACAGACGTCTGGTGGCGTTAATACTTACTTTTCTATATCCATGATTTCAGGAAATTTAGAAGGAAATGTTTTTATTTTCAAAAAGCCCTAACTCTCATCCCCCCCCCGCCCCCCTCCCAGCCTTTCCTCAAAGTGGGCTGGTTAACACCAAAAGTCCTGGGCCGAAATTAAGTCCCAGTCCGCCCTTGCATTAGACCAAATTGTTGGTCTTGGTCCCACTTGGCCAGCGGTTTTCTAGGCTATTTGAACCGTTACGTGGTCACTCAAACAGCGTTCGTTTGTGTGATATTAGTCTTGCAGGTGGGAAAATATTCATGTACAATATAAAAAATATTTATAAACATGTTTATCCTGTCAGTTAAGTACACTTGTTTATCCTTTAGATGCTTCAGGATAAACGAAAGCTAAGAATCACAGGAACTAGTTATATAAAGGTACTGGTTAGTAAGGGTTTACTGCATATATTGTAAATAGATTCTAAGGAATATATATGTGTTATGCTAACTAGGTAGAGTTATGAAATAATGGTAGCGAATAGGAAAGCACATGGTAAAGGATCTTGATGTGCCAAAACTGAAATATGATCATATCACTCAAATGATTTTTTGAGATTAGTAGTATACAATACATTGAGATAGTAATATCAGTATTTTTTATAGTGTAATGTCAGAGTAACAATGAACAGTATTCAATATTGTATTTGTATTCAATTCGGCTTTGGCTTGAATTCAATTCAATTTGGAGCACGTTAAACTAATGTTTACAGATACCATATAAAATATCATGTTTTGTTATCTAAGGTGTTAGCCTCTTCAAATGTTTTTATCATTATTGAAGGCTACCTGTACCTGCCTTCAGTATTATGAAGTAATGTGTGGTTAACACAGGACCACTCTGCATCTCTTGCTTATCAGGTTGCTAGCAGTAAGCATGGAAGTACCATTTGCTTTCTTCCGAGGACAGTGTTTGCAGAGTTGATTGTGTCACTCTTCACTGAGTTCGCCGAGTTTCAGGTTTGCAAGTAGTTTATACCTGACATTCTTTGAGGCCTGTCACTGTAAAACTGCGCTCTGGTATTAGAAAACATCTT
The DNA here is from genome assembly GCA_016584305.1 of Chionoecetes opilio. Classification (NCBI taxonomy): domain Eukaryota; kingdom Metazoa; phylum Arthropoda; class Malacostraca; order Decapoda; family Majidae; genus Chionoecetes; species Chionoecetes opilio. The sequence goes on along the minus strand of JACEEZ010000088.1, from coordinate 22,357 downwards.
CCATAACTCATATTTAATATAATCTTGTTTCCCACATTATGAATATAGTTTAAGTATAAGTACAAGCCCTGAATGATCCTGATCCATATAGCTGATGCTTTTAAGGGCATAAATCTTTCTAGTTTTGTACATGAACCACTGCCTACATTTATTGATGTGGTTCATTTGGCCTCTTGTGTACCAGATGCATGTATGTCTGAAAGAGTAAAGTCTATAAAAGTCTAATGTTGTGTATTAATGAATCTATCTATCTATATATAATGTCCTTTCCTTAGAAGAGCCCCCAAGGGGATGGCCGCGACAGAGAAGTCTTTGTTTATTCCTGCCCTTGCATTCCCTCCTTACATGGGTACTCCGTAGTGTAGGGGCAGCACGCTCGATTCACAACTGAGAAGTCCCGGGTTCGATCCCCGGGCGGAGCGGAAAACAGTTGGGCTGTTCCCGAGCCCCTGTCCACCCAGCAGTGAATGGGTACCGGTGTCGTGTGGGCAAGTGTCTGTTTATGAGGGAATGTCTGTTTACTAACAAAGGCAAAGAAAATGGGAGTTGAGGGGAATAACTATTAATTTGACAGGATTTTCTTGAAAATAACCTCATTGTGATTCCCACACAAAGTTACTATTATTAAAGTAAACCTAAACCTAACCTAACTTAACCTAACCTAACTTAACGTTTTTCTAACCTTACCTAACCTAGCGGTCTGCCGAAAAGGGAGAGCGCGTGGAGAATATGCCGCCTGGACATGCCTTTGTTGATCAAGTCAAAATTAGTAATTACTCCCCTCAACTCCCGTTTTCTTTGCCTTTGTTTAGTAAACAGACATTTCCTCATAAACAGACACTTGCCCACACGACACCGGGTGTTAGCCGGGGGTTTGTAACCCGCCTCCCGGGGTGCTGGCTTCGGCCAACACTATAAGCACTAGCAGACAGCTCTCTAGGGGTAGTCTGAGAGAGAGCTGTCTGGTTACAGTGGAGATCCATTTCAGCTGCGTCGATAACTGACAAAATTCTTTAAAAAAAAAAAAAAAAAAAAAAAACATGCCCTAACCATCTCATTTTTCTCTTGCCCCTTTCTCTTACATACTCTAGCTTTCTTTCCTCCCATTTTAATGGGTATCGTCCTCCAGTATGGCGGCTGCCATCACGTCTACTACACTCATGCTAGTGCAGCAGATAGGTGAAAAGATTGTGGGTTTGATGATAAAAGCATATAAGTTGGCTCACATTTAATACATACTACTAGGAAGATTTTTGGATATAGGGACATTGCACATTCCTCCTGGGGCCAAAATGGCGGCCATTGTAGAAAATGGCCATGATCGGGTATTACACAACACATAATTTGTAGGAGCTGTGCACGTTTATGAACTGGTCATGCATGCAAGTGATGCAATATTACTTGAAATATAATTGGGATGCCAATTCAAGGTCATACACCTTACATAATCGATTCATGGGGCCTATTCACTGATCTATATAACATGGATCGCGGATCTGGGCTAGCTGTGGCCGAGATACTGAAGTCAGCCACCAGCCACCAGCCGCCATCTTGCCAATACCAAAACAAATACATGGGCCGGCCCAGGCAGTGGCTGGGTGTTGGCTGCTGGCATGTGATAGCCTATATTACCACCTACTACTACTATTAACACCTACTACTACTACTACTATTACCACCTACTACTAATATTACCACCTACAACTACTATTAACACCTACTACTACTACTAAACTTCCAACCTAGTACATCGTCGAACCTTCCAAGTCATTTATTTACGGTGATACACAGACATACATGTGTTGGGAGGCCGTGGTGTGTTGGGAGGCCGTACAGGTGTGTAGTGACAGGTGTCTTGCGAGGCCGTACAGGTGTGTAGTGACAGGTGTGTTGGGAGGCCGTACAGGTGTGTAGTGACAGGTGTGTTGCGAGGCCGTACAGGTGTGGTGTATATGGTAAAGCGAGAGAGGCTAAGAGTGCGGTGTTAGCCCCCGAGTGTGTGTGTGTGTCTGACCTAAAGAGCGAACGCGCAGTTCTCGTCCACTATAACGGCATCAGCCCAGTACCGCCGCGGCCACGGGTACGGCGCGGGCCACAGTGGTCCATAGAAGCTACTCTCGGGGATTACAGGAAGTTTAAATGAATAAAAAAACTTTGGCCTAATCAAAAAACCTTTCTTAATTAGGTATATTGAATTGAAAGTAATTAGTTTCGTACACTGATTTTGAGTATTTTCGTACATACCTGGTGTCATTTCGTAACTCTAGTAGTCAAGTTCAACTCTGAGCTGAGTGTACGAAACGACTATGGTTTCATATAGACTACGAAACAACTTTTGGTAATAATGGACGAGAGTTTCGCGGTCGTTTTCAGAGACACCAACTATTTTTTCTTGGCCTACAATAGGTGCTTGTTGCAATGGAGATAGTTTTATTTTCCGCAACTCCCCCCCAAAAAAAAAAAATAATATACAACCTAACTTATAGGTTTAATGAAACCTAACCTAACCTTATAGGTTTTAATGAAACCTAACCTAACCTATAGTTTTATGAAATAACCATTTGATTTAATGAAGCCTAACCTAGCTAACCTTAAAGTTTTTAATGAAACCTAACCTAACCTTATAGGTTGTTTAAAGAAACCTAACCTAACTTTAACCACAAAGTATACTTCTTTTTTTTTTTTTTTCTTCGCAAAATAAAGCTATCTCCATTAGAACAAGCACCGCTTATTAGGAAGCGCTATGATCATTTGTATCATAACCGCACTCAAGTCTGTATGCATTTTGCTCATCAAAACACAGATCACCGTGTAATAGTTTTCGTTGAGCAGCTCAGTGAAATCTGCTCAGTGAGCAGAAAAGTGCCCGTGTAATACCGGCTTTAGTGTCACCTCTGCTTCCGTTCCCCACTATTTTAACAAGTAAAAAAATATACTTAATTTTATATCTACCTATATAAAAAAAGTATACTATATCCACCTATATTTTTTTAACTAGTAGGTGGATGACTGGAGTGGGTAGATGGATTAAATGTGGATGGGCTGGGTGGGGAGTGGGTGTGTGTGTGTGTGTGTGGGTGTGGGTGTGGGTGTGGGTGTCTGGGTGTGTGGGGGGGTGTGGGTAGGTGTGTCGTGGTGGTGAGTGTTGTGAGTGTGTGGTGGGTGTGTGTGTGGGTGGGTGTGTGGTGGGTGTGTGTGTGGTGGGTGCGTGTGTGTGTGTGTGTGTTACTCACATGTGGAAAGATTTGCCACTTCCAGGTCCTGGTCTGTTTGTACAGGACATAGCAGCACAGCTTGGCATGACGAGGCGATAAGCACAACCAGACAGCAACGCAAGCCACAGAAACAATAGTACAGTCACGCCACATACTTCGCGAACAGTTGGGGCGAGGCAAGCCCATCAATTTCTCAAATCTTTTCCTTGTCTACAAATGTTCGCTCAGTCTCCTCTTGGAGACCCGCTCCACCCCCCTAAGTAGCCACACTTGTTCAAACCTCCGACTTTATAGCTACCCTGATGAGTAATTATAGTTTTAAATCCCGCACCAACAGCTAATGACAATTTAACAGCTCCCTCCCTCCCTCTTTCCCTCCCTTCCTCCTTCCATTGAGCCCTTCAACTAGGTCCTTCCTCCATCAGACAGGATGAAGTAACTTTTAAAATATTTACATTCTTTGTTTTTGGAAAAAATAATGGCTATAGCAAAATATATTCGTAACACTGAGAGCAAGGTGTTGTGACCATCCCGGTGTGTATTCCATTATATATGTATGTGTGTGTGTGTGTGTGTGTGTGTGTGTGTGTGTGTAGATGTGTGAATGATGTAGCCAATAATATTGTTTGGCAATATCTATAATTAAAGTATTTTTAATTTTACATTATGTATGTATATTCCTCATTGTGTGATAGTGTCAGAGAGAGAGAGAGAGAGGAGAGAGAGAGAGAGAGAGAGAGAGAAGAGAGAGAGAGAGGAAGGAAGGAAGGAAGAGAGGGATGGAAGGAAGAAAGGAAGAAGAAAAAGAAGGAAGGAAGGAAATAAGGAGAAGGAAGGAAGAGAAGGGAAGAGAGGGAGGGAAGGAAGGAAGGAAGGAAGGGGAAGGAAAGAAGGAAAGAAGAAGAGGAGGAAGGAGGGAAGGATGGAAGGGAAGAAGGGAAGGAAGAAGGAAGGAAGGAAATGAAGGGAGAGGAGAGGAAGAGAGAAGGAAGGAAGGAAGAGAGGGTGGAACGGAAGGAAGGAAGAAGAAAAAGAAGGAAGGAAGGAAAAAGGAGGAAGGAAGGAAGGAAAGAAGGAAGGAAGGAAGAGAGAGGGAAAAGAAGGAAGGATAGAAAGGGAAAAAGAAGGATGGAGGAGAGAAGGACCCAGGTTAAAGGGAAGGGAAGGACAGGTCAGGCTTGATAGGAAGGAAGGGGAGTGGGGAGCAAGAGAAAGAAGAAATTTAGAGAAAACGAGAAAGGAATGGAGGAGGAGGATCCCCCTTGTGTTTCCAAGTATAGTGGAAGTAGAACTGGTCCCGGGCTATTAGCTGAAGGAAGGGTGGGAAAGAGAATAGAGATAAGTTATTGGAAAATCGAAATGAAATGGAAGGAAATCACCTGTGTTTTCCAATATGGGATGACTTACAGTAGCATAGCTAAATGAAAAATAGTAGAAATGATTTTTTCGGAGACTCCAAATATTGTAGATTCGCCTTATCAATTGCAATTCAACTGATTTTCATAATTCAAAAGCGCCATCAAATTACGATAAATGAAAAGTACTATGATCACCATCCGAGTCGTAGTAAAAGATTTTTGTGTGTACATCAGTTTTAGAGTTGTATACAATGGAGCCATAAAAATATATTTGAGTTGACAAAATTTGCATAAATTCAATAAGGTGAAGAAAAAAAAAAAAAAAAAAATTTATTTTAATAATACCACAACTATGTTAAGTATGTTACATTTGTAACAGCCAAACTATGTTATATTGTACAAAACACCAATTAGAAACCACAAATAACCCAACCATATGTTGAAGGAATGTCTAATCAGTGGTATCCCCTTCGCCTTGCACATCAAGAACATGCGAATTTTTACAATTGTACCCACTGCAACCAGTGCACATTATGGTACACTCCATCCGTGCCTTGTAACAACGACATGACTTTCCACACCCTACCTTGCAGCCGCAAGATACCATTTTCAGTACCTTCTCGGGAGCAACAGGCCTATCGGTATAGATTGGAACAAATATCCCCTCTCTGTACTCCCACCCCCACTCATTTGGTGGTAGCTCATTTCCCTGCCATTGCTGAACAGCATGGTATGTTCTATAGCTATGGAACTTGGCAGCTGCTGAAGTTGGAGGGAGGGATTCCAACTTGAAACCAGATGAGGATAAGGACGCTCTACATGTAGATCGGAAGTACATAACATAGCGATGCTTGTCCAGTGAATTTGACCGGACAGCTCCATACAGCTTTAGTAGAAACAACTCTCCTATGCGTGCTATCTCATCCTGACTGCTGTCAGACTGAGAGAAAACACTCAAACAGTCCCAATTGTCATCACTCGAACAGCTGAAGGGCCCTTTTTTTCCCTTGATTGTATATGGAAGACACAGTATCACATCCAGTGATTGCATGTACAAACATCAGGTGTTGTTTGATGCTAGAACAAGCTTCCTGGATTTCACGTATACAGTACACATGCAAAGGGTTCCGTCCACAGAGCATATGAAGATTCATGTTTGGGGTGGCTTGTGCGACCATCATCACCAGCAAGTCAGTATCAGTTCCCACAACAACGACAGGCAAATTTTGAGTTGGGGCACCATCTATGGCAGTTGATGTAATCATGGCACTTGATACAATCAGCCAGTCAGCATCTGCAACACTCTGTTTGACAATTATACCCACAGACTCATATTTCGCCTTTAATTTTTGGATGAATCGGTCCTTATTCCTGCCATTACCCAAGAATGCCTTTTTTGATGTTGTGGTTTTCATTTCCAACTCAAAGACAATGTCAGGAGAAGTGTTCTGTTTGGCTCTTCGCTGCTGTTCCGCAGTTTTAGTTTAGGAAGCACTGCCATATCCTTCAAACACTACTATACTACCTGGCCCATAGTGAACAAGAACATGGGATACATACTGGTCACACACCTGGTTGTATGTGGGATCAGCAGGCCATGGCAAGCTTTGAAGAAGATGTCCTCCATCAAGGACGAAACGTGCATTATCTGGAAGTTCTAGATGGACATTCACTTTCGACTTGAGAACACTAGCAAGGACACTCTTAGTGTTCTTCTCATGATACCTTTATCGATAGGGAGGGTGGCTGTTTGGCAAACTCGTGAAGCAGATATTCCTCATCTCAGAACTCTCCCGGATCACACATGTACCCTCATGACATCCTA
>JACEEZ010000088.1:0-12829 GCA_016584305.1 Chionoecetes opilio | reverse complement strand
CCCCTTTTTTAACATGCAAAAACCCGAAGAAAATTATTATTATAATTTAATTATATTATCTATTATAATACTTTTAATTAAAATATGCTAATTATCCTCACTATTATTATAAATACTAGTAATTACACTTTATGCTAATTATTTTAACTCAAAATGAACATGGCATGGGTCCACTGTAATAAGTTGCCAGTTATGCCGATTTGGTATTTTAACCATTTATCGCAAATTGTTATAGCGGCATCTTCAATTCTAAAAATGCCACCAGGTTGAATTTGCAGAACTTTGCACAGTAGACATGCTTATGGTTTTCTGGAGCTCCCCTGAAAAAATCAGCTTTCTACTATTTTTTTCTAGGTTTTCGTTAAAATTTTTACTAATGCTCCTGTACTACAAGGCTTTGTTTTGGTATTGGCAAGATGGTGGACAGTTGGAACCAGTGCTGAGCCAGGCTTCCGCGATCCATGTTATATAGATCAGTGGGCCTATTACATCACAAATATGCCATTTTTTTTTTTAATGCATTTTTTCCTTTTTTTTAAGTCTGAATATGAGCATTTTAACATTAAACTCCACTGCCACTGTGGAAGTGTGTTTACCCTTATATATTATCTTACATTGATATTTCAGCCTACATTGTCAGTGGGTACATGTCTACATCATATTAAAATATAACAATCCGCCATGCGGACAAAGGCGATATAGGTGAGCAACCCATCAAACGTACATTAATGCCAACCACCCGTGTACACATGTACGTGATGTAGTTGGATCTTATAAACTAACAAAATATTCTCCTTGGTAGTAATCATGGTAGTAGATGGGGCCTGCAATCCCCAGGTTGCCTATACAAAGGGGTTATGGTTTGTGTTTTTCTAAGCCGTCCATGACACTGCAAGTTCTACTCCTGAGCACACTGTCCGCCGCAGTGGCATAGTGCCGTGCACTGGAGTAACAGCCTTCAAACATTTTGCATTGTCCTCTGCTCCCCTCTTGCAGCCACATCTGAGAAGTTGCCGGCATACTTGCGTTGCCTCCGGGGGGGTTGTCCAGCAGACGTCCCAGAAGTTTGGCCAAATTAGGGGATGGGAGCTCTGCTACAGCAACCATCATCTGGCCCCAACAGTAGCCAGCTTGGTAGGCAGTTCTCCTGATGTGCTGTCTGAGGGCTTCTCGAATTGGCGGGAGAGCATCTATTGCTCGACGCTTCTGGGTGAAGAGCTGCTTACGTGCATCGTTGACATGCTCGTGGCTGCTAGTGCAATCATACAGGAGAACAACGAAATGCTCCAAGGTGTCCAGGCTGTCATCTACGATTGAGGGGTTTGGTGTAGCGCCCAAGGCACAGAAGGTCGCAGTGACCTCATCACAGGCCTTCCACGTCTCCCATGCAGTCTTTTTGTTCCTGCCTCCAAAGATTGACACGGTATCACACCCAGTGAAGGCATGACATGAGGGTAATCCTCGACACTTGTCAGGCCCCAATGCCTGGGCAATCTCGTGAGCTGCTAAGAGCCTAAATCTCTTCCCGGTACCGAAGGCAACCCACAGCTCATCTATGTTGAGGCGTTCGGCTGCTGCCACCGCAAGGATTAGAACTAATCCCTGGTTTGACTGTGCTTGGTAGATTGTACGGAACCGGTGCTCTTGCGACGGTGTGCACAGCTGTTGAACATCAGGAGCTGGGAGATTATAAGTGTATGAGCTGGTATAGATGAGTGGCTTGACTATTCTTGGATATTGGGGCCATTCAAGATCATTGAAACCAGTGCGATGAGTGAATTTGGCACCGACTCTTCCTGGCAGTGGGTGTCAAATGAACCACTGAAGGCAGTCGTCTCTTCAGCATGTCTCTTCGGATTATGTTGGCAGCTCTAGCCAGATGCATGCCATCACTGTCGGCATCCTGCTCACATGCCTTGCGCAGGGCTGATCCAACATCCTGGTTGAAAGCAAGTAGAATGTCTCGGCCTCGCTTGTGCTCCTCTAAGTCAGGAAAATACCTCAAAATTCAATTTTTTAGTTCGGTTGAGTGAACACCACGCCCAGTCAGGACTGTTCCAAGCTGCTCCAGCCTGGTGTTGTACAGGGTTGCCAGGTCTATCAGCTTGAACACTGGTGCCACAGCAGAGTCCATACGGGCTTCCTCAATGTAGGACACCAGTTCAGCAAGGGCTATGCCGTGATTTACGACGTCATTGTTCATCTCATCCTCATTCATCTTCGTGCCTCTGGCTTTGTTGTACAGGGAGGCTAGACACTTCACAAGTTCACATGGTACTTGGCCTCTTGTGCTATAAGATCTCCTCTACTTAGTTTAGCCAACAGTGGTTTGTCCTCTAGTTTCAGGGCACATTTCCTGACACGGGCATCAATATCAAAGGTGGAAGCCTCGTGCAGTCTCCTTATCCGCCTGTCCGTCACAAAAGAAACACTTGTAAACTGAAGATTGTGGTTGGTCTACACTCTGACGGTGTACTTCCTTGGGACATCTGCACTGTGCTCACAGGAGGTTTTTCTTTTCTCGGCTCGAAACAGTTGGGTTTTGTTGTATTCGAGTCTACACGAATCATGCCACCTGGCTCTGTGGTGCTCGAATGTTGCTTGAATGCCCTCACCATCATCCAGTTTGGAGAGATCTATAGTCTTTGGCAGACATCCGATCTTGCTGAAGGCGAGGAGATTGTCTGCAAGATTCTGGTACCCAGAACCACCGGTGCTACGCTTTGATTCAGCTGGACAGCATAGCTTCTCAGAGGTGTCTTTCTGACATAGCACACACTGGTCCCAATGTGTCAGACATGGAAGATGTGTACCAGATGAGCCTGGCTGTTGGGGGTCCAACACCATAAAACGTTTGGCCATTGTCAGTCAGTCAGAATACATTTAGGGTACAGCTAGCCACCAAAAGCAACCCCCACCGTGACCTGAAAGAAGAAATAACATAATTAAGATATGCACAATGTCTCAGCTCTAGTACATATGTAACAGACAGATCTGTCAGATATGATAAGCATGACAAGGAAGAAAAACGTTTTTTTGCGTCCCTGTTAGGCCATCATACATAATTGTGTTCAAGTCCATGTGGGGCCTATGCATAACATGTCTAACAAACTGAAACATAGATCCACTAGAATGTGTTTTGCACCAACCATACTTGATATAGTTCAACTTAGGGCAAAAATAGTAAATTGTGGCCGACATTTTGTAAAAAGCCCCCAAAGCTACCATGGGACAAATATGCGATGTCCTATATCCAAAAATATCCTAGGGTATGTCCTAACTGTGTGCCAAATGCCATGCTTTTATCATCAAACCCACAATTCGGTCGAAATATATCCCATATCTGCTCCACTATACAGTCGGCGCAGAAAAACTTAGCCCCACCAAAAAACTTGGGGCGGGAATAACGTCCTTAGCTGTTTTGACAATTTGGGTGGGAGCGATTGAATTTTTGTACATTTTTTGTATATCGGGCAGTGTATTAGAGTTTCTGCTGTAGATTCCTTGCTCCTGCCCGCTCTGCATCTTCCAAGTCATCATAGGAAGAGGTTGTTGTGTTTGGTTCTCCAACCTTCCTACACCCCCATTCGCCCCTCCATCTTCTACCGCCTTCTCCAGGTCTACTAAAGCATTATGCCGGGCAATCTCCATCAATTTTGTGAAGACGATACATATAGTAACCTTCTATCGAAGTGGGAAATAATTGGCCAGATAGCAAGGGAGATGTGGTTTCCAACATACCGTCTCGGTGTGGTGCAGGCGGGCGCAAGATGGTGAGTTTAAGGACTGTTTTGGTGTGGAAGAAAGGGTCAGGGCGGCCAAAAAAACTTCAAAGAAGACCTGATCAACTGCGCAAATTATTATTGACATCAACAAACCTTATGAGCAGTTGATCAGTCTTCTTTGAAGTTTTTTCTTGGCCTCCCTGACCCTTTCTTCCACGCCAAAACAGTCTCTAAATCGCAATCTTGCGCCCGCCTGCACCACATCGAGACGGTATGTTTGGAAACACACATCTCCCTCGGTATCTGGCCAATTGTTTTCCCACTTCGATACAAGGGGTTTCTATATGTGTCTTCTTCACAATGATAGAGATTTGCCTGGCATAATGCATTAGTAGACCTGGAGGAGGCGGTAGAATATGGAGGGGCAAATGGGGGTGTAGAAGGTTGGAGAACCAAACACAACAACCTCTTCCTATGATGACTTGGAAGATACATCAGAACATAAAAACATAAGAACATAAGAAAATAAGGAAGCTACAAGAGGCCGCGAGGCCTACACGTGGTAGTTCCTGTTCACCTAACACTACCTACATCCACCTTTCATCCCCATCCATGAACCTATCCAGCTCCTCTTTAAGGCTCCCTAAGGACTCTGCACTAACTACCTGTCTACTGAGACCATTCCATTCATTCACCACCCTATTTGTGAACCAGTTTTTCCCTATTTCCTTTCTAAATCTACGCTTTTCCAGCTTGAATCAGTTACTTCTTGTTCTACCTGGTTAAAAAGCCGTAAGAACTTTTCCTACATCTCCTTATTAAATCTAAAAAATTACAGAGCCGGCAGGAGCGAGGAATCTACAGCAGAAACCCTAATACACTGCCAGATATAAAAAAAACATAAAAAAATTCAATCGCTCCCACCGAAATTGTCAAAACAGCTAAGGACCGTTATTTCCCGCCCGAAGTTTTTTTGGCGTCCTAAGTTTTTTTGCGCCGACTGTACATACTCTCTTAGTCATCTCACTTTCAGCCATCTTTCACTATGAAAAAAACTACTCAGTGCTGCACTTTACCTCTTCAACCACTCCAGATTTCATATTGTGTATATGCAGTGAAACTCCTGTTAACCTCACACATGGGGAACTGTGTTTCGGATAGCTGGATTTTCCGGTTGGTTGCGTGGTACTCTTAAGCGGCTATCACACGAGGTGTTTCGTTGAACTTACCATTTCGTTGGATTGTTTGGTCGAACTTTGAGGGTCATTTCACCGAACTTGTTCGATGAAATGGTTTTTGTGAAATTATACAAATGTTGCACATTTCATCGAACATACCCTGGGTCAAAATAAGTCTATACTTTATCTAAGGTGTAAATAATGTTAGCAATTATTAAGCACTGAAATGAACACTATATCATATAATACGTTACAGAAAAATTAATATCAGACTCAGTCTATATTATATTTGTGATAGTTTTTCAGAAATATGAAGCTGATTTGATGTGTTTGTAGCGGTTCTGATGAAAACATTTAGTGAAGCGATTCAGTTTACTGGACACAGTAACACAGCTCAACAATAAGTACAAGAGAGGTGGGTGGACTGTTGGCTGTGGGTGAATACTCCTTCCTCACAGGCTTTCCCCCCAACCTCTCCCCCGGGGTCGGCTTTTGATTGGTCGCCTTGATCACGCCAGGCTAATGAGTGTGCCGACCCGGGTAACCGATGCCCGAGGCCTCGGTGGTGAGAAGCTCGAGCGGGATAGCGTGGTTCGAAACCTCAGCGGTGCGAGCCGTACAAAACCCCCCCCCCCCCCCCCCCCCCCCCCCCCCCCCCCCAAACCCGGAGTACTGGAGGCAGTTGGGTTTTTAAAAAAGGGCGCCCTGATCTTGTGCTTCGGTTACAGTTGGTCGATTTGAGGGCGGGGTCTGCGTGAGGGTGGACGCCCTTGCTCGAGGTTGAGCTACCATCACCGGCTTGCCCGACATCCGGTGTGCTGGCTTGAGACGACCCACTGAGACGTCTCATGTCGGCCCCCGTAGTAAATGAAAACCCTTTGGGGTCTTGGCAGGACTCGAAAATGTCCCTCATAAGGTTTCTGAAGGGGCGTCCGGGGGAGAAAATCTCTGCGGAGAAAAACGAAATGACTGTTTTGTAATTCGGGTGGGAAAAACCTTGTTGTGAGGCGGGTTTTCGAGATGTAGGGACAGGGGAGAAAGCCCCCCAAACTTTCCCCGGGAGCGCGTAAGCATGGTCGAAGGAGTTTTCCTGTTGCCCGCGCCTGCGGGGAGAAACTCCTGGGACTGTAAGGGGGCGCCGATACCACTCAGCCGAGGAGTTGCCAGTCTTCCCTTTGGAACTGTGGTATGCCCAACAACCCCCACGGCAATTCATCCATCCAGTGGGGCCCGTTAGTCTTGCCAGGGTGATTCTTCAGTGCCGGTGAAAACGTTCCACCAGACCGTTTCCCTGTGAATGGTAGGCAGTTGTTGGTGCAGCTTTACGCCAAAAAGCTGGCCATTGTTGACCTAGTCCAGAGGGAACTTGCACCCCTCCTGAAAATGTCTGCTGGAACACCGAAGCGGGCGATCCAGGGGGCGTTTTAAACAGGCACATGAGGCGGGGGAAGTATCCCAGAGGGGATTGCTTCCCGGGCCCCTTTTATCGGTCCACGATGGTGAAAAGGTGAGTATCCCCTGGACTGGGGGAAACGGTCCTACAGTCCACGTGGATGGGTCGAACGTCGTTTTCCGGCAGAGCGAACCGTATGGTGCTTTTTATTCCTGAATCTTTGAGGGTTTGACAAGCGATGCCGCCCCTTTCCCCAGTTTCCCAAACCCGCTTGCGCAGCCCCGGGGGCCCCATAAACTTAGCCGCCCTCATGCCTTTGTCGCTCGGATGGAAAGGGGAGCAAAGGGCCCGGGCCCGTGCGAAAACCGGGGGATAGGGGCTGGGCTTCCATAACACTCACAGAGGATTTTCCCTTTTGTCACCCAAACGTAATCCTCCAAAAACCATACCCGAGACGGGCATTGCGGTAGGCACCTCTCTTCATCATCTTGCTGGGGGGCCGCCCGGGCCATATAGTCGATCCTGGCGCCCGAGCTGGATGGTATTGATGGCGCGCGCGAGAGTTATCTGCGACCTTATTACTATTCCCAGAGACGTGCTGTACGCAGGTAGTGCACTCTGAAATGTAGGTCAGGGGGCCCGCGCTGTCTGGCTGACCAAGGGTCGGACACTTTGGTAAAAAGCAAAGGTGAGAGGCTTGTGGTCCGTAAAGCTGTGAAATTTCTGCTCTCGAGGAAGAAACGGAAATGACAGATAGCTGGGTAGAGAGCGAGGAGTTCCCGATCGAACGCGCTGTACTTCCGCTCCGAGGGTCGCAGGTGACGACTGAAAAAGGCAGAGGTTCCCAGTTCCGTTGATAAGTTGTTTCTAGCACTCCACCTACGGCTGGGGTCAGATGTGTCGACCTTTGAGAGCTGTTGGTGCGTTGACTCGTGGGTGTACCAACATAGTTGCCTTTGCTAATGCCTCCTTGGCGCTCTCAAACGCGGTCGTAGCTGCTCGTCCCAGAGGAGCTCTTTAGGCTTGTTAGCTAGAACCCTGAACAGCGGCTGCATGATCCTGGCGGCTGCTGGCACGAAGCGGTGGTAAAAGGGTCACCATGCCGATAAACTCCGGGGCCCCATACTTATAGATTTTAGGATTTGTCTTAGACCCGCTCGAGTCTTAAATGGGGGCCCGGGCGTCCTAAATAATTTCGAGCGCGTCCTAAATCGCTAAGACTCTCCTAATTTCGATGTTTGGCTAGGGCTGGGTGTGAGGTGTCCTAGCAGCAGGCGGCGTCTCAGACTCGTCCTAAGACGTAAACATGGAGTGCTCCACCCACTCCTGGAACTTTCGTACAGGAGAGATGTACTGGACGAACTTGTTGATACAAAAACTATCAAGCGATACCGCTTGGACCGAGAAGGGATTATATATGTGACAGACTAGTGCGAGATGTAATATCAAGCAACACTGAAAAAATACGGCGATCAGTGCATGACTCAAGAATCCTAAACGAGTGTGTTTTCACTCTTTGAGGTGGTCATGTTCCTCCTGGATGTCATCTGCTAGGAGACAGTGGCTACGGTTATAGTGAGAGGTGGATGTTTTACTCCCTATCAGCGTCCTCAGCCAGGCCCAAAAACTACTACAAAAGTAAGTATTATTTTAAAATACTCTTGTGTTCTGTCATGCATGTGAAATATAAATTTTACGGCACTCGTGGAGAATATAGGTCCCGTCACTACCACCTGATTTCCTCGGGTCCGTGTTGTCAATATGTTTTTCTGCTGCATCACAGTGCAGTGTTACCCTGCTGGGCGAGTAGTCCCCCCCCCCTCTCTCTCCCCTCTCTCTCTCTCTCCTCTCTCTCTCTCTCTCCTCTCTCTCTCTCTCTCCTTCCTTTCCCTTCTCTCTCACATACACACACACATACACATACACCTCACCTCATCTGACCAAATCAAGTCAAGTCACACACACACACATCATAGCCAGTATGTGATATTATCGTGAATATTTTCATCGTGTGGAGGATGAAGAGGGAGAAGGAAGAGGGCAGTAATGACATAAAAAATCCAGTATATGGTATTAGGGACCTCCAACACACATAGGAATTGATGTAAGTGATGTAGTGGTCATTAAGTAAAATATAACCACTTGACCTGTCAAAGGAAGGAGGTATGTATTATGTAATTTCCGCATTTCATTACAGGTCTCAACACTACAAGGTGTTTCACAACTCATTCAATAAAGAAGGTCTCATTTTCTATCAAGGGTGGCCAGCTGAGTACCTCATTAATTAGAAAAAAAACCTCATGAGTACCAATGCTACAAATAGCTGGGGCTGACTGGTATTTGTGTATCATTAAATGTGCTTTTTTTTTTTAACTAACACAACAACCGGGGCTGCCGGGCCTAAGCTTACCGTCAAATTTTCTGATTTATTATAAATAACAACAGCCGTGGCTGCCGGGTACACAAGTCTCAACCCTTATCTGCCCGTGTATGGCATAGGCCTCTATTATTTAGGGGTATTCCACTTACACAGGTGCCAAATGATCTCTCATGTCTGGCACATATCC
The DNA here is from genome assembly GCA_016584305.1 of Chionoecetes opilio. Taxonomy (NCBI): domain Eukaryota; kingdom Metazoa; phylum Arthropoda; class Malacostraca; order Decapoda; family Majidae; genus Chionoecetes; species Chionoecetes opilio. The sequence goes on along the minus strand of JACEEZ010000088.1, from coordinate 3,966 downwards.
CACCACCCCCCTCTTTTTTTTGCCGTTAGCTCCACTTAGTTCATGTAAGTCACAAGTTATCTGCCCAAAAACCCCTAGTAAACATTTATGCCGCCAATAATTATTGCTCTACCATGTATTTGGAAATATGTGGAAACGACGCGTTTCAACTGACAAAATACTTTGGGATTGGAATACAAAAAACTAGTGACATGGGCAGAACCGGTGAATCATGCTTGAAAGATAACCTCTCATCAGCAGTTTTTACTACAATCTTAGACACTACTTCACTACAATCTTTTGTAGAAATGATATCACTCAACAGCATCAATCACACTCGGTAGTCATCCAATAATTGAAACGCATTCTCTACTCATTGCATGTCTTCAGGTTTAGGCCATTAGATGTACACTGGACCAGCAAAACACAAAACAAATTAAATCACAAATATTCAGACAAAACAACTCAGAACTAATGTTGAAAATTATAATTATTCTAATATTCAATCATACAACTGTTTGGTTTAGGTACAAGATTCTCAAAACTCTTAGGACAAAAAAAAACTCAGAAATAATGTTAAAATTTTTTTATTATTTGTATATTCTATCATACAACTGAGGTAAACATTTTTGTTTGGTCTGCACGCTGCTTTTTTGTTTGGTTTCTTCAGACACTCGACACTGGAAGAAAGAATTGCTCTTAGCATGACTCGCACAATAACCATTATAACATGTCGCAAAATTTACAGTGCATTCGTCATGGCTAGTCTTTTTCTTATTACTGCACATTGCCCATACCTGGATGCCTAGCCTATCATGTGGCCTGACATTAGGAATATCAGCCCAAAAGGGGGTTTTCATTTTCTAACATCTGCACATCATTTGCGTTCCCTAATGTAATATTGTTATGCATGAGCTATGCATAATGTGGTGTAGGGAAGGCATGTCTGTGTGTGTGAGTGTGTGTGTATGGTTGCGGGGGGAGGCTGGCGGCGGTGGTAGCAGCGAGTGGGGGGGCAGTCGGGCGACCTTGGACAGAGTTGAGAGGCGAGGCTGCCGGGGGGAGGGGTGCTAGGGAGAGCGTGCTGGTGGCACACACAAAGGGACAGGCAGTGGCTCTCGGACCAGGAGTGAGGGTGGAGGCTTGGTGACGGGCGGTTGGGTGTCGCGTGGAGGAGGTGGCGATGGTGGAAGGGGTTGTGTGTAGTTGTACTGTGTATGTTGTACTGAGGAAGGAACTGTGTATCTGTAGGGAATGGAGGAAGGTCTTCGAGCGTTTTCAAGGGACTGGAGTTACCTTGTAACTGATTGTACTTTTTGTGGCTTGTACCGTGGCTTTGATTCATTAAACCCAGAACTGTCGCTTGTGTTTCCTTCGCCTCTGTGTTTTGACCTCGTGTACCACTTAAGTCGCCTCATCTTGACATACCGAATCCTGAAAGAGGGCTGCAGAAACAATGATTTGGCCTGTAGCGGGTATTGTAACGTAAAACATCTCTTTCCTGCACAGCCTTTGAGCCTGTAACACCTGGTGTTAAAGGTGTGGTAAAGGTCCAGGAGAGGAGTGGAGAGCGTAATAATATTATGCAGTACACAACATGCTTTGATAATGTTAGGAACTCTATCAATAGAGGCATCTATATATTTCAAGCGACAGAACCTGCCTTTGAGGAATGCAAATGAATTTTCTGTTAAAACTCTGCCCTTGGATAATCTCTTATTAAAGTTTGCCTGTGCCTCTGTTAAGTGAACTCTATTCCTAAATGGTACCATTAACTGTGTATGTATGGAAATGCAGTCACCCACAATATGATAGTCTTTAGAGGGGAAATATTCTGCAGAACTCTGCAGGGTCTTGCATGTGACCGAAAAGAGAAGTTGATTTAAAAACTCGACTGTCATGGGCTTGAACCAGGGAATCCTGCTTGGAAAAAAGTTAATCTCATATCCTGGGTACAAACGGCCATTAAATGTACACTATGCCTCAGAGTTCTATCTATATAATCACTCTGGGTTGCATTAGGAGCTTTGATAGCAATGTTGCATCAGTCAACAGCACCAATAACACCAGGAAGTTCTCCAATACTTAAAAACTCCTGCTTCACCAAGTGAATGTCTTCAGCTTTAGGCCATTTGGCTGGCATCACACAAAACAAGAATGATTTTTGTGTACGCAGTCAAATGCTGTAGACTCTGATATGCCAAAAATTTCTGAGAGCTCTCTATAAGTACATGTATTTCCCAAATACCACAGTGTTACGTAAAGGGCTTTTTTGGATCCAGGGAGAAGGGTATTGTTGTTGTGTTCTGGGCGATAAGTTTCTTCAATCAAACCGAGAATCACGTTGAAGGAATCTCTCGTCACCCGAAGATGTTTGAAGAAATCAAGATTACTCTTGATATCCAGCACATCAAAAAAACCGCTCTGCCTTGGATGGTCTTCCCTGAAAGAGAAAATAATTGATATAGAAATGCAGTAAAAAAAGAGAAAGGCTGACAAAATGGAGAGAGCAAAAGAAAAGCAAGTCAATTCGCAAGGAAGAGATGACAAAAAAGTCGGTAAAAAAAAAAGATCACATAGTCCTGCCGGCTCCCTAACACAAACCACAGCCACCAGACAGTCAACTGAAATGCAAGTGGAACAGGAAAATGTAAAAATTCCCTTGAAAAAATTATTGGCTATTATTATAAAAATTATACAGGAAAACCTCGTTTTACCCGGGCCACCCTCGGGGGAGCGCATCCCGATAACTCATTTTGCCGTTTTTTGAGAGTTACTCTTATGGAATCGCCCAAATCCCATTTTTTTTTTTTTTTTTTTTTTTTTTTTTATACTGGCCAAGGGAAACAACAAAAATGGGAAACACAAAGCCCGCTTAGTTGCCAGTCCCTATAAAGAAGACAGTAAGAAGAATAAAATAAAAGAGGGGTGAGCCAATTTAGTTTCCCGGGGGTGTCTTGTTACTCTTCTTTTGAAAAGATGTAAGTCATAGGAAAGTGGAAAACTAGAAACAGGGAAAAGAGTTCCAGAGTTTACCAGTGAAGGGATGAAAGGGTTGCCAACCCTGCGTACCCCCCCAAATTTGAACTAAATTTCTGCCGATTTTTTTCAGTTTTTGAAATAATTATACCTAATTAATGCCTGGGTTATCCTGCTGAGTGCCCCGCACTCCTCGTCTGGATGGACAAGCTAGTCCTCGTGTCGCACGCCACAGCAAAGAACACTCTCCTTTCTTTTTTCACAGGATCTCTCTGACGAGCTCAAGCAAACCCCCTTGGCCCCCCTGCTGGAGGCCCGGAGAAAAAAAAAAAAAAAAATAAATAAATAATAAATAAATAAATGCCTGGGTCGATTAGTGCCGTTGTTTTGAGGCTGCCCTTGTTTTAAATGCGGTTAAATGAGGTTCTCCTGTATAATGGTATAATAATTCTTAATGACATTACTATATGACGAGTTCCAAAAAATAAGGCTGAAATACTCAGTTTTTAGGTCTCGTCACCTGGACATTGGCTGCTTAGTCAGACTTAAAGCGTGAATAAAGAGGGGGTAACTGCAAAGTGTGTCATTTCCGACTAATTTGAATGTGAACGTCATTCCTAACACATCAAAATACTTAGAATAAAGCACTTTAAACCATGTACAGTACTCAATTACTGGTTGAAAGTACCAAAACCCTGTAGACGTTGTGTTTGATTTAGTAGCAGATGATAGCAAAAAAAAAAAGGCTATTATCAATAGTACGGCAGGGTTTATGGAACTGTCGCCGACATAAAATCTCGCCGAAACACCAACAGAGAAACCTCGTCGACTACCCGTTGTCCCAGAAAACAAAAAATGCAGTTACCACATATCCTAGGCTAACAATTCAAGCTATTGCTAATATTTAATACCTTGATGCAGCAAAATGTTAGAAAAAATTATTACATTTATTGGGGCTGTAATATCAAAAAAGGTAAAGAAAGGAAACTTTACCCCGAAAAAAAGCGG
>JACEEZ010000087.1:5000-16504 GCA_016584305.1 Chionoecetes opilio | reverse complement strand
ACAAATGCTTAGGACCCTACAGAACCCTCAAAATACTTCCTTCACCTAATGTGAAGCGAATCGCCCTAAGTGACCCTACTATAACTTTGACCACCACCACCACCATCACCACCACAGCAACGCATGCGGGACAGACACGTTTACTTCCTGTACACAGGCTCTGGTCGATGGTAATGAGTGACCCATCATGATGGTCGCCACGTGCAGTGCTTGGATGCAAACATTCACGTGACGTTTGGGCTTGCCGTGCTTCCCCTCGTGTCGCCCCGTCTTGTCGCCTTGAGGCGGCGGAAGATGAGGCTCCGTGGCTGCCTCGCTGGGGCGGGACAAGGGAGGCGTGACAGACACCCTGGACAAAGGGCGGATGCTAGGTTTTTTTTTCTTCCCTTTGGATTCTTGAAGAGACTAATCCATTGATCTTATTAAACTGTGTGTAATAATAATGATAATGCAATATTTTGATAATCTTGTAGTTTCAATATTTCCCTGTAATTTTGTGTAAAATTAGTTGGTTCAATCGCGTCATTTTTTTCAAGGGTTCTTGAGTTCCAAAGAAATCTTAGGCACGCCTTGAGGAGCCTCGGTCACTCGGCCGGAGCCCATCATTCCCGTGTTGACGTCACCAAAGTAACTAATATAGTATATTAGTTACGTTATTAAGATATTTTACTATTACAAGATATTAGTTACTTTGGACGTCACCGCCATGCATCATCTCATGGTTGATTATTAGAAACGAGTTCCCCAATGCTTGACAAAATGGATATTTCGTCTTGTATCCAGAACCTGTTCCCAGAAGTGCATTTACATCACATGTGAAGATGATATAAGGAGGAAGACTTGCTAAAGATGTCAGTTTGCGCCGTGGCCTTGAGACAAAACAAGCACACTGGTGTGCATGGCGTGAGTGCGTCAGGGCGCCCCGGCGTGTTATTGATGCAGATGCAGGCCGTACATGGATCACATGCACTGCTTTGTATCTGAAAGGATCAGCCTATCGGTGAAGAAGCTCGATAAAGATAATACTAACTGATCTGCTATGAACATTGGTGAACGCGTTTGGTGCGGCGCGATGAGTGCAGTGCGTGCCAATGAGAGCTTCCCCTGAGAGGCATCACAGCCACGCGCGGGGCTCAGGAGGGAAGGGAAGGTGCGCTTTCCTTAACGTTTGAAGAAGAAAAAAAAAAAAAAAAAAAAAAAAAAAAAATATATAAATAAGAAAGAAAAAAATTGAAAAAGAACTGCCGTGTGCACTTAACGTCCAGCTGGTTCCCCCAGATGATAGCATGGAAAATGCGATTAATTAAAGTCCCTCAGAACAGACTGATCAATTAAGTTTTAGCATCAAGCCTCTCGCCGTCATGTTATGCAGCGTCAAAACAAAGGCCGCAGCCGCCACCAGGTTGCGGGCACCGACATCCGTCTGAACCAGGGCTGACGTCACGCGGGTGCCATATAACTGGCACCAGCTCACCCGAAAGACAGTCGGTGTCAGGACAGCTGGGCGATACCACGGGGCCTTCATATCTACGTGGAGCTGCACTGCATTGGGAATCACACACTCACGCGAGGAGGTCAGTGGCACATCTCTGCGTCTCGAAGCCTCGCTGTCGGTGGCTCGTAACTCATCCACACGTATACATATAAAATGAAGCTTCGTAGTGCTTATAATTTAGTTCAACTTTCATTAGATCGCATTGTTAAGAACATAAGAAAATAAGCAAGCTACAATAGGCCGTGAGACCTATACACGTGGTAATTCCTGTTACTTAAACTACCTACATCCACCTTTCATCCCCATCCATGAAATTGTCTAGCTTGCCTTTAAAACTCCCTATTGACTCCGCACTAACTACATGACGACTGAGTCCATTCCAATCATTTACCACCCTATTTGTGAACCAGTTTTCAGTATTGTTGGTGTTTATAGTTCTGTTATCTCAAGGCCAATACACGACCACAAAGACGGGCCCTCTCGTCGGCCCTTCTCGGTAACACTCGTGACTCAAGGGAAGAACAGGAAGCATAGTAGTCCAACAACCTTGCCAGTGACCCTGGGCTCATCCTCCTACAGGCTCTCGGTCACCCGCACACCCTTCACCCTTTGTTGACCGCACACCACACTGGCACTCTGAACTCCCTTATTTCCCAGAGAGAGAGAGAGAGAGAGAGAGAGAGAGAGAGAATGTGTGTTTCGTGCTCTGTACTTTTATGTGTGCTTCAAATTTCTCTGATGAGTGATTTTTCTTTCTTATTTTGTAGATGGGCGCACGATTTTACTTGTGGCTGGGGATGGCGTTAGTGGCCACGGTGAGTGTGTGTGTGTGTTTTACTAGTCTTGATGATAATGTCTTTCATATGCTGCATAGATAACTTGGCAATATACGGAACAATCTATTTACGGTGTCCCCCCCCCCCCCCTCTCCCTCCGCGCCCCTGTGTACAGTGGGCGGGCAGCTGCCACGGCCACGGGCGTCTGATTGACCCGCCCTCCCGCGCCTCGGCCTGGAGGTACGGCTTCGACACGCCCGTCGATTATGCAGACAACGAAGGCTTCTGTGGTGGTTTCACCGTAAGTATGTGGTGGTGGTGTTGTTATCATGATTATTTTGTTATCATTATCATTATCATTTATAGATTGTCAAGTGGAGTTTTAGCAATATGTCACAAGTTATTAGTAAAATAACGGTGTGTGTGTGTGGTGTGTGTGTGTGTGTGGTGTGTGTGGTGTGTGTGTGTATGTGTGTGTGTGTGTGTGAGAGAGAGGTTGTGTGTGTGACATTATATAGTATTTTGCTAAGTGTGTACCATGTGTGTGTCACAGCACCAGTACGAAGACATGGGGGGCAAGTGCGGCATCTGCGGGGACGCCTGGGACGAGGAGCCGCGCCCGCACGAGGCCGGAGGTCTGTACGCCACGGGCACCATCGTGAGGACCTACAACCAGGGTCAGGTCTTCCACGTGCGCGTGGACATCACCGCCAACCACATGGGCCACTTCGAGTTCAGGATCTGCCCCAACAACAACCCTGACGTGGCGGCCTCCCAGACCTGCCTCAACGAGTGAGTCTCCATCTAGGAGTATATATTAAGAATCACTAGTATAGTCTATTTTTTTTACGAGGCGAAAATTCCATTCTATCTTAACCCATTGAGGCCCATAACGTAATTTTCATTGTAATTTGGGTAACATTAGACGATTTTTAATGAAGATAAGCAATATTTTATAGATATGACCAGTTTAGTATCCTTGTCCACTAGCTTATCTGGTATATTGAGCTATTTTTCGTAATCCTATGGCTAACAACAGACGATTTTACATAGCAAAGGAAAGATCTGGGCGTGAAGGGGTTAATGTCTCATGCTTAAAATTATGCCTATATATGTTTACCTGATAATATCGCTAACTATGATTAAATACAACTGAAATTTTGAAGAACTGTAGGTAGTATTCCCTTCTCCTGGCAATAAATATCAGTCAGTAAGCAGCAAAGGGTCAGGATTTTCGCCTCGTAAAAAACCCCCGAGTATAGTCCCTCTATATACTATCCTTGGTCTCTGCCGCGCACTGCGATGCCTTGTACACATTGGCTCCCTTGGCCCCATAGCATGTTTAGTTGTTGTTATGATCTTCAGAGAGAAGCTTAGTCTAGTTTCTAAGCGACATCCTCGAGTTATAATCTTTAGAGAGAAGCTTAGTCTAGTTTCTGAGCGATATCCTTAAGTTATGATCTTTAGAGAGAAATTTAGTCTTGTTTCTAAGCGACATCCTTGAGTTATGATATTTAGAGAGAAGTTCAGTCTAGTTTCTGAGCGACATCCTCGAGTTATGATCTTTAGAGAGAAGTTCAGTCTAGTTTCTAAGCGACATCCTTGAGTTATGATCTTTAGAGAGAAGTTCAGTCTAGTTTATCAGCGACATCCTTGAATTACAATATTTAGAGAGAAGTTTAGTCTAGTTTCTAAGCGACATCCTTGAGTTATGATCTTTAGAGAGAAGTTCAGTCTAGTTTCTCAGCGACATCCTTGAATTACAATATTTAGAGAGAAGTTTAGTCTAGTTTCTAAGCGACATCCTTGAGTTACAATATTTAGAGAGAAGTTTAGTCTAGTTTCTAAGCGACATCTTTGAGTTATGATCTTTAGAGAGAAGTTCAGTCTAGTTTCTAAGCGACATCCTTGAGTTATGATCTTTAGAGAGAAGTTCAGTCTAGTTTCTAAGCGACATCCTGGAGTTATGATCTTTAGAGAGAAGTTCAGTCTAGTTTCTCAGCGACATCCTTGAGTTACAATATTTAGAGAGAAGTTTAGTCTAGTTTCTAAGCGACATCTTTGAGTTATGATCTTTAGAGAGAAGTTCAGTCTAGTTTCTCAGCGACATCCTTGAGTTACAATATTTAGAGAGAAGTTCAGTCTAGTTTCTAAGCGACATCCTTGAGTTATGATCTTTAGAGAGAAGTTCAGTCTAGTTTCTAAGCGACATCCTTGAATTACAATATTTAGAGAGAAGTTCAGTCTAGTTTCTCAGCGACATCCTTGAGTTACAATATTTAGAGAGAAGTTCAGTCTAGTTTCTAAGCGACATCCTTGAATTACAATATTTAGAGAGAAGTTTAGTCTAGTTTCTAAGCGACATCTTTGAGTTATGATCTTTCGAGAGAAGTTCAGTCTAGTTTTTCAGCGACATCCTTGAGTTACAATATTTAGAGAGAAATTTAGTCTTGTTTCTAAGCGACATCCTTGAGTTATGATCTTTAGAGAGAAGTTCAGCCTAGTTTCTAAGCGACATCCTTGAGTTACAATATTTAGAGAGAAGTTTAGTCTAGTTTCTAAGCGACATCTTTGAGTTATGATCTTTAGAGAGAAGTTTAGTCTAGTTTCTGAGCGACATTCCTGAGTCATTATCTTCTCTATGTGTTGGATGTTTTCGACACACTCTTCCTTTCCTTGAGTAGTTTCCATCATGGCACGTCATTTCTTGTTGTCATACTTTATAATCTATGTTATTGCTCCTGAGTTAGTGTTTAGTAGAGCCTTTTCTACCATCAGCACTCCGCGTATAGGCAGGTGTAAAAACGGGTCTGCACTACTTTTTCTTCGGTCGATAGAGGTAGTATCAAAGCCTTTATAATTAGGTTCAAATTCTAAAGGCTTTGGGTAGTACAGCCTTGAACTGGAAAACTGCACCGAACGCAGAGGAGTGCAAAATGCTCACTTTATCATGTCAAGAGGCATCATAACTATAGGAATAGACTAAAAAGAACAAAAATCCTGAATGCACATTGATTTCCTAATAACGCATTACGATGTTCTTGATCAAACTGACGAGTTGTGTGGTAAATATAGTCTACGGGTGCGGGAAGCCCTTTTTCAAACGGTGCAAGCGAGTTTACTTTGTTTTGTTATACGGTTCCCTTCGACCCAGTAGTACAAATGATCATACAGTGTATTCCCCTTGCATCTAGATCAGTTTTACGTATAAGTTCTTAGATGTATACTGCTGGAAGGAATCAAGATGAGAACTCTAAAGTAACTTGTGTGTGTATGTGTGTGTGTGTACTACCACGCGTGTATATGTAGGTCTCACGGCCTCTTATAGCTTCCTTATTTTCTTATGTTTTCTTATATATGTGTTTCATCTGCAGCCACCCACTCTTCTCGGTTGACGGCACCACCTTCAAGCACTACATCAACAGTAGTTTAGGCGTGCACGAACTCGACTTGAAGCTCCCCGAGGGTCTCACCTGCACCCAATGCGTCTTTCAGGTAAGAAGTGATCACCACCATCATCACCATTACTACTATATACATGCACATTGCACAACAAGGCTTCCACCACCATCACCACTACTAACAATGTCGTTACCAACACCTCTGACAAAAGTACCACTCTATTATTTCCATCACAGCTATCACCATCACTACCACCACCATCATAGTCACTACAACTACTGCTAATTTTGCCTTCCTGACCCAACACCAACACCTCAACCACCACCACGGTCACCGCACGAAGGGTACACACATCGCTTCCAACATCACTGCTCTGAGAAAAACAAATCATCGCTTCACACAAACCACTTCACCATATTATCAGTTTATCGTATATATCCCATCACAATATTAGTATACTTATAAACCATCACCACCACCACCATCCCCTTGGCAATCCCGGTCATTTGTATATGCACAACCATAGCAGTAAAGACGTGTGTGTGTGTGTGTGTGTGTGTGTGTGTGTGTGTGTGTGTGTTAACCCCTTCACGCTGCAGATCTTTCCTTTGCAATAATGAAATGTGTGTTTTCGAGCCATATAATTACGAAAAGTAACTGAATATACCCAATTAGTTAGTGGACAAAGATTTAAACAGGTCATATCTATTAAAACATTGCTTATAGTCACTAAAATTGTCTAATGGCAGTCAAATTACAATGGAAATTATGTTCTAGGCCTCAAGGGGTTAACGTAGATGTGTTTTCAGTGGCGCTACGTGGCAGGGAACAACTGGGGCACCTGCGAGGACGGCACCCAGGACGTGGGATGCGGCCCCCAGGAGGAGTTCCGCGCCTGCGCAGACGTTGTCATCGCCTCAGGGTCAGTGCCTCCACCAAGGGTCTTGTATTATCCTTGGCCTCCACACAGCCTGGCTCTCCTACACCTCTTATTGCATTCGATTCTCGCCATGGTTTCGTTCTCTTTATCATAATTTTCTTTCATCTACTTGCATGAACCCCTTTTTGTGATGTTTATTCACGTGTTTATTAATCAGTTGTACACAGATGGGAACGGATCTTAAGGACAGATGGCTTAACCAAACATGTGCGCGCCTTCACATGATGGGGACGAGTATCAGTAGGTTACCAAGGTCAATACCATAGAATCTAATGTGGCCTTGTATTATGTTGTAAGTAACATGATAATGCGAACATGCATTTGTCTGTTGAAGAACCTAGAGCGGTTAAGTTTTTAAGAGTTAGAAAACTTCCAATAATTATGTAGAATTGCTCAACGCGTCCGAAAATACGATTGTCACCTACAATTACAGGTAAGGGACCAAAACCACGCCCAGCAACTATATATTATAAAACCTCAACAATCTATAACTTAACCAAACGCCATACCCTGTCCCAGCCGCCTAGACACCTTGGAGATACCCTCTCTATGTAGATACGTGATATCCCGACTGATACTTCAAACTAAACGTAACACTATGTCCTACCTCCTAACCCCCCCACCTCCTGGACCGCCCACAGGGATAGTCTCTGGATACGTTGCCACGAAAGTTACTTAATTTCAAACTGGACAAAACCACACGTCCTGCCTCCTAACTGGAGTCTGAACCCACCAGGGACTACTTTCTGGATACGTAATTATGAGTGCTATAAGCGAGTCTTTTCTTCTAAATTCACTAAATCGAAACCACACTTCTTCTATATTGCTCCGGGTGACTAGAATAATATATCTAGCTATAATTACTGCAGTACTATACCTAGTATCTACCCACGTTATACGTGTTACACACCTCACCTCGATATAAAACGCTCTCATATTATCAACTTGAGTCCAAGATCTTTCATTCTTCAAACACAACACTGCAATAACACCCATCGTTGTATGGACACGCTGCAGGTCAAAAGTCACAGACCCACCAGGTCATGCGTCGTGGTGACCGAGCCCAGCAACTCGCAATGACAAGCCACTATACAACCAAAGGGCATCGCTATAGCAGTGCTTTTCAAACATATCCTCTTCGGCTTACACTCTAATAAATGGGGGGTATATTAAGGGTAGAATTGTTACATCGCACCATCACTACCCTTTTTAAACCCCATGTCCAGGCTGGAGGGTAGATGCTGCCGATTATACCCTTTATCTACCCTTTTTAGACGAGAGGGTTGGAAAAGGGTATATTTGCGTCGATCCGAAAGGGTATATTTGTAAGGGTAGAAAAAGGGTAGCAGTATTTAATCACTACAAATACCCTTTTTCTACCCTTTTTTTCTAAGAGTGTATGAGCGCTAATAGATTTATTCAAGTTATCCATGATTCAAGCAAGATATTGATTGCGGTGCCCATGCAATTTGTCCGCCTGCTTGTCTCAAAAGTATTGGGGAAAAAGCAGGCAATTTTACTATTGGACCAATATTCTCTACATATTAATTTTTTTCATAGTCCATCCCACTAAGGCGTTTATCTTAACATTGATGAGGAAGAGAGAGGTAGGCATGTCTTAACTTGGAAACCTATTTTTTTTAGGAAACTATATTTGCGACATAAATGTTTTAGTAAATACCCCGTTATTTAAGTCCCCACGAATTAGTTAATCATAAGGTGCACAAAAAAATCTTTGCTTGGGTGAAACTGCAAATTGAACGTAGTGACTCATCTGTCTCCTCCTTGGGTATTACTTTGACACTGGACCATAATTCTCTACACAATTGTGGATATGCTCTTTTTTACCTTATTGGGACCTGCATCGCTATTCTTTTTTTATATTGCCGCGGACACTTTTTAAGAGTGATTGGCATAGGGTTAGGAGGTTAAAACGTGGTACTAGGTTAGATTAGGTCCTAATCTAACCTAATCCCACGTTAGTAATCATAAGGAGATTAGAATGTGGGTTAGATTAGTTATTTTCCCTCCTAACGTCGTAAAGTGTCCACGGCAAAGCAAAAACACAGGCGATGTAAGTGACCAACATTTGCGACCTATAGACTATAGTAGGTCAAAAGAAGAGTAAGGCACAAGTAAACAAGACCCTCTCTCCTTACAAAACAAACAAAAAATGTCTGCGAAAGTACTGATGTGTGACTGAAACTCACAGAGCGAAGTTGCTCAGCATCCATTAAGGTACACCGAAACTATACCCCCAATTGTGTAGAGGATTATGAGCCAATAGTAAAACATAAAATATCTCGACTTATCAAGGATTTCCGTCGTGTCTCAGTGCACATGTGTCTTTTTACTAAATACAGTGATCTTGCCTTATTCCAGGACGTATGGCGGCCAGATTTCGACGACCACCTCAGCAAGTGGAGGGGGCAAGACTGACAGGACTACTACCAGGCACCCCACGAGACCAACCACCACCCCCAGGCACCCCACGAGACCAACCACCACCCCCAGGCACCCCACGAGACCAACCACCACCACCACGCGGAGACCAACCACCATGCGCCCCACCACGAAGCCCCAGGGGTCGGGGAAAGGCTGCAGGGCGGTGGGCGCGTGGCAGAAGATTCCGGGGATGGATACTTGGTGTGTGAGGAACTGCAACCACACACCGCGCTTCTGCCCCGCCTCGCACTGCAAATGCTACTAGTTCCTCCTCCTGAACCCTCGCCGTCATCCCTTCACAGACATTCCCTAGGGCTTAATTCCTCTGATTTGGCGCCTCTGTGAAGATTATTGAAGATGTGACATTCCAGGGATGGGATTTGTTATGCGAATTTCCAGGTGTTTCCTTGGCATATGATTCTATTTCATTATCTTAAATAGACTCAAAGTATCAAGTAAGTCAAGTAAGACTGGAGTACCGAGGCATCGAGCGTTGCTGCTTCGATGCTTCAATCACATCTTAGGCTCGAGTCTGGTTTTCATTTCCACTTAATAGACTACCTTAGTGAGCTCGATCTGTCATCTGGTGGCCGTCTGGGAACTACACGCGGAGCTAGAATGGCGGGTCTCGGGGTGTCGGGCTCGACTTATTTTCTATTATTCCCTACCAAACCAGCTACAATTAAGTGTTGTCATGGTTAACATAGGCTTATGCAAAATGGAAATATACGAGTTTTACATTATTCATGGCGTTATAATGAGGATTGTTGGCAAAATAGAAGCATTCGATCACAGGTGTCCTACAACATTCTACTAAATACTGTAAAGGAATGCTTCAAGGCGGGTGTATGGGTTAATATTACCTTCTTTTTGCATACATGGAGGTAATATTAACCCTTGCACCCGCCTTGAAGCATTACTTTGCAGTATTTAGTAGAATGTTGTAGGACACCTGTGATCGAATGCTTCTATTTTGCCAACAATCCTCATTATAACGCCATGAATAATGTAAAACTCGTATATTTCCATTTTGCATAAGCCTATGTTAACCATGACAACACTTAATTGTAGCTGGTTTGGTAGGGAATAATAGAAAATAAGTCGAGCCCGACACCCCGAGACCCGCCATTCTAGCTCCGCGTGTAGTTCCCAGACGGCCACCAGATGACAGATCGAGCTCACTAAGGTAGTCTATTACGGGCATCCAAGGAGGAGAGAAATGTGCACAGAGATGACTTTTTTGATGTTACATGGAGGATGTTTACCATGCAACAGTAGATAGGGTGAAGTAGACCTGGCCTGGCATGGGAAGCGGAGTGGTTGCTTCATACAATTATTATATGAAACACTGAAGCAAGAACATGTCCGAACGCTCTTAAAACTGCTTCACTAATAACCATACATCCCCAACGCTTATCACAGCTATAACAAAGTATATACACAGACCAGACATACAGACAGGCAGGCAGACTGACATAAACGTAGACTGCACCACATCGTGACCTCCATAGTGCAAAATCACACACACACACACACACACACACACACATGCACGTACACACACACACACACACACACACACACACACACACACACACACACTAGATAGTATTTATATATCATTCATTACTAGATATTTATGCATAATGTTATTCATGACATTATTTATTGCTACTGTTATATAGCTCATAAGTGCATATAAAGAAAGGAGAGTGGATCTAGTACCTCCAAGGACTCCTGGTATAACCATCTCCCTGCTTTGTTTCATCAAGTGACTAGTCAATTGAATAAATATTACTGGACTAGACGGCGCACTACACATGGGAGTTTCTTATACCCGCGTATCCTAAACTGTGTGATCATCTGATAGGTGAGGAGAGGGAAGAGGTGGTGGGGAGAGTTGAGCATCATGGAGAGCATGCTGACAATTGGGCAGGGAGGGAAAACAAATCATGATACAGGAAACAGATCATCATGGAAAATTATCATGGAAACAGATCATGACACTACGTACCGATAAGACTAGTGTACACTGTACATGTAAGCAGAGCAGAGCTGCTGGGCATCATGAACGAAGACCCATTTCCGCAAACGCGCACCCATTTAAAGTCATTGCATCCTACAACTGCTCATTCACTAACTGCATTAAATTTGCGGTTCCAAACGTAAGGCAAACGAAGAACATTTGCATCACCTTAGATACCACATGTAAGCTCTTGAAGGAGCTTTTTGAAGGTTGCCACGTTGCGACACGGTCGGCTCCGTGAGCCGCCTAATGTCGCACGGTTGCAGCCGTGCTGCGACTAGAGTTGGCGCAAGTCGCCGACTCGAACATCGAAGGAACCATTAAAATCAAGTTGTGTTGGCGACCTTCGCCTTCGTGTTGCTTCATCAGGGACACTATTCGCCGTCTGGAGCCGACATTTGCCGTCGCTTTCCTCTGTCT
>JACEEZ010000086.1:10000-15000 GCA_016584305.1 Chionoecetes opilio | reverse complement strand
ATTGTCTCTATACCGTATACCTATGCTCCTCATATGGAATGTCTCTCTATGCCTCTAGTCGCGTCACCACAAATTAACAAACATTGAGTGTATAAAAAAAGAGTAACGCCGCTGCTTCAATCAAATCCGCTGGAAATGTTACATGGAATGCCTCTAATCTTCTTCTTCTTCTTCCTGTGACCTCTGACGCTTAGTATCGCTTCATAGCTCCTCTTCAACTTCGTGTCCTTAGTTAACAATCTTGTCAACTCTTCCCTTGGCTATTTCACTTGGGATCTTAATCTTTGTCTATTTCTTGTCTTAATTCTTGTCGCGTCCCCGCAAGCCTTGGGGAGGGAGAACGGGTCCCGCGGCGCCCTCAGAAAACGGACACAAGCTGGCGTGTCGGGAACAATTTTAGCAGCGAGGATGGCTAAAATCCCTGGTGAAATAGCCAAGGGAAGAGTTGACAATATTGTTAACTAAGGAGAAAAAGTTGAAGAGGACCTATGGAGCGATACTAAGTGTTAAAGGTCACATGAAGAAGAAGAAGAAGAAGAAGAAGAAGCATAGCAAGTGATGCGCGCTGTAATAACCCAAGTTTTTCCCTGGTTACGTGTATGGCAGGGAGGGAAGGAAGGAAGTGAGGACGGGGAATATGGCAGGTTGGGCGACAGGCGGGGAACAGATACAAAATAATGAGTATTCTCTCAAAAATATTACGACTAAATAATCTATAAGTGTGAATTTAATGATAAGAATAGAAGTTAGGCACTATATGTATGTATAAAATGAGTAAAAACATGAATGAGGCTATACGTGGATGATACTAATTTTCTTCATCTCTCAAAGTAATTTAACCCTGCAAGTCACTTACTCATTAATAAAGAAAAAACTTATAGTGAGTGGTTTTGTGAGTCCGTCCCAGACCCCCTCCGTCCTGCCCTGCCCCTCACAAAAGCTCCCCGGCAGACACACTCACCTGGGTCGTGCTTGTCCTCGATGTGAAACACGCGCTGCATGTCCTCGGAGCTCATGAACTGGTGGATCTGTGAGGGCAAACAAAGGTAGAGTTAGTGACAACCCTGCACAACGCCACAACAACAACAACAACAACAACAATTGCTACTATATGCTACTACTGCTACTATAAAAAAAAACCCACTAGATATCAATGCTATAACAACAAAAACAATTACCATTATTACTACTACAACTACAACAACAACAACAACAACAACAACAACAACAACAACAACAACAACAACAACTACTACTACTACTACTACTAGAGTACCTTGAATCTTATTACAGAGACCCTAACTACTAATACTACTATTACCACTACTACTACTACTACTACTACTACTACTACTACTACTACAACAACAACAACTACTACTACTACTACTACTACTACTACTACTACTACTACTACTACAACTACTAATACTACTATACTACTACTACTACTACTACTACTACTACTACTACTACTGCTACTACTACTACTACTACCACTACCAAACAATAAGCAAATAAAACATACATTCCCTTTTTTCTTGAGGGATATAGGGAGGCAAGGAACCATGGAAAAGGAAGAAAAACAAAGAGGTAGAAAAATGAGACTTGTAAATTAACTTCATCTCAAAGGAGGAAGCAGTTTTCTTGCATGATGTGCGTGTGCGTGTGTGTGTGTGTGTGTGTGTGTGTGTGTGTGTGTGTGTGTGTGTGTGTGTGTGTGTGTGTGTGTGTGTGTGTGTGTGGCGTGTGTGTGTGTGTGTGTGTGTGTGAACGCCCTTCCCTCACTCAACTTTTTTCTACAAGGTGACTTCTTTTGACCGTGATGTGTAGCTAAGGGGTGCTGAGAGGCAGGGGGAGAGAGGAAGAGAAAAAATAGGAGAGAAGGGGAGAGAGGAAGAGGAGAAGTAAGGGAGAAGGGGAGAGAGGAAGAGGAGAAGTAAGGGAGAAGGAGAGAGAGGAAGAGTAGCGAAGTGGGTGGGAGTGGAGTAGGTGGAGGAGAGGGGGAGGAGTAGGGAGGGGTAGAGCGGAAGGAGTCCGAGCAACTCTGGTGACCGAGCCGGATGTGTAGCAAGGGGCGAGAGGCAGGGGAGGCGAGGAGAGAAAAAATAGGAGAGAAGGGGAGAGAGGAAGGGGAGAAGTAAGGGAGAAGGAGAGACAAGAAGAGGATAAATAAGGGAGGAAGGGGAATAATAACATACAGAGAACCCTACTACTACCACTACCAGTAAGGGAGGAAGGGGAAAGTATAGAGAGTAATGAGTATTGGAAACGTCCCAAAGTATAGAGAAGGGGGAAGATGCACATACCGACTACCTACCATCCACTCCTCCTCTAACATTCCCTCCCACACACTCCCACATAGCCTTCAGTAACATCCCCACGTCTTTCTCCCTCTCACTCCAGCATCTTCCTCCCCCCTACTACTTCCTACTATCCCATCTTGCTATCTTTCAATCTATTCCTCTTTTATTCAGTTCAGTTCCAGCAACAGAGAGACACAGAGACAAGTCTAGTCATCTCGCCAGCAGTCTGTTCGCCCCCCAACATTAGGAGAGTCACCCACGTTCAGTTCCAGCAAGTTACAACACAGAGACACAGGGGTAAGCCATCCCTGAGAGTCTGTTCGCCGCCCAACATAGGAGAGTCACCCACGCTACCTCAAGAGCCACTGACACTTGTCCTTGACGCTGAAGAATCTACAACGCGGTATATATTGATGCATACAAATGAACAGCGGCAACGTAGCGTGAAATATGTGGGAGAGAACGCGAGGAAAAAGAAGGTTCATATGAGACAAAGCGACGAGTTTTTTTTTATTATGTGTAGGGAAGGTAGTTTTCATATTCAGTGGGAAGTAAAAGTTATGCATATAAAAATTAAACAACAAAAAAAGTTATTCGTGTTGCAAAAAAGGTCATGGACGAAAATAGACCTCTTGTGCCTATCCTTCCAGACAAAATGAGACGAGAAATAAAAGACAGGAGTAAAAAAAAAAAATCCTTTCGCTCCAACCAAAGTGTAGACTGATTCTTCGTCTTTAAAATATGTATTCTTACGCAATTTTGGACTGAAAACGTCTCTCTCTCTCTCTCTCTCTCTCTCTCTCTCTCTCTCTCTCTCTCTCTCTCTCTCTCTCTCTCTCTCTCTCTCTCTCTCTCTCTCTCTCTCTCACCCCCTCTCTCTATCTCTTCTCGCCTTTACATTCGTGCAAAGAAACATCAACACGGCACAAAGAGTCGCTAGTGAAGGCGGAATATTCAACCAAGACTCCAAGACCTCCCGTTATCCAGGAGAGAAACGACACTTTCCTCTACCAATGACACTCGGCAGGTCCTGAGACTTCTAACCCGTCTGGCGGCCACACAACGCCACCACTTCCACCACTTCTTCCACCTGTTCATTAATGCAAGTGCTGTTCGGCGGGCAACCAAACGTATGCAGAGATATTAGCATGCCCAACGCGACCTCCCAGACCTCCCAGCCTCTCCTTAGACCTGCCTCCGTCCGTGTAATGATATGCTTCAGGTGGTAGTAAGGGGGGGGGGGGGAGAGAGAGAGAGAGAGAGAGAGAGAGAGAGAGGAGAGAGAGAGAAGAGAGAGAGAGAGAGAGAGAGAGAGAGAGAGAGGAGAGAGAGAGGGAGAGAGGAAGAGAGAGAGAGAGAGAGAGAGAGATAGATAAGATACTTTGATCGTATCTAGACACTTAGCAAGTACCAACTACAAGGTTATTGACTATACAAAGCGCCACGAGAGAGAGAGAGAGAGAGAGGAGAGAGAGAGAGAGAGAGAGAGAGAGAAGGAATGCATGAGAGAAACGCTATTCCATGTGATTATAGTTGTTATTACCTTAAGTACGTTCTTCAGGACTTCCCAAATACTGCTGTCATCATAAATATTTACACGTGCGAGAAGATTAGTGGTTCTCAGGTTACTTTTCTTATGTGAATTAACTTATCTTGTTATTAAATATTAGTTATTTCAGGTCTGCTTTAGTTTTTTTTTATACATCACAAAGGACTGGCCAAGGGCAAAAAAAAAGAAGTAACAAAAACCCCGCTTAATTATCAGTCCCTTGTTAACTAATGCTTGTTGATTAGTGCCTTTTATATTTACTCATAGCTTCACTAACCCATTATGTATCAATGCATTATCATCGTTGGTATGAACACGTGATGAAAGACTGTACATTTTGTTTCCTGATTTCCTCATTAAAGAAAAATACAGATAGCGTGGGTTTTTTTTCTTCTCAGGAGTGGTAATTATAGTCGTTACTGCACAAGGACTTTCTGTAGCACTTCCTAACGCTGTGTCCTGCAATTACCACCAACACCATTACGACCTACGCCCCCCCACCCGCTGCTTCCTCGAATCCCTCCTGCACCTACGATATACTACTACTACTACTACTACTACTACTACTACTACTACTACTACTACTACTACTACTACTACTACTACTACTTACTACTACTTTCTACTACTACTACTACTACTACTACTACTACTACTACTTCTACTACTACTACTTCTACTACTACTACTACTACTACTACTACTACTACTACTACTTTTACTACTACTACTACTATCTACTACTACTACTACTACTATTTTTATTCTTACCCGAAGGCATACAATAAAAAAAAAAGACGACATGATTGACTGACGGAGTTTTCATCGTCAGGATTTGCTTTCCACACATGCACGCTAGCTTGACCTGACGACACACACACACACCCCCACCCCCCCCCACACACCCACACACATACACGCACACATACAAACAGCCTGCCGCGGAGGTAAACAAACACACACACACACGGAGGTCAAGGGCAAGTGTGTGTGTGTGTGTGTGTGTGTGTGTGTGTGTGTGTGTGTGTGTGTGTGTGTGTGTGTGTGTGTGTGTGTGTGTGTGTGTGTGTGTGTGTGTGTGTGTGTGTGTGTGTGTGTGTGTGTGTGTGTGTGTGTGTGTGTGTGTGTGTGCCGCCCACAGCCAC
>JACEEZ010000086.1:0-5000 GCA_016584305.1 Chionoecetes opilio | reverse complement strand
AGGACAAGGCCATTAATTAAGAAGTGTTCTGCCTACTCATTGTCGAGGTTATAGAATGAAGAAAGGAGGGAGAGAGAGAGAGAGAGAGAGAGAGAGAGAGAGAGAGAGAGAGAGAGAGAGAGAGAGAGAGAGAGAGAGAGAGAGAGAGAGAGAGAGAGAGAGAGAGAGAGAGAGAGAGAGAGAGAGAGAGAGAGAGAGAGAGAGAGAGAGAGAGAGAGAGATAGAGAGAGATTAGATAAAGGCGTAAGAGAGTAGAGATAGAAGAGGGAAGAGTAATAATTTAGAGGAAGAAGAGGAGGAGAATGTGAGGGAATAAGAAGAAGATAAAGAAGAAGAAGAAGAAGATGAGGAGGTGGAGGAGGAGGAAGACGAGAAGGAGTAGGTAGACAAAGACAAGATGAGGTAAAGGAACAAGAAGAGAGAAAGAAATCCGGCTACAGTAGAATAAACGAGGAAGGCAAGGAAAGGGCGAGAGAGAGAATTAAGAGAAGGATGGAGAAGGAAGAAGGCTGCGCATGTCAACAAATCAAGGTGACAAACAGCCCTCTGTGGTCATCGTATATTCCGTGGACGTAGAAAAGGTCAAGCATGAGGGACGCCAGTGATCTCTAGCGGCGGGGAGGAGCATCACGTCGCGGCGTCTTCGGGAAGGTAAACAAACAAGAGGGTTTTTCCGGGTGACGTGCGGCGAGGAGACGGAAGGAAAGTGTGAAATGAGGCGGATAAGGACAAAGGCTTAGGAAGGTTTGGGTGAAGGTAGGAGTAGGAAGGTGAAAGGTAATGGATGAGGTGTGAAGGACAACGAAGGGAGATGCGAGTACAGGAGAGGGGGAGAGAAGAGAAAAAAACGGGAGAGATGGAGAGAGAAAAAGAGGGAGAGAAAGACGGTATGAGTTATAAATAAGGGAAGTGTATACTGTACATAAGTAAGTTAGAGAAAGTAAGGAAAAAGGAGGAAATAAGGATAGTAAGGGAAAGTAAGGAAAAAGGAGGAAATAAGGATAGTAAGGGAAAGTAAGGGAAAAGGAGGCTTTAAGACTGGAAAACAAACGAAATATGCATCATAAATGGACCGTTAAGGAATTGAGAGAGATGAAATATTACAAAAAAAGGGGAGACAACAGTGCAGGAAAATAAAGGGCGAGAGAATGACGATGAGGTAGTAAAGGAAAATAAGTTTATAAAAACTTGAAAAGCAAACGGAAAAAGCACCAGAAATGGACCTTTAAGTAATCGAGAAAGGTGAAATATTATGACAGACGAAAAGAAGAGTGCATGTAATAGAATAGATAAACATGACCCTAGTGCGAATAGCAAGGGGATACAGCAAATGGAAGAGAAGACAAACCTGATGTGGCATGCAGGGGGAAAATAAGGAAAGGAAATAAGAGAAAGGAAGAATAGGCACTTGAGCAAGGGAATGTACGAATAAATATGAAGATAGGCATGTAGAAAAAATTAATGTATGTACGTGTGTGTGTGTGTGTGTGTGTGTGAGTGGGTGGAGGTCGATTTCCGGGTGCGTGAAGGGGTCAAGAAAAAAAAATATTCCTTTTGGTGGTTGGGGAAAGGAAAGTGGTAGAGGGGGGGTGGATAAGGGGGGCTGTGGTATAGAGTGGTGGAGGAGTAAGGGAGTGGAGGTGGGTGGAGGGGTTGAGGGGGGATGTGGAGAAGGGTAGGTTGTGGTGTATAGTGGTGGGGGAGTAAGGGATTGGAGTGGAGTGGTGGAGAGATGGAAGAGAGGCCGTGGAGGGTGTCTTAAGGTTTACATGGGGTCAATAATTGCTTATAAGATTTGTACATGGAAAAAGAATGTGAATTAAATAGTTAAAATGTGTAGTTGTAACTCTTTAGTGTGTGTGTGTGTGTGTGTGTGTGTGTGTGTGTGTGTGTGTGTGGGGTGTGTGTGTTTTGTGTGTGTGTGTGTTGTGTGTGTGTGGGGTGTGTGTGTGTGTGTGTGTTGGTGTGTGTGTGTGTGTGTGTGTGTGGTGTGGGGTGTGTGTGTGTGTGTGTGTTGTGTGTGTGTGTGTGTGTGTGTGTTTTGTGTGGTGTGTTGGTGTGATGGTGATGGTGATAAGTGATAATGACAGAGCCAGGACATGAAAGGCAGCGAAAAAAACACTATAATTGGACAGAACACGGCGAGATGACAGAGTTTGGAGGTTAGTAATGCAGTTATGTCTCTCTCTCTCTCTCTCTCTCTCTCTCTCTCTCTCTCTCTCTCCCCTCTCTCTCTTCTCTCCTCTCTCTCATCTCTCTCTCTCTCTCTCTCTGTCTCTCTCTCTCTCTTCTCTCCTCTCTCTCTCTCTCTCTCCCCTCTCTCTGTCCCCTCTCTCTACTCCTCTCTCTCTCTCTCTCTCTCCTCTCTCCTCTCTCGTCTCTCTCTCTCTCTCCTCTCTCTCTCTCTCTCTCTCCATCTCCCTCTCTCTTCTCTCTTTTCCCTTTCTCTCTCTTCTCCTCTCTCTCTCTCTCTCTCTCTCAGCATCGCCCTCTAAGTAAGATACAAACAACAAACAATGAGTCGCCAATTCCTTCTTCCCTGCCATTACTTTCACCGTCAAATGAGTACATTGCTACCAGCCCACGTTATCTCTCCATTCTTATCTCCATTCTTATCTCTATTCTTTTATTGTACATCCCCCTTTCTATGTACTCTCTCCCCCCCTTTTCTATAATAAACTTGTAAACTTATAAGCCTCTCCCTATCCTCCTCCTATCCTCCTCTCTATCCACCCTCCTATCCTCCTATCAGCTGCAGGGCGTGTGACGGTGTGACTCCAAGCAAATACTAAAGATACTGAAGGTACAGATAATAGTAGTAATGATCGCAAGGTGTGTCTGGAAAGGTACTCATTACGTGATTGGAGGTAATTATACGTTGCTTGTCGGTTGCAGGCATGGTACGTCAAGACAATGAAGCCACATGGAAGTGACAATTATGATGCTATACAGTGCTATTGTTGTTTGTGAAGCATTCGTTGCGTAATGATAATAAATAATGTGTTTGCTTCTTTCTTAACCCCTTGAGGCCCAGAACGTAATTTCCATTGTAATTTGGGTACCATTAGACCATTTTAGTGAATATAAGTGACATTTTATAGATATCACATGTTAAGTATCCTTGTCCACTAGAACATTTGGTATATTAAGTTGCTTTGCGTAATTTCATGGCTAAAAACAGACAATTTTTTATACCCAAGGAAAGATCGTGGCGTGAAGGGGTTAATCAGTTGCAGGTGTAGTATTCGTAGATCTGAATTTTCACTTTTACTTAATTCAAATTATTCTTTAGTTTATCTTTAACATTCTGGACTCCCCCAGAAACATCAGCTTGCATCGATTTCTCTTTTTCTCTCTCTTGATTTGCTCTAAAGTACTTAAAAATTTTCCCACCTTATTTGTTATAAAGACATAAAGACATAGAGACAAAGAAATCAAAACTAAAAGTGGATAACAATAATGATACGTATAATAAGAGGTTTTTTTCGTTACTGTTGTTGTTGTTAATTAAGCATTCGTTACGTTAGGAATATGAATTATGTGTCTGTTTATTAGTTAAGTGATAATTAGATCAAAAAAATGAGTATATAGTTACATGTTAAGTGTTATCAAGTATTGCAACTCGTACTTGGTAACTGAAATACATAGACAAATACGGGTAATGCATACGTCCAGGTGTTATAAATATACGTATAAGAGCTCAAAAGATAATCTAGTATATTATTTATAGGTAGAAGTATAGAATTAAAAGCTAACATTGAGATAGAATTAGACATACAAATGAGAGTCACACATTAGAGCAATCTGAACATTTACTGCTTTAACTCATCTAGCTTTTAAACCATCTGTGGGATTAATAACTGTTTCAATAGGTAATATACAATAAAAAAAGCGGCCAATCACTGTGTCACATCTTTTCCAGACAGACAGACAGACAGTGAGAGAAAGACAGACAGACAATGAGAGAAAGACAGACAGTGAGAGAAAGACAGACAGACAGTGAGAGAAAGACAGACAGACAGTGAGAGAAAGACAGACAGACAGTGAGAGAAAGACAGACAGTGAGAGAAAGACAGACAGTGAGAGAAAGACAGACAGACAGTGAGAGAAAGACAGACAGAGTGAGAGACAGACAGACAGACAGTGAGAGACAGACAGACAGACAGTGAGAGACAGATTCCATCGCGACAAAACATAATTGCGGGAAAAAAGAGACAATAATAAATAAAATCATAATACTTAAATATTTGGCGCGAAGAGAAAAGCAAGTGAGCGCAATGCTGTAAAGACAAATAAGGTGGGAAAAAACGTAAGTACTTGCGAGTAAATAAAGAGAAAGAAAGAGAAATCGATGAAAGCTGATGTTTATGGACGAGACAAGAATGTGAAAGATAAACTATTATGTATGAGACAAGAATGTTACAGATAAACTAAAGATTAATAAAATATATAGACTAAAGACTAACGGAAGATAAATTAGGTACAAATAAAAATTCAGATCTACGAATCTACATAAGAGAGAGAAAACAAAGAGATAAAACAAGAAATCGAGAGCAGTAGATAAAACAACAGCAAATAAAAAGCAATAGATGAGAAATACTATATCATAAAATGAATATAAACACAAAAGCAAAGAGAGAAACTAGATCCTCCTGAAGGCGACGACGAAGAAGGTGTTGAGGGTTAAGATGAAAATAGATAGAAAGGTATAAAAAAAGAGATAAAAAAAGAAGATCGAAAATGAGATACAGACATTTGTACAAAGAAAGCAAGAGAGAGATTAAGAGAAAGGAAAGTAGGAAGGGAATGGATGCTTTTCAAATTAGCAAGAAGACTGTAAGGAGGTGTGTGAGTGGCAAGGGTTTAAAAGGAAAGGATGAAAGGGCAAGAAAGTGGAAGAGGCAGGATGTGAGAGGAAGAGTTGAGGGGTGAGAGGGAGAGGAGAGAGGTGAGAGGAGTGGAGAGGGGTGAGGGGTGAAAGAGAAGGGACAGAGGTGAGA
>JACEEZ010000083.1:7500-46365 GCA_016584305.1 Chionoecetes opilio | reverse complement strand
ACATCTATGTGCATGAACGGGACCTCTACCCCCGCCCGCACCCTGCAGGGAATCCGCAGCTGAATTGTGTTTCATTGTTAGTGTTACTCAGTTACTGTTATGTGAGAACTGTGTTTTGAGAGTATAGTGACTACCATTGTGTGACTTGGTAATTGTATTTTTGCCAGGTTTCCTACCTGCTGGGATTCCCAACCTAGCAGATTAGAGGCAAGGAAGCCGCATGCTTACTGCTCATGCACCAGTAATCGTTTATAAACATTAAACATTTTAAATCAATCATAAAACAAACTGGTAGATGCAATATATGTAGCTACAAGTAATTACTAAATATTGCTGCTACTCAATCAACATATTGAAATATATATAATATAATCTCATGCTTAGCCAGGGCTGTTTTTAAAGTATTAATATTAGTGTGAGAAACTACTGTATTTGGGAAGGAATTCCACATAGAAATGCCTCTTACATTAAGAACTGTTTCTCTAATATCCAGAGAAGGCCTGACATGTGTTGAACCAGCATGATGGTGTGTCTTGTTCATGCTGGTTATCTTATGTTATGCTGCATGGATTTATTAGAACATAAGACAATAAAGAAACTACAAGAGATCTGATGCCGTGAGACGTACACGTGGTAGGTCCTGTTATTTACAGATTTTGTGATGGTTGTTTGTATGAATACTGTATAGCTACTTTTACAATGAGTGTCAGCAAAGAGTTCTCAAAGATGTCTTGTTCATACTACGTACTTGCTGAAAAAAAGTAATCGCTGTAATTATAATAACCTTAGAATAAGCTTATAAGCTTAGAATGTGTCACACTGGACCTTCTCACCTGCAAAAGCAATCAGCCAAAAACTATCTTGGACTGCTTGCCAATCCTACTTGCTGCATCATCTATGATGACATACAGATACATTCTCCCAACCAAAACAAATGTTAAAATGTTGTAACCTTGTTTTAAAGTAATCGTCCAGACCCATTTTTTTTTTGCCGAATTATGTTGAATGTACATTCAAAACACCTAATCCACCAAAAATAATTGATTTCCAGGCCTTATTTCCGTAAAAACACGACTTGTGTAAAAAGCGCGCGAAAAAAAAAATCTTCCCTCCAACAGGGCTACGACTGTTATTGATGACGTCAGAACAGGGACGCCCGCAGAAACTCTGTCTGACACCTGTCGGCAAATGTTATGATGAGCGATTGTACTTCGGTGTCAGACTGAATCTGTCGCTGTGACAGATTTAGAGTACAATGCTCAATCTGACACCGAAAGAAATGACGCTGGTCGCGTATACTATGAGGAAAACGAACCTCAGATTGTCATGGGATCCTATATGTTTGAGCCCGAGTACGAGGTGGATTAACAGGTGTTAGCAGAGCCTGAGGTTCAGCAGGAGGACCTGGCACTTCTCCAAAACATGGATTGGTAAATAAGGTTAAACCATGTGTGTGTGGGAATCACAATGAAGGTACTTTCGAGAAAATCCTATGGTTAGTTTTGGAGCTACAGTCAAACGTCATTACTCGGAAACCACATACTAGCATTAACTACAGCATAGAGTTGGAAAATATGCGGGCGGGAAGGCAGAAAGTGTGACAGCCACACCACCACAGGGTCTCTCACCACAGGGCACGCCCACTCCACAACTGGTTTACTTGGTTTACTTGGTCTTGTTAAGAGGCAAAGCCTCACAGTCGTGGTGTTCCACCGCTGCTGCCAGTCCTGGCGTCCCTGTCTAACAGGGCCACCTGGTCTGGTATGGTGTTGGCCTAAGTCACTGTCTTACGGGGGGGGGGCGCCGCCCTTGTCCAGCACACCCGTGTACACAGGCTCACCTCACACTCGTCGTCCCCAACCTACACACTGGGTAGGCGACTACCCAGTGTCATGCAAAGTCACGCTGCACATTCTCGCTGGTCTTTCACCCGCTGTGTACACTACACACCGTTCCTCAACACAACTGCTCGCCCCAACACACTATAGGCGTGTATCACCCTACACACGCCACTCCTTTCCCTGTGCAAACTTTTCTCGAAAGGCACAGCTGTCTTGCTGCACCCATAAAGGATGCATGCATGTGGCATATAGCAAATAAAAATCTATCAGAAACACCCAAATATCTTCAAGTACTATATTTATCTCTGTGTTTACGTGCCTCTGATCAAGCGCGGGAAGATGAGCCTCCCTGATGCTACGTCACCGAGCCTGAGCATGAGCGTCTACAAACCTTGAGTGTGTTTTGAAAACTCGGGGAATTTGCAGATTTTGATTGCGGATTATTTAAAAACGGCTGACTGGATACAAAAAGTGACGACGTATTGTTGATATACTCGTTAATGGCTATGATTTGATTGCATTAAATCAGGAATGATGAAATGGTCTGGACGATTACTTTAAGGCATATGTATGGGTATGAAAGGTATGGATGGGGCACATTGTATTGCTGGCCCCAGTTGCATTACTGCTGGATCAGCAGGTATTGAGAAGCCGGTAGGTTTATTGAGAAGTCGATTAGCTTATTTCCATCTCTTATAAATAGATGGTAATATAGTATATACTGTATTTATATAGAGTAGTTATATTATCAGTTTATTCTATGGTAGAAACATTACTTGCTCCTTACTATATATCTTTAGTAATGGAGCAGATGTCTATGTATGAGATAAACTAGTAGTTGACGCTTGCATAACTGAGAGGTAGCGGCGGCTCACGCCGGCGACTACAGACAGCTGAGCGGTATAGTTTTTGGGTCAGGGTAAGACGGAGATGGCTTAGGGACTCCTGTCCATTTGTCATGTGTATATATCGATGTAGATTTATAAAATTTATACTACCTCAACTCCCCTGGCGTCTCTCTACATCCTTACGAAACCACATTTACTTTCCAGCGTATACAGTGACTGAAACGTGTGTTCATGGACATTACTCATCACCGGCTCGCATGGGAGTACCTATGTGATTACAATTACTCGCGAAAAGGAAAAAACCAGAACATTTTGGTGGCGGCGGTCGCACGAAAACTTTTATCAGTGCTGTAACAATTACTTTGAAAAATATCACTGTTTGTTAGGTGGTTATGAGGGAGGCGAACCTTTTGAAAAAAAAAACGAAACTTTTAAACCCAAGCAAGTAGCTTGGCGAGTGAACGATCTATTCTGGACGGAGGCAAGATAAAAGAGGCTCAATATACGGCTGCTGACGTGCGCGCTTACTTTACAGCTGAGGGCAGCGTCGAAAGGCTTCGCTACCATCACATTCATCTTACTCACGTGACTCATCTCAACAACTTTCAATAATCTCCGTATCCACACCTGTTTCCGAAGAGAGAAGCGATGGTGCAATGAATGGACATTAATGAGTATTTAATTGAGAATAACTTTTCCCACGACCGGCACCCACGGGAAATTAGTTACTCATTCACTCATCCACACTCACTCATCTCAACGCCGGAAGGACATGTCAAGAGGATTTCCCCGGAAAAGTGAAAAGTGAAAGTGAAAAAAAGAAGAAAAAGTGAAAGAAATATTAATAAATATTGCAAAAAATGATGTTTAAAAAAAATATTAATAAATATTACAATATGGTTTGGTTACCATTAAGTTTTCCCTATAGCTTAATTTTCTTGAATTTTGACAAAATTTTGACCAAGTCACCCTTAAAACACTCTAGAAACTTTGTGACGTCAAGCTATAGCTCCGCCCAGGGGTGGGGGTGGACTGACCTTCGCAAGAAGGGACCTTGGGCCAAAGCACCCAGAGCACCCAGGGTAAAGCTTTCCCTCACACATTCCATAATCGAGCCACGATAGCGCCACCAATTTGATATTGACGCTATCGTGAAATTGTCCACGATAAACGCAGACCAGATAGCCTCACAATAATGTTACGTGCCTGTACGTATGTGTCATGACGGGGCGTAAGATGGTCACGATTGGAGTCATGACAGCTGTAAGACTACGTCACGAATGGAAAATCCCAAAGGTAATTTTGTTGTCACGATAGAGTTACGATAACCACGACGTTTCTATTACGGGTGCCATGAAAAGTATCACGATAGCGTCAGGAGCCATGCCTCATGCAACATGCCTCACACGTGGGTGTGTGTTGCCATGGTGATGGAGAAGGAAGGGGGGGGGGGGCTAGAGATGATGGTGGGAGAAACAGGGCTGTTTTGGTAATGGAGAAGGGGGGGGGAAACGGGGGAGGGTGGTTGTAATAAAGAAGGGGGTGATGGTGTTGGTAGGGAAACGGGGGGGGGGGGAAAAGGCGGTGTTGGAGGTGTGAGTGGTTAAAACGGGGGGGGGATCCACTACCCACCCCCTACTCCCTACCCACCTCCCCCATCACCACGTGGTCATGGGAGTAGGGGGTAGGGAGTAGGGGGTGGGTGGCATCACCACGTGGTCAAGGGAGTAGGGGGTAGGGAGTAGAGGGTGGGTGGAGGTGAATGAGAAAGGGGGGAGAAGGCGGAAGGGGGTGCAAAAAAGGGGGGGGGGTAGGATTGGAGGCGCGCGTAACGGTTTCTTATCGTCACGATAGACATACGACGATCACGATAGTGTCACGAAGCTGCTACATAGATAACGATAGCGTCACGATAGACTTACAATAGCGCTGCGTTGGGTACAAAAATCGGGGAGCTTCCCGATTTTTTAGTGCACGCACTAACTTTTCGTGGCCTCGGCCGATCGCGTCACGAGTTCGGTCACGATGGACCCATAACCAAGACCATGACGGCGCTGCGCATTGCATTGTTGGCGCGTTCGTGGTCCCATTATGGAATGTGTGAAGGGGGCTTAACCGGAAGTGGTTCGGCAATGATACTCGCGGCCACAGAGTGTTCTGGCCCACTCGACATAATATTGAACTCCTACACGGTATTATCAAACTACCAGATACTATTTAGGAAAACAGAACCTACCATCATTTTCACGAGATATTACAGCATATCATGAATATGAATTAATTACAGTAAATTATACATAGAATAAGACAATGGGAGCAAAATAGAATGGTGCATAAACATTTTCTCTCACTTTCATTTTTTTGCTTCAACTCCCTATTATTCCTGTAATTTTGCTTGTATTGAATTTCATTCACTTTCTCTGAATCAGCATACTTTTCCGATTCTGATGGTATATGACAGGTACCAATGCAAAAATGAGTAGATCGTCATAAATGACAATAATGTAAAACTTGTCCGTCTAACAGTGGATCGCCGCGCAGAAGAGCATATATCCAAACTCAATGGGAGTAAGTAGTTTCTGAGTGAAGACGTTTGGCTGTAGCTCCGAAACTAACCATATGATTTTGTCGAAAATACCCTCATTGTGATATCATCCCACATAAAGTTACCATTGTAAATTTCGGAAAGCTAACCTAACTTAACCGTAACCTAACGTAACCTAACCTGACGTATTCAAGAGTAAACGCGACATACTGCTCCAGACAACGGGAATATGACGCCGGGGGAAGTAAAGTTGCCGGGAACGCCTATTACCCAAGTCTGAAAAGAATCCCTTTTCCGGGTGAAGACGCTTGGCTGTAGCTCCGAAACTAACCATAGGATTTTCTCGAAAATACCCCCATTGAGAATCTCCGACAAAAATTCCGTAACGTTTGAAGGATATCAAACCTATCCTAACCGTAACCTAACGTAACCTAACCTGACGTGTTCAAGAGTAACGTAGGCGAACCTTTCCAGACTTGGATAATATGCTGCCGGGACTAAGCTATCGTGAGTGTTCTTGCCAAACTGAATAAAGTATATTCATCGTCATCGTTATCGGCGGCATCACAAGTACCACAATTTACAATAAAAAAATAAAGAGGCAATCGAGCTGCTATAATAACAGAAATTGCAACTGGAAAAAGAAGCATGTATTAGATTTAGAAGAAGACAAATCAAAAAGTCAATCGCTTGAAGAATATTTTTGTCACTGAAACTTTCGTCGTCCAAAGCTACGTACACCCTTGCATGTTTTATTAGGCCCTATAGGCTAACAAGAGAGAGAGAGAGAGAGAGAGAGAGAGAGAGAGAGAGAGAGAGAGAGAGAGAGAGAGAGAGAGAGAGAGAGAGAGAGGAGAGAGAGAGAGAGAGAGAGAGAGAGAGAGAGAGAGAGAGACTTTTCAATTTCAGTCTTTCTACTTACTAAATAGTGGAAACGACAAACAAGTCTGCCTTCATCACTTTGTAATACAGGTATCTGTTAAATAAACAAAAATGGTGATGGATAACGAGTATGATATTACTCTAGACTCGAAGAGGTTTTTCCTTACATTAAGATTGGGTATTGCTGTTGCATACTGTATATACGTAAATTATGCACGTATAAGATGAGCCATAAAATAATTATTATACGCCATTAAAGTGGGTTATGTGCACCTTAAAAGTAAGAAATATACGGTATAAAAGTAGTTAATACAATAATGAAAGTAGATAGTAGTATACGCCATCAAGGTAATAATGCTATGAAAGTGTGTAATTTTATATAAGTAGATTGTATATGCCATTGTAATAGATAATATTCGCAATGAAGTAGGTGATATATGCAGATCGAGCTTCATTCCTGAGCCATAGCCGCTTTTTTATGTATCAACTGTCTGAAAAGTACGTTTTGTAATAAAGAAGGGAGTGACTTCATAATAGCATTGGCCACTTAATTATCTCACGCTATAATATACTGATCTACAGAATTATGCTATCATGTACAATGTAAA
This sequence comes from Chionoecetes opilio, assembly GCA_016584305.1. Taxonomy (NCBI): domain Eukaryota; kingdom Metazoa; phylum Arthropoda; class Malacostraca; order Decapoda; family Majidae; genus Chionoecetes; species Chionoecetes opilio. The sequence goes on along the minus strand of JACEEZ010000083.1, from coordinate 39,641 downwards.
TACCTCAAACGTCTATTATAATCTATTAGGTTCATAAGTCACACACACTGCTTAGCGGTCATGTATGTAAAATTAACATTACACACCGTGTATAAAAAATATTAAGATAACATTTGAATTCAAAGTCACTCACCATTATTATTAGTTATGAGCTCACGTCAAGTCACAAGGCGTCGACATTTTCGATACAAACCAAAGCGTCAACGCGATTCCCCGTGGCACAAAAAGGACTGTATAGTATATGTACTATATTATAGGACTGTATTAATGTACTATAATGTATTAATGTATATATACTATATTAAGGACTGTAGTATATGTAAAGAGAGAATGTACAGTATCAGCACCTCACAACCACTACCACCGGTACACCTCCAGCCTCCAGGTACTGACGAGAGAAATCATGTGTTCGCCCACTTTACTAGATAGATAGATAGATAAATAGTTTTATTGACCACAGCAGAACATAATACACATATACATACTTATACATGTACAGTTTTATAACTGTAGTCCAAAAAGTAAAATTAACTCAACGCTGGCAATTAGTAACTAACACTACAATATAATGCTATCCGCATTAAAATATCATTACTATTATATCATTACTATTACACAATAATCTACATTCCACCCTCCCACCCAACCACCTACCCGAGTCCGCCCTCCCCCTTCCTAGATTTCATGATTGGAATTTACTTCGATGGAGAGAAAGCACATCTTACCGCCATTTATTGATAAGTTTTATCTATCGTCTCAAGTGATTATTTGAGATAAATCTGATCACCAGGCATTAGCCTGTCGAATACTCTGGCGAACAGGACGAACAGGAAACGTGAAAAATAAATTAAAAAAAGAAACGGTAGCAATAACAAAAGAAAGTGGAATTTATAATTTTAAGGAATCAACCCCCCAAAAAATTCGAAAACAAATGTGGTTTCATGGAGACGATATATTTTTTTACGATATATATATATATATATATATATATATATATATATATATATATATGTAGCGGTTCTGATGAAAACACTTAGTGAAGCGATTCAGTTTACTGGACAAGTAACACAACTCAACAATAAGTACAAGATAGGTGGTGTTGACGTGTTGGCTGTGAGGTGAATACTGGCTCCATCAGCAGGCGTTCCCCAGCACCTCTCCTCCCTGGTCAGGCGTTGATTGGTCAGCTTCGATCACGCCAGGCTAAAGAGTGTGCTCGAGCTCGGTGAACAATGGTCCGAGGCTTCGGTGGCGAGAGAGCTCGAGCTGGATGAGCGACGGTTCGAAACCTCAGTGGTGCGAGCCGCCACATAACCCCCCCCCCCCCAGAACCGGAGTACCGGAGGCGGTTAGGCTGTTGAGAGAGGCGCCCTGATCTTGTGCTTCGGGTTACAGTCTGGTCGATATTGAGGGCGGGGTCTGTCGTGATGGTGTCACGTCCTCCTCTGCGTCGGGGTTGCGCTACCGTCACCGGCTTGTCGACATCCAGGTGTGCTGGCTTGAGACGATCCACTGAGGCAGTCTCGTGTCGGCCGCCGTAGTCAATGATGAAAGCCTTAGGGACGTTTTGCAGGACTCTAAAGGGTCCCTCATAAGGCTTCTGAAGCGGCGTCCGGAGCAAATCTCTGCGGAGAAAAACGTAATGACTGTCTTGTAATTCGGGTGGGACATACCTGGTTGTGAGGCTGTGTCGAGATGTAGGGACAGGAGAAAGCCTCCCAACTTTCTCGCGGAGGCGCGTAAGCATGGTCGAAGGAGATACCTGTGTCCGCGTGCTGCTGGGATGAAATCTCCTGGGACTGTAAGCGGGGCACCGTATACCAGCTCAGCCGAGGAGGTTGCCAGGTCTTCCTTTGGAGCTGTGCGTATGCCCAACAAAACCCACGGCAATTCATCCATCCAGTCGGGGCCCGTTTGTCTTGCCATGAGTGATGTCTTCATGTGCCAGTGAAAACGTTCCACCAGACCGTTTGCCTGTGGATGGTAGGCAGTTGTGTGGTGCAGCTTTACGCCAAGAAGCTGACCATAGTCCAGAGGTGAACTGTGCACCTCTGTCTGAAGAGATGTCTGCTGGAACACCGAAGCGGGCGACCCAGGAGGCGATGAGAGCACGTGCACATGAGGCGGTGGAAGTATCCGAGAGCGGGATTTCTTCCGGCCATCTTGTATATCGGTCCACGATGGTAAACAGGTGAGTAACTCCTCTGGACTGAGGAAGCGGTCCTACGATGTCCACGTGGATGTGGTCGAAGCGTCGTTCCGGCAGAGCGAAGCTCTGTAGCGGTGCTTTGGTATGTCGCTGAATCTTGGAGGTTTGACAAGCGATGCACGCCCTTGCCCAGTTTCCAACGTGCTTGCGCAGCCCGTGCCACATAAACTTAGCTGCCATCAGTGCCTTTGTCGCTTGGATGGAAGGGTGAGCAAGGCCGTGCACAGTGTCGAAAATCCGGCGGCGCCAGGCAGCGGGGATGATGGGGCTGTCCATTAGACACGTCACAGAGGAGTGTCGTGTTTGTCGGCCCAAATCGTACGTCCTCCAATACCATGCCCGAGATGGCAGTGCGGTAGGCGAGCATCTCTTCATCATCTTGCTGGGCAGCCGCCAGGGTCGTATAGTCGATGCCTGGCGCCAGAGCGTGGATGGTATTGATGGCGGCGCGCTGAGAGCGCATCGGCAGACCTTATTACTCTTCCCAGAGACGTGCTGTACGCAGGTAGTGTACTCTGAAATGTAGGTCAGGTGACGCTGCTGTCTGGCTGATCAAGGGTCGGACACTTTGGCAAAAGCAAAGGTGAGAGGCTTGTGGTCCGTAAAAGCTGTGACATCTCTGCCCTCGAGGAAGTAACGAAAATGACACGATGTCATGTAGTATGTCATGTTACAGTATTGTTTATTACAACCCTGCTGTTCTCATGTACTGCTTATTTAGTAATAACATGTCCATTAATACCAATTGTGTTGTTATAAGATAATGTAATGCTCCATTACTAGTAAACACTATGATTAAATAATTCAAAATGTCACCGAGCGGCAATCGCCTGCCATGGTGAAATTACTGGCCGCGCTAATTTTTCTAACTTCATCTCACGTCTAAAGGAAGCTTCAAAAAGCATATGGTTATAGAATATTTTGTGCTTAGAATTACATGTTCTTTCACCTGTATCAATATTTGCAGAAACTCGTGTTATACCTGTATATATATATTATATATATATATATAATATATATATATATATATATATATATATATATATATATATATATATTATATATATATATATATATATATATATGATATTATATGTATAATATATATATATATATAAATATATATACATATAAATATTTATATTATATTATATATATACATATATATATATATATATATATCTACATATAAATATACGTATGTATATATATATATATATATATATATATATATTATAATATCTATTATATATATATATAGATATATATATATATATATAGTATATATATATATATATTCTCTTAAACAAACGATGTTGAAAAACTGTCGAGCAATCTTATCTTAATTTTTTGTGTACGGTTTATATATATGTACAAGTTTTTCTGTTAAATGATTCAGAAGTTCTCTTATGGTTGCAACGTTTCGGAACTAAATCGTTCCATCTTCAGGCGTTGTGGATTCTGGTCTGCGAATGATCTCGATTCTGTTGTTGTTGTTGTTGTAGATTGCCATCCACGGATGAATGACGTTGGCCATACAGCCATAAAGGCGGCCCAGAGGTGAATGCTTATCCAGTGAATCGGCAGATGAGGACCCCCGATGCTCACCAAGGTGGGGAGTCTGACTCGCCCGCGTCGTGAAGCGTCAGAAGCACCCCACCCTGATATGGCGACAGGGATCTGTTACATACACACACATACATAAAAAAAAAAAAAAAAAAAAAAAAAAAAAAAAACGCCCTATTGCTCTTTGGAGTTGGGATGCACCTAGCAGGACAGGAGTCAAAAGACTCAGCTCAGCGAGGTGGTGGATGGTGCGTGACTAGCCTGGCAAGTGCATCATGGGAAGTGTTGGCTATGACGTCTTTGGCGGCAGCGTGACCCCTGGCTAGCATATCGGAGGTCGCTGGACAGTCCATAACGTAGTGCTTCAGTGGGGACACTGTCTCGGCATCGCAGTGGCAGCATGCTAGGGGCAGAGTGCCTTTTATTTCTGCGAGGCATTTATAGCCAATTCTGACTCGGTGCAGCGCGTTCCTCGTTTTCCTGCCGATTTTTCTTGTAAAGGGCGTGGTGTTAGTTCTGGTGGTGTTGTACCAGTGCGCGCTTGAGGTAGGGTTGGTTAGTGATCCAAGGGCGGAGACAAGTTACGGCCTGTTCGTGGCTAACCCTCCTGACGGAAGCCTTGATCTGGGAGATGCTAGGCGGAATGGGCGCGGTAACCTGGGGAAGACTGAGCGCCTCCTTGGCCGCTAGGTCAGCCGCTTCGTTGCCAGGTATCCCTGTGTGGCTCGGAACCCAATTTAGGTGTACGTAGCGACCGTTGCCGTGGATGTTTTTGGTGGTCGCCAGGACAGAGGTGATCAGGTTCACGTTGTCCTTAGGGGACACAGTCTGAAGTGCCTGGATTGCGCCCAGACTGTCAGTGTGAATTGTGACGTTGATGTCACGGGGTACTGCGAGCTGGAGTGCTCGTAGTATGGCAAGGAGTTCAGTCTGTAGAGTGGAGGAGTTGTCGGGTAGGCGGTAGAGGGCTGCAAACTCGTCGTGGTGGACGGCTGCGGCTGCGGTCGCTATTGTTGTGTCTACGGAGCCGTCTGTGAAAAAGATGTCAGCTGCATGAGTCGGAGCAGATCGTACTGACGCCCTTGCCTCTGATGCCAGCTCTGCCGGTGACAGGTCGGCTTTTGATGTGGCGAGCTTCTGCGCAGAAAAGTGGAGAGGTGGTGCTTCCCAGGGAGCAGGAGTCGAGTAGGTAGGGTGTGGCGGGTAATGCTGAAAGTTGAGGAACACCTGCTGTACGTTGAGCGCCTCTATGTTTTTGGCCATTTTTATGCCCCAGGTGTTCTTCCGGAAGAGAGTTCTGTCCTGCCTTAGTGCTTGACTCACTTTTTCAAGCAGGGTTGTGCTGTGACCGCGCCTGCAGAACTTGGTGAAGTGGGAGATGGTGAGAGCAGTTAGCCGGGTGCGGATGGGAGGCGTGTTTGTTTCGAGGTGGAGGATGTTAGTTCTTGTCCACCTAGGCGCTCCAACCATGATCCTGAGCGCTTCATTTTGGACCGTTTCAAGTGCGCTGGCCTGTGTTGCTGAAGTGAGTGAGAGGCAAGAGGCCCCATAATCAATGAGGGAACGGATCGCCTGCACGTAGAAAGTGCGGAGGACATCATAATTGGCTGCCTACTCTGCAAGGACAGAGTAGGCAGACGAGGAGGAGGAGTTGCGCTTTATGCAAGAGATGTATTGCAGTGTTGTGTTAACAATGTTATAAAAAATGATGACAGCATAGAGTCTATATGGGTAGAGGTTACGGAGGGAACTGAGAAAATGGTTTTGGGTGTAGTGTATAGGCCTCCAAACTTATGTAAAGAGGATTCAGCTCCTATATGGGAAGAAATAAACAAGGCCTGCAGATATAATCGATTATGCGTGGTGGGAGATTTTAATCTTAGGAATATAGACTGGGATTTAATCATAGGTGACAGCGATGCAGATGAATTGTTAAATATAATCCAGGATAACTTCCTAAGTCAAGCAATCAAGGAGCCTACTAGAGGAGATAATATTCTAGATCTATTGCTGACAAATAGAGACGATTTAGTTACAAATGTGGAGGTCGGGGGGAATTTAGATAATAGCGACCATTATGAGATCAGATTTAGCTTAAAATGGGAAGTTGAAAAATTAAGTGGCAATAGGCATCGAATACGTAATTTCAGAAAGGCCAATTATGCGGGATTAAGAAGACACCTGGAGGTTATTAATAAGAGGTGTGGGATGGAGGAGCAGAAAGTTTCCCAGGACAGGGCGATGACAGCTGGAAAGGGCAATTATGAAGGATTAGGAAGGCACCTGGAGGTAATTGGCGCGGTCAGATATGGTAGTGAGGTCGAGGCTGAGGAGATAATTAGAGCGGTTAGACAGAGAAGTGAGGTCAGGGCTCAGGAGGTAATTAGAGAGATTAGAAGGGGAAGTGAGGTCGGAGCCGAGGAGGATTATACCTCATTTGTAAGGAATATAATTGACGGACAGAAAATAAATATTCCTTATAGGGAAATAAGGTCCAGAAAGAGTGATCCAAAATGGATGACCACCAAGTTAAAAACAAAAACATTGGAGTAAAAGAAACATTTATTTAAGGTCAAGGCAGGTTGGTAAAACAAAGAACAGTATAACGTGATGGGGGAGGACAGTGAAGAAATTAACTCGAGTTGCTAAGAACAATTATGAGATTAAAGTAGCAGAACAGGCAAAAAGGGACCCAAAGGGGTTCTATCAGGATTATAAAACAAAGACAAGGGAATTAGTTGGGCCGTTAAGGTCAGGACAGGGGGAGGTCTTATATACGGATGAGGATATGTGTAGGACTCTAAATGATTATTTCTTAAGTGTTTTTACGGAGGATGATACACAGACGATACCTGATAGTGAACAGATGTTCAAAGGAAGCGATGAGGAAAAACTCAAAGATATTGTGATAACTAGGGAAATGGTGGAGGAGGGTATAGAAAAAATGAAAAAAATTTAAATCGCCAGGACCAGATGAAGTGGTATCCCAGGTAATTAAAGGAAGCAAGGAGGTTGTTAGTGCGTCGTTAGTGCACATTTTTAGGAAATCGGTGAGATAGGCGATGTGCCATTATTGTGGAGGAAAGGAAATGTTGTTCCCATATTTAAGAAGGGAGACAGAGGACTAAAGTCAAATTATCGACCCGTAAGTCTAACATCAGTGGTGGGTAGATTATTGGAATCTATTATTGCAAAAAAACATTAGAGAGCACTTAGATAAACATAGTTTGATCAATGATTCACAACATGGATTCACCAAGGGTAGGTCATGTCTCACCAATTTATTGAGTTTTTATAGGAAAGTTTATGAGACGGCAGATAATGATAAGGATTATGATATAATATATCTGGACTTTAGTAAGGTATTTGACAAAGTACCACACGAGCGACTCTTAAATAAGGTTAGGGCTCATGGTATAGATGGGAAGGTTCTTCATTGGATCAGAGCTTGGCTAAGTAATAGGCAACAAAGGGTTACAATTAATGGTTCCAAATCTGAATGGGGAACTGGTGACAAGTGGAGTTCCACAAGGGTTCTGTTTTGGGCCCATTACTATTTTTGATTTACATCAACGACTTGGATAGTGGGATTAACAGTGATATCAGCAAGTTTGCTGATGATACTAAGTTAGGTAGGATTATTGGGTCACAGTCTGACGTAAACATATTGCAGGGAGACTTAGATAAACTTAACGAGTGGGCAGTCAGATGGCAGATATAATTTAATATTGATAAATGTAGCGTTATGAATGTTGGTAGAAAAAACCCTGGTAATAGATACACCATAAGCAATGTATCGCTGAAAAGATCAGAAGGTGAAAAAAATCTTGGAGTGAGGGTGAGCCAGACCTCCGAAACCCAGGAAACAATGTATTGAGGCCAGAAATAGAGCTAATAGAGTATTAGGATTCATTACCAGAAGTGTTAAAAGTAGAAGTGCGGAAGTTATTCTAAAGCCTTATCTGACTCTAGTCAGGCCTCACCTAGACTATGCAGTTCAGTTTTGGTCTCCATATTACAGGATGGATATAGTGTTGTTAGAAAAAGTGCAGAGAAGGATGACCAAAATGATACAAGGGATGCGTAACTTTAGTTATGAGAGGAGATTGAAGTTACTAAAATTACACTCACTCGAGAGACGCAGAGTAAGGGGCGATCTGATAGAAGTTTTTAAGTGGATAAAGGGATTTAATAAAGGAGAGGTAGGAAAAGTTTTTACGGCTTTTAACCAGGGTAGAACAAGAAGTAACGGATTCAAGCTGGAAAAGCGTAGATTTAGAAAGGAAATAGGGAAAAACTGGTTCACAAATAGGGTGGTGAATGAATGGAATGGTCTCAGTAGACAGGTAGTTAGTGCTGAGTCATTGGGTAGCTTTAAAGGGGAGCTGGATAGGTTCATGGATGGGGATGAAAGGTGGATGTAGGTAGTGTTAGGTGACAGGAACTACCACGTGTAGGCCTCGCGGCCTCTTGTAGCTTCCTTATTTTCTTATGTTCTTATGTTTTTTATGTTCCTTCGTGAAGGCCTGTCATGATTCTAAGGTTTCCGGATCTTGGATTTTTGCCCGTTCCTTAGTAGCGGCCACGTGTTTCTTGAAGGTCAGCTGGGAGTCTAGCCAGATGCCGAGATAGGGGAAGCTGTTAACCCAGTTTATGCTGGTATACTGGAGCTTTAGGGGGGGACGTGGTGTCTGGGAGCCAAAGTGAACGGCCTTGGTTTTGGTAGTGTTTATTTTCAACCCAAGTTCGACGCAACTGTTGCCGACGGCGGTAATAGCCGTCTGTGCGTTCTGAGCGTGCCATGGTCCGGTGGGTTTTCAGGGCCAGGTCATCCGCATAGCCAGGATCTTGGTGCATGCACCGAGGGGAAGCGAAACCAGGTTCTCCACCAGGATGTTATAGAAGAAACGGGCTTAAAATGCTCCCTGAGGCGTGCCGTTTTCAAAGGTGGCAAGGTCGGACAGGGTGCCCTGAAAGGTAACTCTGGCTTGCCTCTCGCTCAAGAAGTCCTGGGTCCACCTCAACAGTCTGCCTTGAACGCCTTTCTCAGCTAGAGATGCGAGGATGACTGGGCCACTTGCCATCTCAAACGCTTTCTCCAGGTCCATGAAAGTCACCACGGCTTTCCTGTCAGAGATGGTTGAGAGCATCTCTGTGATGCAGTCCGTTGTGCCTTTGTTGGCAGTGTAGGCATATATGTGGTGGTGTAAGCTGCCTACCTGCCATTGAAGTCGTGTGAGGATCATTCTCTCAGCTGTCTTGCCAAGGCAGCTGAGGAGAGAGATGGGGCGTGATTGGGTAGGGCTTGGGAATTGGAACAATGACTGCCTGCTTCCACGCCGGGGGAGTCTGCCTGTGGCAAAGGAAATGTTGATGAGGTGTAGCAGTTCCTCGTGTGCTTGGGACCAGCCTTCTTGATCATGCTGTAAGTGATCTTGTCAGCACCTGCCGCCGTGTCCTTGCGTGTCTTGAAGGTACCTCGCAGTTCTTTGATGGTGTAAGGGACGTCCGTAGGAGCTGCCTCGAAGCAGGAACGACTAACGGGGGCTATTCTGGCTGGAAAGAGGCGTCGCTGAGTGTCTTGAACAGCTTGGGCATGTTTGTGCTGTGCTGCTTCTGGCTGCGAAAGGGTGACGGGCAGTTAGCTTCTTTGGCGGGGTTGGGGTGAAAAGGCCTGTCGGGGCGGAGGGTTTTTCCCATATCAGGGATCTTTTTCCACTGGCTGAGAGGTTGGGCTGTGGTTAGGGGGGGCACCATTCGACCCTTTTTTGGTTTTTATATTGCGGAGCTTCCCTTTCACCTGATGGCTGCTCGTAAGAGGTTTGGTTTCCCCTGTGTTGTGGCGCCTGTTTAGCTTTCTGGCTTGGTTAATTTGGGTTGTACTCCCTGACCTCAGCGTTGGGGGTACCAATTTTGTAAGGATAGCCGGGCTAGTGACGGGAAAACAATGTTGGCAGCTTCGTGAAAAAAACCGCCGTGAGGGGTCTTCGGCCTCTTGAGGGAGTCAGGGGGGGGGTTGAGGCTAGGAGTTGGAACGAACGTTAAAGGGTAGCCAATTTGCCCCGGGTTAAATTCCATTTGGTGGAGGGGGGGGTCGTGTCAGTTTCCCCGGTTTGGGGTTTTGAGGAGGGAAAGTGGGCGCGGTAGGTGGGGGTGAAGTTTCCCTGGCGTCGCGGTTTTAAATCCCGCGAGACAAAGAGAGGTCTGGACACCCCGGCGATGTGTGGGGTTCCCTTTTTTGAAAAGGAGCCTCTGCACTTGTCAGGCCCTCAGCAAAGTGGTGACGCTCCTGTTCGTTTTCCGCGTGAAGAGGGTTCGTGATGCGCATTTAATCACCCCCCGAGAACACAGGGGGGAAATGGGCAAGGACAGAAAATTCGTGACGTCTAAGGTCTCATTGTGGCCAATTCTGTTTTTATGTGTATACAAGGAGTTCGAGGGCGCAGGTTTATCTTCACCGCGATTGCCCCTTTCTCTGTTCCACAGGGCGCAGGGATAGGGATGAGTGGCTTGGGATGTTTTTTTTTGACCAAAATGGACACGCCTCGGCTGGGCCCTTTCCCCGTGGCTGATGGAGCTCTGTAGCCCCTGAAGTTAACCCCAAAATGCTATCTGGGGCAGGTCTCCTGGGAAGGATCAGTCCCTGCTGTTTTTTGTGCGTCCGCCCTATTTGGGGAAAGCCTGCCGCAGACGCCGTTAACGTTCATGCAGGATTCGGACGAAAACAGTTTTTGGCGGGGGGGAGGGCGGTCTCCTCTTGCCGTGATTGCGAGTTTTTTTGAGGCGAGTGGTTGAAGATGTTTTTTCCCTTGGTGGGTGACGGGTGATCGGAATCCCAGAAGCTTTTTTCCCGTCTATGGTCCCGACGCCCGGGGTTTGGGCCTGGGGGTGGGGGAGGGTGTTCGGCTTGGGAGGGAGGAGTTGTCTCGGTTGGACGGGAGAGGAGTTGTCTCGGCCTTGGGGGGGATGGAAGAGCTTCGGCTGGTGGAGAGGGGGGCTGTTGGGGGGGGGGGCGAGTGGCATCAGTCTCGGCGACGTCGTCCATTTTTTTCCGGAACCTTTTCGAGGAGAGCCCCCCAGGCCCCTGGAAAGCTTGAAGAATCTTTTTAGTTGGTTTTTGGGGAGTGATCTGATCGTCTTTCGGGCCACTTTTTTTCATTGGTTCGGGTTGGGGGCTTCGAGACGTTGTCGGGTTTAGGAACTTCCCCTCCCCAAAAATCCCGCCCGAGAGCGAGAGCGGGGAACTCGCCCAGGTCGGGGCGTGGTTGAGAAAGTATTGTCGTGTCTGTGTGGGTGAATGATCTCTGGCCCCATGTTGACGGGGGGCGAGGCTGGGCGATTTCGGCGACATAAAGGAAATCTGGTTGTTTTTTTGGGGCCCCAGGTCCTTTTTTCGCGCAGTTGCGATTCCAGCGTGGGGGTTCCCTGCAATTTGGGCATTTGGGAGCGTGGCGGTCCGGCCCTTTTGCTTTTGGGTGCAATTGGGAGGTCGGGGTTCCGAAAAAACACCCCCCACGAGCGGGTAGGGTACAACTGTTTTGGGTGAAAAAGCTGGCAGTTGTAGCACGCAGGGTTCCCGCTGTAGGGGGGGGTAGAAAATTTCCCCCCTTTTTGATGTTCAGGAACCCCCCGGGGAGGGCCCTGACGGTTTTCTCACCTGCCGGTCTGATCCCGGTGTAGACAGGCAGCGCTGGCCCGACACCAGCGGGTGTCCTCATTGGAGCGGTGGATTTGAAGAGGATATTTCATCAGGATCCCCTTTGGGGGTGCCCGTCCCGTGGGTTTAGCGGATGCTGCCGTCCACCTGATTCAGATCGATATATTGAAAATATCTTGGTCCCGGGGGGGGGGAGAGTACGTGCCTGTCTCCAGGAATTTCATCTCATTTCGGCCGTTGGAGATTCTCGATGGCTTCAGCCAAAGGAAAAGGGGGAGGCGAAGCCTTCGGGGGGGAACTAAATCTTTGGGAAATGAAAAGGGGGTGGGGTGGGGTGAAGGTTTTTGACTGGAACTGGGAGCTGGAGGAACGGGGAACAGAGAGTTTGGGAGTGGGAACGGAAACTGGTTTTTGGCTGCGCAGTTCCGTTTCTTTTGTTTTTTTTGGTCCAGTTCCTTGTGATCGCAGACTCTTTTTGGGAAGCAGATTTTCTGGAGCCAAGACGTGCGCGGGATCGCTAAGAGGGGGCAATCAGTCCGTGTTTGGGGATGTTTTCATTTGCGCGGTTTTTGGAAAGGTGATCCCGTGGGTCTCTAGTGACGGACCCTGTCCCCGCTCAAGGATCTCGTGGGCTGCTACAAGTATTCCCTGGAAGCTTGTATGGTGGGTTCAGTCGCCTTTAGACGGACCATGGTGGGAGCGAGTGGTATAGAAAGTCAAAAGTCTTTAAGAGACAGTAAAGTGGTGTGACACCCACAGGGGGAGGGGTTGTGCAGGCGTCCCCGCCTGCTAAAAGGCGTGTAGAGCCCCCCCCCCCTGCCCGTAAAGGTCCTTGCCTACCCCTTTTGAGAGTTCTGCATGGGTGAGCAGTGGTTTTGTTTGGGAGAGCTATGAAGAGCTCCCAAAAAAAAAAAAAGTGTTTGTTTTTACCTGACCCGCAACTGAGGGGCCCGCACGATCACGAGCCCTCAGCGCATCGCAGTCAGAAAAAAAAATTTTTTTTTCCTTTTTTTAACCCTCCTGCACGGTTTCCAAATGCTTTTTTGCCCCGAAAAAGTCAAAAATTAAAACCCCTTTAAACCCAAAATGTCGGGAAAACCTTTTTGCCCAGAAGCGAAGTTATATTTATCACGTTTCTGAAACCCCATTTTCGGAGCATTTTGATGTTTGTTTTCCCCTTTTTTTTCCCCCAAAAAAGGGGCATAAAAGCTTTTAAAGCAAGTAATTAGATGCGACTGAAACATCAAAATCATAGAAAATTTAGGAAATAACATGTTTTTTACAGCAAATTTCAAAAAAATTAAATAAAATAATTTTTTTCACTGTCACAAATTCACAAGGTTTTAGCATGACATCAATGGTTTTTAGTTTGTTGCAGATTTTGAAACCTGCTAACAAACCAGAGATACTCACAAGAAACTTCACTAGGGCAGTAAGCAAGGAGCTCCGAGGAGAAATTTGACATCTCGAACCTCCACCGCAGTCAGAGACAAGCGTCACGCCGACCTGCTACTAGATCTGCTACAGAAACCTTCCTGATCGGTACCCATCATCCAGCATCAGTGTTCCCATTTACCCCCAACAGACGGGCCCTTCCCAGTACTTCCTCCATTCCAGAGTTTGCAAAAAAATAAGGGAATCCTAAGATCAAGACCCGTCAAAAAACGGGGGAGTTTTTCATCCCATTCTGGCAGATGGTAGGATCAAGGACCTGCCCCAAGTACAATGCAGCGCAGCATTTCAGACACTCACAAAAAGCACGGGAATCTAGAAAGGGAATAAAGTAGAACGGGTGGACCCTGGAGGGAAAAGGAGTCCCTTTGTCGTGGAATTAGATAGCCTGTTCGACATAGGAGTTCAGAGCCATCGGAAATAGAGAAAAAACCGACTCCCATCAAGGGAGAAGAAGGAAAAGGGGACACGGGTTTACCAGGATCAGAAGACAGGAAAAAGGGCCCACATGTCTGGTCATGACAAAAATTTTTGAGTCAGGGTCCCAGCAGCAAGAGGAGGCTGAAAGATGCAGCAGAGAAGGAACAAATATGAATTTTCAAAAAAAATTTCTACAATTTTTCAGCTCCCACCAGCGAAGGACTGCTGGAGTGTCTACGGGCTGACCCAACCGACAGTGAAGGAATGCAGAGGACAGGGATTACCAAAAAAACCTGCCCGGGGTTTTTTCAAAACCCCCAAGGGGCACTGTGATTCACATTCCCAGGGGGTCATGGAGTGTGTTGACATCTGCAGCCCCGCTGATCGTCTGGGATTGTTGACAATTAAGTGGACAGCCTTTAGCTCTGTACATTGAAGGCGGTGGAGCTGCCCCGGAAAAGTTTGTCATTAAACCTCAAAAAACGAGACGGAAAAGGTGTGAAAAGGACCACATCAGCCAGGAGTACATGGCAGCTTTTAGCGAGGCCCCCTCCAAGTATGCTGTTTCCCCACTGGGATGGCAAGATGGAGAGATGGCCTGGGAAGTGATCCGGGACCACTCAGAGACTTGGTGTGCTTTTTCAGGACCACCCGCATATCCTGAAGGGAAGCTACTGAGATACCCGGATAGACAGTCAACAGGAACGGCCAGGCAGGATCCGGATTTGCGGAGGCATGGGGGTTACTGGAGTGACAATGCCTTGTGTTTTACACAAGGCCAGCAAAAGGAGTACATGGGGAGTTTCCAGCTTGGGCAAAAAGTTTACAGGAAGGTTTCACCGGCCTGCAGACACCACATTCTAGAAGTGGGTTGGGAGAAACTGTTTTTGGGAAGGTCAAGAGCCGAGAAACCTTGGGTTTAAGCACTTTAAGGACGTTTGGACGATCTTACCACAGACAAAACCCCACAACCCTGTCCAATCAGGGCAAAAAAAGGTTGAATAAAAAAAAGAAAGATGCAAGGAAATCTACAGGAAAACCCGAGGTCGGAGAAGCCTCCTAGAGCGATACCGTGAGATGGCTGAGTTAACTGTTCCTTTGGGGGACACGCCCCCCCGCGGGAAACCAGGGTCGTCTGGAGCCATTTATAGGCCAGGTGGGGCCCCGAAACCGTATCTATGAAGTTCAGTTTTTGAGAGTGGGGTACGATGAAAAATGTTTTGAAGCTGGAACGCCTCAACCTCTTCCTGGATGTTTACACCCATGGGATGTCATCTAACTTTCTGCAGGCTCCTGAAATGATCTGCAGTTCATGAAAAGGGAAAAGATGAAGTTCAAGAGAAAAGACCCCGAGATTGTAGGCAGTGCCACAAAAAATTGAAAACCACAAGTGGTCCGACACGGAGGTTTTGCCGTTCGTCTCTTTGGTAGCAGGGCTCAGTGACAAAAAGAAAGCAGGACATTGCGCCAAGCTGCAAGCCACTGAGAAGCCAGATAGCTTCAGACAGGGGAAACTTTGGGCCCCAGGTTACAGCCAAGACGACTCTGGTGATCTAGTTTGGGCCAGAGAGTCATCTTTGCTTGACACCCCTTTGGATGAGTATGACGGCTTTTTGCAAACCCGTGGCGGGCAGGCCAAGGAGTGTGATACAGCAAGGCCCTGGAATATGTCAGCAAAAGTAAAAGTAGGAATGACATTGCTGGCGGGGGGGTCAAAATGATGACTGATTTTGCAAACTCATTTCCCAGATTCTCAGCAAAAACAGTCCTTCTTTAAAAAGTGGAATACAACCGTGAGCGATTTGATGCTTTAAGAAGCAAACTCTGAAAAAATGACTGTGAAGTATCCTTCGACAAGACAATAGGTTTCTGCCATTGAAAATAGTTTTTAGAGTCTTTGTCAACATTTTTTTATGTCAAGATTGTAATGTTTTTGAAAAATTTTTATGAAATTTTAGAAAATTTTGCTTTTTTCGGATATGATGTGTCTTTTTTTTTTGAATGTTTTCTTGGGTTTTTTTTTCAGAAATAATATTAAAAAAGTTCAATTTTTATACCCAAAATTTTTTGTTCTATCCCAATTGTAACAAAAGTTTAGGGGAAAAAAAAATTGGCGGAAGGCAAAATTTGGCCCCTTTTCCTGTCGCGGGGTTAATATTTGAGTCCCAAAGGGCAAAGTTTCCTGACATTTTAGCTGAAAATGGTTGTGATTTTCGGTTTTCCAGGTCAAAAAGCATGGGACAACCTTGCAGGGGGGTATAAAAATAGGAACAAATGTTCTGAACAGGCTAGCATCGCAGGCTGCCCCGACCCCGCAGAAACAGCACAACCACGCACTAGCCGAGGTGCTGCCTCCACGAGGGGTTTCCGACCAGACACGGGCTTTTCAGGTCCCGAGAGGTCTTTCACCAGAGCGATAGAGGGAAAGAAATTAAGTAAGAGAAAAAGCCTGCTCAAACCATCGGCGTCCTAAAAAAGAAACCGATGCGGGAGTTTCAGCTTATAAAGAAAGCGGGTGGATCAGGCGACGGCCGGTGGGCGGGGATAAGCAGCTAGGCCGGTAACCCATTGGCTGTTTGGATGTTGGTGTTAATATGTCGCTTAGCGGAAGGCAAAACTTGGAAGTCATCGGTTTGAGTGTTGATTTTAGGCTATTTTAATGCGATGTATATTGCTTCGAGGAAAACAAGGCGGCGAGGGTCTTGTTCCTTATCGAGAATAATGGTATTCTTGTTCAAGTCGTCTCTTATCAGGCGGGAGTTGTATACAGTGTCATAATGATTTTTAATAGAACCATTATTCAGATGACATGTAAGTCGCCTCGTCAGTCCTGTCCGAGTCTTACCAATATAAGAGTGAGATCCACATCTAATATACTATAGGAGTAGCCGTGTGTGTGTGTGTGTGTCTGTCTGTCTGTCTGTCTGTTTAGGGTAGCTGAAACTGTAAATTCAATTTTGATGAGAGTAGGCTTAAAAAATCGCAAATAAATCGTAGGTGGTAAACGGCTTGGTCCCATGTAGATTGAATTAATTTGAAGGGGGGTTTTGGGGTAAAAACACTTTTCAGAGATTAGATTACAGGAATGAATTCTGCGGTAACGTCTTGCCGCATTTCACCAATTCCGTAGACTCATGGATTTACCGTTTGTGTGCGTGTGTGTGAGTGTGTGTGTGGGGGTGTGTGTGTGTGTGTGTGTGTTTTGTGTGTGGTGGTGTGTGTGTGGTGTGTGTGTGTGTGGTGTGTGGCTTGCAGGACAAGCGTGGGGCTGGGGTGAGACAGGCGGGGGTTGGGGTGAGGCAGGCGTGGGGCTGGGGGGAGACAAGCGTGGGGCTGGGGTGAGGCAGGCTACGGTAGTGGTAGGTGGTTACCCGGGCACTTTGACCAGTGACCAACCCAGCAACAACACGATTGGGGTTTGCACCCACATTTTTTGTTTTAAAATATACTACACTACAAACATCAATACATGGGTCCGAAGGGCCACAAGCACTTGTCTAATATACTATAGGAGTAACCGTGGGTTGTCTGTCTGTTTGGGTAGCCGAAACTGTAAATTCAATTTTGATGAGAGTAGGCTAAAAAAATTGCAAATAAATCGTAGGTGGTAAAGGGCCTGGTCCCATGTCTTTGAATATTTTTGAAGGGGGATTTGGGCAAAAAATTTTAGGAGTATTACATTACGGGAAAACAACTCTGCGATAACGTCTTGCCGCATTCCACAAACTCAGTTAACTCATGGACGTTTGTGTGCGTGTTGTGAGTGTGTGTGTGGCTGGAATCACACGGAACCCCAAAGGGTTGGGAATCACACAGAACGTGGTCTACCCCGAGGCACTTTGACCATTGCCCAAAACGACAGCAACAACACGATTGGAGTTTGCAATCACATGTTGTCAAATATATACTATTTACTACAGACATCAATACATGGGTCCGAAGGGCCCCCCACGCACTTGTTTTTCACTATTTTCAGGTGTGTTGGTATATGACATGGTCTTCTTGCAGGGGCGTCTTGGTCACATGAGGGGTGTTGCGGAGCAGAAGTTGGGACGTTTTTCTTGTTTTTATAGTAGATGATAAGAGCGAGGTCCTTCTTGGTCAATAGGACGAACGTTGCGGTGTATTATGTCTTTAATAATCTTCTCGTCCGTCTTGTAGTCTGAAGACACGTTGGTTCTTGTAGAAAAGCTTGATGGGATCCCCTGGTGTGTGGGGGGTATTCTCCTGGTTAGTGTACCATTTGTCTACAATTCTCTTAGTGACGAGGGCTACATCAGAGTAAGCGTAGCCGTTGTTGATAAGGACTTGAGTGATGCGCTCTAGTTCATGGTGAGTGTCTTTCCAAGTGGAACAATGAGAGAGGGTCTCCTGACATAAGCGTTGATGGTAGACTGCAGATATCGCGTAGGGCACTCACTTTCCCCGTTTAAGCAGAGTCCTTGTTGGTGGGTTTGCAGAAACTGTGGGCTTTCTGGGACATCGGCGTATCCTCTGCGTCCTTACAGTAGTGGGGAAAGGGCACAAAGACGATGAATAACTGTAGATCCTTTAATGGGAGAACTAATGAAAAAAAGACAGGGGGACAGCCAGCTAGACAAGGAGGAGACCGCAGTCGACTAACTCCCGTGGCGCAGCGGGAGCAAAAGTTTCCAGATTTGCCAGATATGATAAATGACTATCCTACATCTCCCTTCCCACTTTGCGCTCACAGCAACACCGTGTCTTCAGCGTCACGCTGGGCCTGGAGACGCGGCGAACGGCGAGGCGTAGTAGGCCCGAACGGCGCCGGTCCCGCTGGAGGGTCGTCCGTGGTTGGTGTATTCGCGGACGGGGTGGTATGGGGTGCAGGAAGCGGCACCAAACACGGCCGCTGGGCATCCTGATGAGGTAGTCACGGGGGGCTTCCCGATGCCCCTGACTGTGCCGACCCTGTCCCAGAGCTTGGTAGTTGGTCCTGGACGCGGACTACATCCTGTAGAGCGAGTGTGGGAGGGGTCGTGCATGGGCGTCGCACCATGTTTAGCATCTCGACGACGAGAGGCACCCGACGGTCCCCAAACTCTCTGCCCTCGCCTGCCATTGCTTCTCGAAGGACATGGCATGTGCGGGGACGCAGGAGCGAAGAGGGTGACCATACAAGAACTGGGTTGGGGAGGGGACCAGTGTGGTTGGGAGTGTTCCTGAGCTCGAGGAGGCCCTGTCAAAGCCTCGCAGTCCAGGTTTCCCGAGGGGGCCACTTTCCGGATAGGGGCTGACAGACTTCTTGCAGACTCCGCGTGCCGTTGGCTGCGGGAGTGAGGCGTCGACATTTCGTGGCGAAGCCCCAAGCTGCAGGAATCGGCTCTCAGCAAAAACAGTACCTTCTTCAAACTGTGGAATACAACGTGAGCCGATTTGATAGCTTCAGAAGCAAACTCACTGAAAAAATGACTGTGAACTGTCCTTCTGACATAGACCAATCGAGTTTTCTGCCACTTTGAAAATAGTTTTTTTTAGAGTCTTTGTCACACATTGTTTTTGATGTCAAGATTGTAAATATTTATGAAATTTATATGACATTTTCAGAAAATTTTTGCTTTTTTTCTGGATATGAATAGTGTCTTTTTTGCTTGATGTTTACTTGATTGTTTTTTTTTCAGAATAATAATTAAAAATGCTTCCTTTGATACCCAATTGTGTTCTTCCCAATTGTAACAAAAGTCTCAGGTGAAAAAATGCTGGCGGAAGGCAAATTATGGGCTTTTCTACTGTCGCGGGCTTAATATTTTGATGTCCAATGAGGCAAAAAGTTCCTGACAGTTTTAGCTCAAAATGGTTGTGATTTTCGCTTTTTCAGTCAAAAAGCATGGGAAACCTTGCATGGGGGTAATAAAAATAAGGAAACAATTGTTTTTCTGAACAGAGTCCTAAATTAGGCCCTGCAACGCCACGGGTACCGCATCCCGTCCGCCCACCTGCCGTCCCTGCCTCATCCGCGCATATCAGGCCGCGCCGTGCCCCTGCCGCGACACCCCTACCACACAGCCAATGTCCCACGCCCCCCGCCTGCACCCGCCCTTCGCAGCCTCATCCTACCGCGCCCTGCTCGCCAACCCATCTCAGCGCACCCACACACGCCCTCCTGTGGCTTGTGTCCCACTCCCACGCCCTGCCAAAGCCCAGCCCTGGCCGACGCCGCCCTGTGCTGCCCCTCGCCGCCGTCACCGTCACCGTCACCAGCGGCCACTAGCCGCCCCGGCCCAGCATGCTCACGCTACGCCTACTAAGCCATCTAAGGCCCCATCAGAGCCCTTGCCTCCTGGCCGGCCACGTGCTACTCCTCGTCCTCCGCTGACTCCTGCTCCCTGACGCTGCTTCCTGCTGCCTCGACGCTGCGTCCTGCACCATTCCTCTGCCGATCCAGCAAGGCCCTGCAACGCGACGTGCACTGCATAGAACACAAGACTATCTTGGGAGACCGAATTGCATTTGGACACTTCGCCTTCCCAGAAGACCCTGCATCGCAAGCCTCCCTCCAGATTTGTGACAGCATCACAGCAACAGCGACCCTCAGGCACTCCTATCTAATCTTGCAGCTACCGCTACACAACAACGTGAAGACTTGACAGCCGCCCTACCTACATTTCCCTTAACCTCGCACCCTCCTATTCTGATCTTGCGCTATACCGCTTGCCAACGTGAAAGACTGGACAGTAGCCCTACCTACATTACCTCGGCACGTGGCGAACCTCTATGTTTTTTTTTTTTATAAGTATATGTATAATTTTTTTTTTTATTTTCTTTGAGGAGGAAGTACAGTCGGTGGAGTCACACCACACGCTGGCTAATCACTTTAATCTCGACTCAGCCGCATTGGGTATGCAGGTAGTCAAGTCGTGAGTTCGCGCTCTTAAAAAGACGTCTCTCGTAGAGACAGGGACCTTAACTCAGAGACTTGTACCACACGCATCTGCTCCTCTCCAATACAACCACCATCACCCTGGTGTCTTATTTATCACACTGTAGTGACCAGAGTCACTACAAACCTAAAGAAATGCCATTTGAGACTGGGAAGAAATATGCATGAACTTAATATTCACTTTAAAACTCTTCGTCCATTGATATTTTTGCGAGACAACTTTTACCATGGATCATATCAATAGAACGGAATTTAATTAGCTCTCCATTGAGATATTTCGTTTTCTGATAAATTTTAGCAAGCACCATGCTAAAGTAGCGTTAACTAAATAAAGAACATCATCCATACATCCATAACCCATCCATACACCCTCTATATATATATATATATATATATTATATATTATATGTATTATATATATATATATATATATATAATATAATATATATATAATATATTATATATATATTATATAGATAATGTCCCTGCTTTTAATCTTTCAAAAAGTCTGGTCACATATTCTTCTCACCCTAACTCCTCCTCCTCCTCCTCCTCTTCCTTTTCTGATTCTTGTTTTCTCTCTCGATGTGTGGTTTTTCTTCTTACCACCCTACCGTCTGCCTCCTGATTGTAGGTAGTGTTAGGTAACAGGAACTACCACGTGTAGGCCTCCACGGCCCTTTTGTACTTCCTTATTTTCTTATGTCTTATGTTCCGTCTCTCCTACTCCTCTTTTTCTTCTCCTCTCTCTCTCACTCCTCTCATCATCTCTCATCTCTCTCTCCTCTCTCTCTCTCTCTCTCCTCTCTCTCTCTCTCTCTTCTCTCTCTCCTCTCTCTCTCTCTCACTCTCTAGTCTCGCCTCTCTCTTCTCTCTCTCTCTCTCTCTCTCTCTCTCTCTCGTCTCTCTCTCTCCTTCTCATTTTCTGTATTTTTGGTTTCCTCTCTCAGTGTTTTTTCCTTCTTACCCTTCCTTCTCTTACTCTCTTCTCCTCTCTTCTCTTGCCCTCCTACTCCTTCTCTCCTCTTCCCCATCTTCCGTCTCCTCCACCGATTTCCCGGATTAAAAGAATAAAAAATAGACATAAAAAAGGGTTAGTCTATTTGCTTTTGTTTGTTGTCTTTTAATTCCTCTGTTGAAAGAAGTGAAGTCGTAGGAAGGCGGAAAAAAATATAAATAAAAAGGGCATGTTTTGTTCAGTTTAAGATGTAAAATGAAAAATTAAAACTTAGTTCAGTTTAAGGTGTCTTTGGATTCCTCTGTTTTGAAAGATTTTTAAGATATTGTAGTCGTCGGAAAGGCGAGAAAATAGCAATAGCATCACGCTAACCAGATTTATGGAGACACTAATAGATAGCAATAATAATGTCAATATATTTACACGGCTCAGATCTGTATAAAGAAAAAATATCAAGGTTCGTGCTTTTCAGGTCATCGTCAAATGTACGTTGTCAATCGTCAAGGTTATCTTATCCATTAGATAAGTCGAATAAACCCTGAATCCTACGTAGGAAGTTATATAAAAAAATTTAA
Organism: Chionoecetes opilio; assembly: GCA_016584305.1. Taxonomy (NCBI): domain Eukaryota; kingdom Metazoa; phylum Arthropoda; class Malacostraca; order Decapoda; family Majidae; genus Chionoecetes; species Chionoecetes opilio. The sequence goes on along the minus strand of JACEEZ010000083.1, from coordinate 17,903 downwards.
TGTACAAATGTTACGCAGTATATCCTTTTTTTATCGTCTTATGAATTACGTATGTCTCTAACAAACTCTATACTTTACGAAGACGTATATACAAAATATAAGTGTCCTCTTAAGAGGTTACGCGAGTCAAATGAAGTCTTTTTGGGTTTTACTTATTGTTTTTTTTTAAGTCGATAGCTGTTAGGTTTTGCGATGTCTTTATGCTGGTGAAATATTTGGCTAGTTAAAAAAAGAAAAAAATGAAAGAAAACAAATAAGAAAAATTTATATAACAACAATCATTAGAGTTTTTGTTCAATATGGGTGCAAGAAAAAAAAATTGTTTCCATTGCAAAAATTACAAAGTATCAATAAATAAAGAAAAATAATGAGTTAATAGATATTACAAAGAATGATTGATTGAAGAAAAAAAATCTTACAAGTCACAAAGGACTTTGCAAGGGACTAAAATAAAGAATAGCAAAAAAAAAAACGCCGCTAGTTGCCAATCCTTAAAGAATAAGTAGATAAAATAAGAAACATAAGAAGAATAAAGTAAGGGGTAGAAATACAGTAAGAGAATAAAGAAAGGAAGGGGTAGAAACATACTCAGTAAAGAGAATAAAGAAATGGGTAGAAATACAGTAATAGAATAAGAAAGGGGTATAAAATCCATAAGAGATAAAGTAAGGGGTAAGAAATACATTAAGAGGCATAAAGAAGGGGTAGAAATGCAGTAAGAGAATACAGTAGGAGGGGTAGAAAATATACGTAAGAGAATCAAGAAAGGGTAGAAATACAGTAAAAGAGAATAAAGAAAGGGGTAAGAAATAACAGTAAGATGAATAAAAGTAAGGGGTTAGAAATTACAGTAAGAGAATAAATAAAGGGGTAGAAATACATTACGAGAAGAGAAAAGGGGTAGAATACAGTAAGATAATAAAGCAAGGGTATAAATACAGTAAGAGAATAAAGAAGGGGTAGAAAACAGTAAGATAATAAAATGGGTCCTTCCACACGAAGGACCTCCTCGGGGCTCATCAAGGGACGAGAGAGGCAGCCGCGCTGAGATGTCAGTTGGTGAAGTCTGCCACTGGTTCACTAATCCCATGAAGGATCGCAGATCTGTCAAGTTGGGCAGGTTTTGACTAAGTCGGTGATCGCGCGTACCTTGCTCACGTTTCCTGCCGCATACGTCCGTGAGAGCCGGTAGCCGCAGAAGGAATAACTGGGTCGAGCAGAACAAACTTCTCGGCATTGAGCATGATGCCATATGAAGCCTACACCTGGCCAGGACATCGTCCGACAAACGACAAAGTGCGTAAGTATCCTCATCATCAGAAGGATATCGTTCCTACCTTCACGACTTGCATCACTGCCTGGAAGTGCGAGGGTCGCCCCGCAGACAGAATGCAGTCACCCGTGCAAAGCGACATCCTGGGGCCTCGGAAGGAGCGAAAGCGTCCGTAGGGGGTGATGAAACGTAGTCCAGGGTGATCCATCACACAGCTACAGGAATGCTGCCAGTATCCGCCAGGGCATCCACTGTCGAGAAACAATACTTGGATTTCGAGTCGAACGCTGCGATACTGCGAAGGGCTTAGTGATGGGTGGGCAGGACGGGAAACTTGGCTGTTCAGTTTGTCTGATAAGTCCCGTAGTGATACGGACTCCTCCACCCCTTTCGCGACGACCACCATAGGATGACACCAGGGCGATGGGTCCTCACCAGCCGGGGTGATTGACGCCCTTGTGCACCTATGGAGTTCAACTCAGCCTTCACCGGCTCCCGATAACTAAGGGGATCAGTCTTGGGGTGTAGACTGGCGAAAGCTGCGCGTTTTCTCGTAAAGTGATACGCATAGGTGGACCCGACATCGGCTTCAGCGGGGCGTCCTGTATGTCTGCTTTTCCTAAGCAAGACGTCGCGAGTACTCTCTGAGGAATACTCTTGGCTGCTGCAGGGACGTTGGGTTCGTAAGGGGCGGAAGTGGTTTCGACGGAGACTGACGTGAAGGAGCTGCCCAGAAGACGGTTCGCGCCGCTCTGGAGAACAACATCTAACGTAGCCACTCTCGTTCCTTGACCCTGTTGTTAGTCCCTCGAGGCTCAGGATCTGCTCAGGGAAGTTTCCTGGATAGGATTCCTAGGTCTCTGCCTGCTCCAGGAGAGTAAGGTGTACTCCAGGGAGCCTTGCACATCAATCCACACCGGTCATGACAGCTCGCCGTAGTGAGTTCCGCTGGAAAGGAACCAAGGCAGCTGGCATCATTGACCCATCCGCGTTGTTAGTAGGCCAACGTAAGGGGTGGTCCATACGGCTTTTGGTGAGGCCCAAAGTCTTGAGGTGCTGCGGGCCTATCACCGTAAAATCGGCACCAGTGTCAGGTACACCTCCAACTGCTGACACGCCACCGTTTGTGGACGAGAACGCAGATGGTTGGGGAGTGGGGATAGGCCCGTCGCGTACAAACAAACTGACTCGCCGTAGACCCGCCTATTGCTGCTCGGGAGTACTGGTGTCCTCCAGGGGTGGCCTGTGTGCGCACCACGTGGAAAAGATGGAGCGAAGACTGTGACCTGGCCCTTGACTGCTTTATGCCGTTTGGCCAACGTTTCTTGGAAGCTTTGAAGACCTGCAATGCTTTCATAAAAGGTGCCCGTTACCGGCTGCACTCGCTGCATTCACGTTCCTCGCCGGCACCTCGCTGTCAGGACCATGGGCCCATTCTACCCACAGCCATGTCACGATACCTCGGCAGCGGGCAATCCCTTGGGCCGTGCTGTCCCGTGTGCCACAGATTCCTGCAGGAGATGTAGGCGGAGTCCCTGTGAACGTGCTTCTGCCTTAGTCCTGGTGGGCCACCTTCTACGTCCTTCTTGTACTGAAAGACTGCCCTGCTGCTGGTGGGGCCCGTAAGGCAAGGCCGCGGACCTGGTACCTCTATACAACGGCCAACGTCACCACATCCGCGAGTGTGGAAGAGGCTTCCTAGTGCGATCTTTCTGGCCAGCTCCGCATCCTGGACGCCTGTAAGGATCGGTGCTGATCCAGAGCTTCCTACGACGCTTTGTTGCGGGCGCTTGCAGCCGTATCCATTTCCTCCGACAGGCCTTCGTCTGACGAAAAAAATCTGCACACACTCCCCTGTTCCTGTTTGCAACTGCTGAACGCCCGCCGTCGGAGTGCCCTCTTGATGGATCTTTGATGTGCTGGTGAGAGCATCTACCTCTCTTCAACGGATAACGTAAGAGTCTGGAGGCCACCTGTAAAGTGTGCTCCAGCACCTTCTGATTATCCAGTGACAGACCGTCCCTTAACTGGAATCAGCCTGCTTGGGCAGAGGCAAACTCGCTAAATCTACCATTGTCGCGTTAATCTGCCCACCGCCGCGCACTCTCTGAAGGTCTGGACCGTAACGTCGGTAGAGAGGAGAGGTGGGGGGTGAGCAGCCGCCTTAGGTGCTGACGTAACTGCGTGGAGCCTGGCAACACAGATCCGGAGCAGCACTTGACGGTGCTGTCGGCGTGTGATAGAGAGGGTGGGTGGGCTGGTAAGTCCCGTTCTTTAATAGATCTTCCAAACGAAGAGCATCCTCCCGCCTCTGTTCTTCTCTCTACTCAGCGCGGCGTGCCTTCTTCGTCGCGTTGAGCCTCCTCCCCGTCGCTGTTCATGACCCCTCTCAGCGCGTGCAGTCCATCGCGTTGAGCCTCCTCTCCCGTCGCTGTGCAATCCTTCTCAGAGCGTGCAAAGTCCTTCATCTCGTCGTTTGCGTCATCCATAGCATGAGACGTTGATGTCCGTGGAGGGAGGTGGGGATAACGGGTCCTGCCGTGCGGGTTGAGGCGAGGGGGAAGAGGCCGACGGGGAAGGGTTTGAAGGGGGCGTGGATCCTTTCCTTCCCGCGTCTGTTTCATGGTGTTGCACGCCACGGGCTCGGCCAATGTACACCGAAGAACGTTACCTGTGCTGCGACAAGTGTGTGTGAGTGTGTGTACTACAAGGGCGTGCAATTGTTTTTAAACTCCACCCTGGCGGGGAGTGGGGGGGGGGCTGGCCGGGGGAGAGTGCGGTCTGGGCTGCGGTCCGCCGTGGCAAAAACACCTCAGTCAGTGTCCGCGCAGACTCTCAAGATGAGCAAGATGTCTGCGGTTACTCTGCTCCTCTAAGACCAATTGCCACCGCGATTCCTGCTCCCACTTGCAAACTAACCCCCCACCACACGCGCACTGCACTACACACGGCACTTTCAACACACTTCACTACGCAACACTATGTAACCAGTCGTATGAGTCCTGGGTTCTCCTTGCTGGCGTCCTTTTGGGACCGCGGCTAGGGATGTGACAACAACTTCCTCACGAACTTCCTGCACCTTCCTCTTCTCCTCCTTATCACTATGCGCCATCCATAGTACACCCGTCATATAACCTCTGCGTCCTACAGTGGTGGGAAGGGCAGAGAGAACGATGGGTATCTGTAATCTTTAATGGAGAAGCTTTGGAAAGAAGACGGCGGAGAGCCGCTTTACAGGTGGAGACCAAACAGTTCTGAACTCCCGCGACGCAGCGCGGGCACGTACCAGATATTTCCAGGATATGATCACTACACGCACCCCCGACCCCCCACACCCACACCCCCCCATTCACGTGAAATCGAGAAAATATTTTAACCGTAACATCATGTTGAAAACATTGCCAAATGTCCATCATAATCAAGACGTACGCAGTATCAAGGAAATTTGATGTATTATTTTTTCTACGGAAAAGGACACCAACCCATTCAAAAATTGTAACCAAAATTAGTATTAGAAATAGCCAATAGTTCCTTTATTGTGTTACGGTTCCATTATTGTTATTGATAATCAAATTAATGAGCTTGGAATAAATAATAAAAATGCATAATATATATTGCATAAGAAATTGTGTGAATGAAACTTGTAATCGTAATTTGTTTGTATTATATATTTCTTGTAGCAAGAAAGTTTGAAAAGGAAATTTTGTATCACTGTAAAGTTTTTTGTAGAAGTGTCGTTTCCGGCACTCGTGTGGTGTGCACTTCAAAACCGTGGGGCCTCTACTGATACCGCAGCGCAGGATGCGATACATGAATGGCCCCCAGGGAGCACATTCAGGAGACCTACACGTCCCCATGCTTACCAACTTAACAACGGTCTCACTTTTTTGTTTTGGTAATTCTGCGGGGGATTGATGACGTCAGAGTGAGACGTTACACCAAACTAAACCAAGCAACTGCCTATAGTGTGGTGTTAAGGAACCTACGTACGTACAGTCACCCTGCAGTGGGTTGTCCTACCGCCTTTGACACTTCAAGCCCCTATATTCGAGGTCAGACGACGATATGTGCCAACTATCCACTGACAGGGCAGTCATTGGCTGTGACTCTTGTTGACTTGTCAATAAGGCCCGCTCCTGCCCTCTCCGCCCCACCCTCTCTCTCCCCATGTCCTCTCTCTCTCTCTCGTCTCTCTCATCGCTTCTCTCTCCTGTGTCTGTGTGTGTGATGATATAATAAAACAACCAAATATGGTAAAGAGTATAGCCTGAGCCTCTTCTCTATCTATCTGTATAGTCCTTCCCTAGATTTAGAGTTCCTGTCTGCTTCATGTGTGTCATTTCTATCTCTCTATTATTATTAATTAGCATTATATCATGTGAGCAGAGCAGCAGCAATAACACTATAATCAATACATCTCTCTTTTTTCTATCTTCAGAGTTACGTATATATAGCAGAGCAGTGGATTGGGTATTGTAGTGACCTTGTCTCTACATGGTTGATAAATAGACACCCAGGGTTGCTGGTTGGTTTATTATTGAGAGAGCATTTGTTGGTGTACAAGTCTCTGAGTTGAACTCGAGTGTGTTCCTGCATTCTACATAGAGACTCCCTTTATAAAGAGCCAAGATACTCAGACCTGCGCCTACATACCAATGCGGCTCAAGGTCGAGATTAAGAAAGGGAGGCTCCGGTGATATTACTGAGGATTATCCAGGCGTGGTGTGTGACTCACCACAGTAGGACTCTCCTTCCTAAAAAAAAAAAAAAAAAAAAAAAATTATACATATACTTTTATAAGCAAAACAGAGGTCCAGTGCCGAGTATGTAGTAGGGCAATGTCCGTGCTTCACGTTGGCATCGGTGAGCTGCAAGATAATAATAGGAGGTGCCGAGGGTAAGGGAATGTAGGTAGGGCGGCTGTCCAGTCTTCACGTTTGGCAGCGGTAGCTGCAAGATAGATAGGCTGTTGCGAGGGTCGCTGCTGCTGTGAAATTGCTGTCACAAGATCTGGAGGAGGCTTTGCGATTCTTGGTGTCGACGTGGGAAGGCGAAGTGGTCCAAAAAAATCGGCCTTCCCAAGATAGCTTGTGTTGACTATGGCATGCCCGTGGCGTTGGCAGGGCCTTGCTGAGGCAGCGGAAGCTGCAGGACGCAGCGTTGAGGCAGCAGTGAAGCAGCGTCAGGGAGGCAGGAGTCAGCGGAGGACAGGAGTAGCATACGTGGCGGGCAGGAGGCAAGGGCGGCGGCGGGATGCGGTGCCCGTTGCGTTTTGCATGCCTTGCTGGAGGCAGTGGAAGTCAGCAGGACGCAGCGTGAGGCAGCAGGAGCGAGGAGTCGCCCGAGGCGCCAGGAGGCAGGTCTTGGAAGGCGGGTGGCGGTGAGCAGGCCCGTGGCAGGTGCCGCGGGCGTGGGGGTCGGCGACAGGGGTGGCGTCGGCAGGGCGTGCCGGCTATTAGCTGCAGGGCTGGGCCGTACTGAGGGCAGGCCGCTGCAGAGTGGCCTGCCAGGGCTGGTCCGAGGTGAGTCAGCGTGCCGTGGCGTCGTCGGCAATCGTGGCTGGTAGCATGTGGCTGGCGAGGGCTGTGTATCTGCAGGGCTGGATATCTGCAGTGGCTGGGCCGTGTGAGCAGCGTGCTGGGGCCTGGTGAGGGTATCCCGTGGCGGAGTGGCGGCTGGATGGTTGAGCGTGTGTGAGACCTCAGGCAGCGCGGCAGGAGGTTCTGTGGGTAGCGCTACATGAGACAGGAGGTGCAGCCGCGCGGCGTTGGTGAGCCGTGGTAGGGGTGGCGGCCGGCGGAGGCCTATGGCGTGGTGGCGTGGCGGCGTGGCAATGCGGCGTGGCGCGGGCGGGATGGGGGGGGGCAAGGGGCAGCCACCCCACCCCTGGGTGTGGTCTTTGTCACTCCGTTGGTCACCAAATGTAGTGACCTTGTCTCTACATGGTTGATAAATAGACAAGACCCAGGTTGCTGGTTGGTTTTAATTGGGAGAGCAGTTGTGTTGGTGGTACAAGTCTCTGAGTGAACTCGAAGTGTGTTTCCTGCCTCTACAAGAGCCTTTATAAAGTAGCCAAGATACTCAAGACCTGACGCCGGGGAAATACCAATGCGGCTCAGTTCGAGATTAGAAGGAGCTCAGGTCGAAGATACTGGAGGATTAGCCAGGTGTGGTGTGTGAACTCACCACAGTATCTTATCGTGCGTATCTCTCTCTCTCTCTCTCTCTCTATCTCATTCTCTCATCATCTCGTCTCTCTCTCTCATCTCCTCTCGTCTCTCTCGTCTCTCTCTCTCTCTCTCTCTCTCTATCTCTGTCTCTCTCTCTCTCGATATATATATATATATAGATAATATATATATATATACTTTATTCAATATCCTTTTTTCCACCTAACCTCCTTTTCTCTCTTCTGTATACTCTCCGCTATCTTTCCGTGTGTTCCATCCCTTTTTCATAAATAAGCTCCTCTATCTCTTTCCTCCTCTTTATCCTTGAGTGCAACCGGCCATATTTTGAAGTGAATGCTCCGGCGGGGGAGTAATTCTCATTATGATTTTCCATAGGGCATTTCTCAGGTATCAGAAAATGCAATGATGGACTCTAGAACGGTAGCTTAGTGCCCGGATGGACAGCCATCTTTGAAACCACCCAGCGCGAAAATGCCCATTTGGTGGGGTCCTTGTTTGCAGTGTATCTGGACTTCTATACTACTATCGATTGCGGTTGACGACTAAATAACGCAATGTGTAACCGTCTAAAAAAAATATAATATGAAGCCATTTTGTTATAGAATTCAATTTTATAAAAAATCAATTATCGAAAAAAAATCATATATTTTTCAATATTTTATTATTTAGACTTGGTTTACTTTTTTTTAGTGAAACAACACTGTGTATGTTTTCAAATTATGCTTTGCTACAACGTTTATCTGTCTATACAATAGCTCAACAGGACAACATATCTCCACAAGAGTTTACAACAAATTATATGTAAGAGGCATAAAAAATGACTTGAGGCCGCCGCTGCATTAGCTATTCTGACGATAACGCAAGTTAGGAATGTCGTACGGAGAGGATTTAAACACCGATACCGATATCTAATAAGCAGGCTGGAAATTGTTAATATGAAATCTGCACTTTTAGGGGCCATCTTGGATTTTCAAATGGCCCGCCAATTATATTAATTATTCATTACTAGAGTTTGGAAGACGTATGAGCTGATTTTACACCATACGATGTATATTCCAGATAAGCAAGCGGAGGTATCATTGAAACATGTCATGTTTTAGTCAAATCACACCGGTATGATTTCTTCCAAATTATACATTTTGCTAACCGTTTAATCTGTCTAATAAAGATTTTCAGGTAAAAAATTTTGGCCTGCATTATAATAGAGAACAACATATGCGATACAATATACAGTGCACCAAGTTAATCATCAGAGTCGCCCTCAAGTCATTTGGCATCCTGAGGCCACGATAGCAGTCCATCCTGCACCATGTTGGAGCATCCCTGCAAGCTTACACACAACAGTGCACTTCAACCCCATTCAGTATGGCAGGAGCAATCTGACGGTCGACACGATCCTTCTCATGTGCATGAGATGAATATCCACGTACGACATCTGAGCTGGTAGCCCGCATCCATCGTTTTGAGCGAACCGCCATCATCGAGTTCCCAGCCATGTCCTGCTGATGGTGCTGGGACGTCTGGCAGTTTTCAAGGCTGCGTCGCCAGATAGCCGCCTGTAGTTGGCCCTAAGCGTATGCTGCATCAAGGAGTCTTCACAAGGCGGCAATTCGACTTATCACTGTTTGTAGTTCACCTCACCTCTCGCCAGGTGCCATCAGTGTCCGTTTCTCAAAAATATGTGGACAACTATAAAATCTTCCAATACAAGAAAATTTTTTCTCTATAACATTTAACCAGTGGCATTTTTCTCTTTCTTTTTATGTATGTTTGGGTAATATATATATAATCTTTTAATTAATGATCAGCAGTACACTTCTACCCGCAGGACGCCTGCTCGTTTACCATGACAACCCCACCACACATGCTTTTTCTCTTAAAATTAGGTTGCCAGGTTGATGTCATTATTGTCGCATACTTTTTTTTTTTTTCTCTCTCTCTCTCTCTCTCTCTCTCTCATCTCTCATCTGTCTCTCCTCTCTCTCTTTCTCCTCTCTCTCTTCTTATAGCCTATGTAACTGGTAACTGTTCAGGAGACCAAATCTGAAATGAATGGAAGAAATTGAAATGAAATGAAATGAGTAATTAAACTTAAAAATATTTATATGGTACTGAGAGAGAAAGAGAGAGAGAGAGAGAGAGAGAGAGAGAGAGAGAGAGAGAGAGAGAGAGATAGAGAGAGAGAGAGAGAGAGAGAGAGGAGAGAGAGAGATTATTAATATGTGAAAGGTAAGAAGTAATGAGGAGGAGAGAAGGAGGGAGGAAGGAAGGGAAGGAGGGAGTGGGAGGTAACACGGCTCTCCTCCTCCTCCTTTTTCCTCCTCCCTCCTCCGCCTACTACGATTTATTGTAATATAATAAATACTACTATTCTACTAGATTGGGAGAGAGAGAGATAGAGGAGAGAGAAGCAGAGATAGAGAGAGAGAAGAGAGAAGAGAGAGAGAGCGAGTTGGTCCAGTTGGTTTTTTTTTTGTTTTTTTTTGTTGTTTTTATTTAAAACACCACACAAACACAGATTTAGTCATCGTACTTCTAATGTTTATGGCCCGGCCGCCCAGCCGTGACTATCGACTCTCGTGCGCCTGGCAGCGTGAAAGCTGCGGGCATATGATTGCCACTGAAGCCCCAGCCTTTATAATGTATGCCATTATTTCATAGTTCCAGACAATGACATGTGTTTTTCCTTCATAGTTGGCTCAATATAGTCCCCTAGTTTACTCTCTTGGCATGTCTGTAACGAACTGACTGTTTTTAACATTGTAACGCCTCACTATTGGTATTTGTTAAATGTCCTTCTAATTTTTTTAGTTTTCACACAACGATGAAATTCGTTTATTAATTTAGAGTATGCAATATTATGATATACATTGGATACTAAAAGAACTTCATTGAGTACAAGCATCAGCTTATAAACAAAACATAAAAATGCCTTTAAC
>JACEEZ010000083.1:0-2500 GCA_016584305.1 Chionoecetes opilio | reverse complement strand
ACTTCCAAATCAGATTGTAGGGTGAAATATGAAATTCTGTGGTCGTAGAATGACGAGCGAATTAAGATTGTTTAAGTATGCGTCTTATTGGAGAAAATGTCTGTAGGATTTTTATAGAAATGGTCCATGTACAACTATAAACTTTAGGTAAGCATACTATATTAATTTTTATTCTCATCTTCCCACCATCCTTCCACCCCTCAAATCCCCTTTCATATCGCAACAAATCCCCAAACACTCTAACAAACAGAACGCCTCAAACACTGCGTGACTACAACAACCATTCTACTTATCCATGTGTAATAACCGGGTAGCCTGTGGCGCAGTGGTAGCGCGCTCAGTTCACAACTGTGAGATTTGCTTGTTCGAGCCCGCCAGGACGAGACAGATGGCGGTCTCCTAACACCCGCGCCCCTTCCACCCAGCAGGAATGGGTACCAGGTGTTAGCCAGGGGTTGTGGACCCCGCTCCTGGGGTGAAGTACCGGTGTTCTGATGTGCATGATGAAGCCACCACGCCGAACTGTCTTGGAGTTAAATGGGAGGTAATACTCCAGCATGTCCAGTAAGTGAAACGTCCGCCCATAACGCACACTTCCGCCTGCACAAGGTATCCTGACATGTTCGCATCCCTGCGCTGCGGTATCAGTAGAGGCCCCACGGTTGAAGTGCACACAGACGGTACGGAACAACACTATTTTACAAAAATTCTTCCACATTTCGGTAATACAGGTTCTCCAAGTTTTTTTTAAGGCAATCAATACACTTATTATTATTTTAAGCTAATTCTCTTGGGTACAATTTTGAATGGTTCTCTTTGGTTACAATTTTTAATGGTTGGGCTTCACTAGCATAGAAAAAATGATTCACAGCGTGGGCTATGATTTTGATTAATTATTAATCCATTTTCCGTCAGTAATTGTCCGTCCTGATTCTGAATGGAATTACAGTGGCAGGAGTTGTCACAGAAAACAACATGTTCTGATTAATATATTTCTTGCGACGTGAGTATTATTATTTTTTATTATTTTGTTTCCCGATAGGCATACCCTTATTGTAGTCTGAGTTTTGTGTCCTATTGACGCCTGTAGGGGCATGTGTACAACGCCTTGCTCAATAAGTACTAAAAGCCTGAAAGGGCGGTCATGTGTGGAAGGAGCGGATGGACGTGACGTCAGTGCAGAGTCTGCTGTAGGGATCTTCTCCACAAAATTCAGTAGGGCCGAGCTTTCGAGAGTGAGGATGTATGGGGCCGGTAGGCGGGCTCTCATTGCGACCCCCCCTTGCACCCACTGTTAACTCTTCCCCATGTAATATTGTTATAGCCGTCACAGTAACATTTTTTACATGGAGAATATCAATAGAAGCGGAATTTAAATTCGCTTTCCATTGATATTTTCGTTCCTGATAAATGAATTATGAGAGACTCGTGAACTTCGAAATGCCAGGGGGTCGCTGGCAGTTTTAGACTCAACTTTTTTTATAAGGTGTAAGTGTCTACTATGAAACAAATATGGGCTTGATATCCCTGCACTTAAACACAAAAGTAATATTAATTATAAAACGATTTTCTCTATATTATATTGTAAGTAGAAGCCTGATTCTGTCTAAAAACATTGTATATAACGAACATAACGCCAGTAGGTTTAGTTGAGGAGATGCGAGATCTATAATGACTATCTCATCATGTAGGTATATACGTCAATAACGAATGTTTACAGAAGTTACATCTATACCGTAGGTAGTCATATTTTCCTGTTATTATTGTGTATCAATCAGAAGAAAGCCTGGAAGTGCAATGTATCGTCGACGCGTGAAGTCGATAATGTTTTGTGATTCAATCGCCCCGCCAAATCTCCCCCCCCCCACCACTCCCCGCCGCGGCGTGTTCGCCTCACAATGGACCATTTTACATCACACCTAAAACACGGAGTATTATGAAAAGCTTTTGGTGCAACATAGGCTACATATCACTGTAGCTACTCATATTCTTTTGCTGAGAAATCTGCACCATATCAATATGTGAGGAAAATATATGGCAGAGCAGTTTATTCTCTGGCATGCCCTAAAAAAAACAAAATTAATACAGCACTGCGGAACGCGCTGTGCATTGGTTGTGACGTACGTTATACACTCTCTACTGCTACGAGGCTCTATGATCTCGTCTACTGATCGTCAGGTCTAGGCAGTCGTCCTTGGTATCGTGCGGCTCACATAACCCGCATAAAGCTTATAGTGCTTTAAGATTTTGAGGCTCCACTCACAACCTAACTAACTTGCTATTAACCACCGCCACTACCGCAAATGAACCAGTAATACCTCCTTCAAGTGCTTAGTGAGGTATTCACATGCGTGTTTGTGAATATGTAAGTTGTAGTTTATTTAAGCTGACGAACAAGTGGATACTATATACAGAGCAAAGTGGCCCGTGACACCAACAAGTGACGACTTCTGGGGACTCGGCATTCCTTATCATAGGAGCTAAACTAACCTGCACAATG
>JACEEZ010000082.1:58530-98275 GCA_016584305.1 Chionoecetes opilio | reverse complement strand
AAAAATTAAAATTTTTTTTTTTTTTTGGGGGGTTCTAGGTTGCTTAATGTGTTTTCAGGCAAAAAAACAAATAATTTTTGATGTAATATGATTTTTAAAAATATCATAGGGTTTCCCCCCCCATCCCTGATCGGGCCCCCCCTCGTGGGGGGGAACCGGACGAGGTGCCAAAAATTTATAAAAAACCTTTAAATGACCCTTTTTATTGAGTTAAGATTCATGAGGTACCAAGGGGGCCAATTGGAAGTTTGTTTTGGGCAAGTGTGCCTCTCTCAGGTAAAAAATGGTTTTTTTATAAAATTTTTTTCCCACTAATATCGGTGTCCCCCACACCACCCTATATATATATATTTAATATATATATAAATATATATAATATATATATTTTATATTATTTTATATATATATAATATATAATATATATTAAATAAATAAAATATTATATATTATATATATAATAAATATATATATATATAAATAATTATAAATAAAAATATAATTTTATATATAAAATATATAATATATATATATATAAAATATATATATATATATATAATATATATATTTTTATATATATATAATATATATAATTATATATATAATATATTAATATATATTTTTTTTTTTTTTATAATATATTTTGAGAGAGAGAGAGAGAGAGAGAGGGAGAGAGAGAGAGAGAGAGAAAAGAAGGAGGAAGAGGGGAGAGAGAGAGAGAGAGAGAGAGAAGAGAAGAAGAGAGAGAGGGGAGGAGAGAGAGAGGAATTATAAAGTTTTTTTTTACTCCTAATCTCTCCTCTCTCTCTCCTTTATTTCTCTTCTCTCTCTTTTTCACGGAGAGAGAGAGAGAGAGAGAAAAGGAAAAAGGAGAGAGAGAGAGAGGAGAGAGAGGGGGAGGGGGAGAGGGAGAGAGAGGAGAAGGAGGGAGAGAGGAGAGAGAGAGAGAGAGAGAGAGAGAGAGAGACAATTTATTTAGTTAACCTTAATGTTTCCCATGGATTATGTAGTATCGAAATCGAAATATGTCAAGGGAAAAAGCTAATTAAATTCTGCTTGTAGGGAACTTTTACAGATATCTGCCATTTATAAGCTGCCCCACAAAGTTAACATGAGACGAGTTTTAAGTGAATGTTAAGTTCATCATTTTCTTCAGAGTCTCATAATGACCTTTATTTAATGTGTTTTTACTAGGGTTTTAGTGATAATTTATAGAACAAACATTTCCGAAGAAAAAGTCTATTTTATACATGTTAACTGATATACTGCGGGGGTAATGCCTTGGAATTCCCCGGGTCTTGGGTGAACGAGGAGCCTTGGCCCCAATATGGCGCCCAAAAATGAGTTTCGTACTCTATATAATACAGGTACTCTAGCCCAGACCGGTGCAGATGACTGATGGTCGCAAAAATGACGAACTGGCCCCGTCCTTCGTCGTCCTTTTGGCTGGGAGATCAAGTGGGCGGTCCCCGGCAAAAATCCAAGTTTTTTAAAAAAGCGCGCTTTTTTACTCAAGGGAAGTCAAGTAGCAGGGAGAGTGAAAAAAAGAATGATAAAAATTTTATTTAATTTACCGTTAATAACACATCTATAGTCCCCACTACACTAGTGTCGCAGGGGGGCATATACGGGGTGAACACGAGTTTCGCAAATTGATACAGATGAAGAAAATGAAATTTTAAAGCACAAAATATTCTTTAACCATAGCTTTTTGAAACTTCCTTTAGCGTAGATGAATTTAAAAAAATTAGCGCACCCTAATTTTACCGGCAGGCGTTTCCCCCGGGTGACTTTTAAATGATTTAATCATAAGTTTATAGTAATAGCTTTACATTATTTATAACAACAAATTTGGTTTTAATGGACAGTTTTTACTAAATAAGCAGACATGAGAACAGCAGGGCTGTAATAAAAATATGTAGTACAAGGCTAAGTGGCAATTTCGTCGGGGCGGGGGAGGAAGGAGTGATAGGCGCGAGGTCACGCCGACAGCTGAGCACGTGTTCCATCCTCCCCTCCCCCCGACACGATGTCGTTAGCCCTTTTTCGTATTGTTTTTTAAGCCCTGCGTTTTTATGTACTGTTATTGTAATAACATGTCCATTAATACCAATTTTTGGTTTTTATAAGAAATGTAATGCTCTCCTTACTAGAAACATTAATTAAATCATTTAAAAAGTCACCGAGCGGCAACCCCTCCCCTGGTAAAATTATGGCCGCCCCTAATTTTTTTTAACTTTATCTCACGCTAAAAGAAGCTTCAAAAAGAATGGTTATAGAATATTTTTGTTAAAAAAATACATTTTCTTATCTGTATCAATATTTGCAGAAATGGTTACACTTTTATTACGAGTTTTAACCCCACTACAACACATCACGTGACAGTACGTAGCTTAATTATCTAATAACAATAGCCCAAAGTTTCAGGACAATAAAGTCTGTAGTGATGCTAAAATTCGTAATAATGGCGCCCGGTGAATTAGTGCAGGGCGACTATAGTGTTGTTTATGGTACATTCTTTTTCCCCAAGATGTTGTTTCAGCAAATTGCGAATATTGTAATTTTCGTGAAATTACTTTAGTCTTATGGTCGGCCATCATGGTGTTTCATATCTTATCAGCAGCCGAGAAGCTCCTGGTCATCTTCCCCGATGACTGTAGTGCGCATGCGCCAGTTCTCCCCACAATAGTCCAACGTGGTCCTGCTCGCTGGCCTGGCCCAGTCTCGCCCGTTCCAGCCCGGTCCAATGCGCCCTCGCGAAAACAGTGGCCACCGGGACTAGTCCAGTCCAGCCCGGGCAAGAGGCGGTCGCGAAAACGCGCTATTATTTCTAGCAAAGTAGTCCCTGGGATAAAATCTGACTGGAATTTGAATTTTTGAGGCACCTTATATTTCATAGCGGCCGTGTAGCTGGCTGGCCAAGCACGCGGGAAAACCTTTACAGATGTGAAATACAATAAGCATAATATACAGTTCAGTAGTTTAGTTCAGAGTAAGTTAGAAGGACGACTTTTTCGAACAACCCTTTACAGATATCTCAAAAGTTAAGCTCAATTATTTTCAATATGTGACAAAGAGCATTCCTGACATGCCCCGTCCAAACCGCCAGTTTAAGATTGGTGGGACTAAAAGGAGACTAAGGAGAGGCGGTGGGGTGGGGATGGTGGATGCAAATAAAGTCACCCCACCGGCCAAGGTGGGGGCCCTGATTTGAACCGCGCGTCCGGGATTTCTTTAGATTCAAAACTTTCCCTTGTTAGATACGAATATAGGCAGAGGTCCAATAGTGTCAATAGATGCGTATTCGTTAGATGTGAACTCATTAGATGTGAGATCTACGTATGTAAGGGGGAAACACACCACTTCAACAATTTGCTCCTCCACTGCTGCCTTCAATGTCCATCGTTTACCTAGTACTACCCCCCATCTTCCCCCCATGTCTTCTTCCCTTGCCACTTTGGGGACATGCTTCCTGACCAGCTCGATATTTCATCTGACTGCCTCGCATCCTCCCTTCCGTACTCTTCGCATCCCGTCTCGACCATCTTCGAAGCTTCAACCAAAGCTTCAAGTCATCCAATTTTATGTATCTCATCAGAGAGTTCCAAGCCTTGAAGCGAATACTGTTCTACTCTCTCCACCCTAGCTGGCATTCTCGCAACTCTTGCTGATGGTTTCGTCACCAATCCTTCTCAGCCTGCCCCTCTGAGTGCCTGGTGTCAGCTTGTGCTCATAGTGGAGATGTGACGAGCTGGCTTGAGTGTCCGGGATCTTTTTTTGTAATGTTCTGTGTTGGTATGTGTATTTTTTTTGTGAAGTGGAAGGATCTAAGTAAACTTCCTTCACATTCTTTGTGTTTAAACACCCCTTATTTACGGATCGCGCACTCCCTTGCTTAGTCATTCCTGGATCTCGGGAGGGCAGTGACGCAGCTGCACCATTTCTCAAATAGTATAACGGCCGGATATTTAAATATATTTGCACATATATGTGGGGAAAAAATGGTTAAAGCTGCAAAAATAGTGAATAACTCTGAAACGGCCTCTGATTGGACCTGACACCACTGTCCATAAGCGGCGGCAATGTTTCTTTCCTACAGTCTGTGTGCAGTACGTTCAGCTTTTGACTTCCATGAAAGTCATGGAACAAATAAGAACACATACAAGACACACATAAGAACAAATCATCAGTGCTTATAAACCTTTCCCCATGAAGGTTTATAAGCACTGATGTTTTGTTCTAATGTGTAAGAGCATAGATCTAAAGAAAAACCCTAGAGAAAACTTCTTATGAGTACAAAAACATATAAGACAATGAGAAAAAAATAGTGGCATGCTGTTCGTCGGGAGTTGGCTGTACTGAAAAATCGCCTAATACTGCTGTGAGAACATTTTTTTATTTGAGCACCCAAGCTCATACTCTAAGACTTACTGTTCAAAATGCTCTCAAAGTTTAAAATGTTTTAAATTTTTTTTACAGGCTGAAATCATGTCACAAGTTAGTGGTTTGCCCTTTAAAATTTTCTGTTCATGTCATCTAATAAACTAAATATATATATATATATTTTATATATATATATATATACTATATATATATATATATATTTTATATAAAATATAGAAGGCCCCCTTGACTTAAAAAAAAAAATTATGGTACAGTGTAGGTTTTGATGTGATAGAGCAATTGTTTGGTGCTAAAGGTAAAAATCCATGTTAAACCTAATTACAGCCTAACTTACACATCATGACCTTCTTTTAAAGTGGTAGACAAGAACCTGGTAGGTGAGCGTAAGTTCCCGATTTCAAGTCCCACCAAGGAAAAAAACTGTCAATCCATCGTCGAGTGGCTTAAGAAACCGTATGTAGCTTTTACCTGTTCTTTCGATTGCGAGTGCGACCCTTGGAAACACGAGGTGGCAGCATGAGCCTGACCCAGGATCCGAACATCGCAGAATACGGGATCTTCACCTAAGACCACAGGTGTCACTATAAAAATTTAGCCTGCGCCACCAACGGGTGAGGAGCGACCGACATTCACGATCTCCAGAATGTGCAAGGCCAACCACCTGAGCCCTCAAAAGAAGAAGAAAAAAAATGTTGCACAGCCTAGCTTACATAGCCGTATGTTTCAGTAGATGCCAAGAAAGGCCTTACTACTGACAATATCTATCCATGACAGTGGGGAGGGGATGGCTGAGTGGTAAGCATCTGGAAGTGGGTGAGCTCAACATGCGAGGGTTTGATTCGTGCCTGGGGCAACTCTATAGGCAATTGTTTAAAAATGGTGGCCGTTTGGTTATACTCTAGAAGTGGGTGAGGTCAAGGTCAAGAGTTTCAAGTCTCGCCAGGAGGAACTCTTTATTCCACATCAAGTGGCGAATACACTCACTTACTGCCTATCAACCTCACCTTCGACTGTGAGTGCGGTGAAGGGCATCAGAGGGCAGTGTGAGCCTCAAATCATCACAGGTGTCACTAAAAAATTCCAGCCTTCGCCACCACAAGCGAGGGCCAACCATTACAGCCTTCTCGTAAGAACATGCAGGGTAGGGATGTGCACCGGTATCCGGTATACCGAAATACCGGTATTTTAGCACCGGTATTACCGGTATTTTTATTTTTCGGTACTAGTATTGCATTGGTATACCGGTATCGGTATATTATTTGGTCGGTATTGGATTTCGGTATTATGGTTTTTTTTTTCTTTTTTTTCCTCGAACAGACTCCTGACTAGTACCAAGACCAAGAACTGACTAGTGACTACTCCGACTGCCGAGACACGTATGGTAGCGTAACGCTCATTGGCTCTGAGCCTCAGAATCTGAGGCGCGTGTTATCATTTGCCGATTGCAGCTCAGCTGACAATGCCGCTCTGTGAAACCTCCCTCCCTCTATCCCTGAGGGCAGACCATCACAGAAAACGGATCATTACATATTACACAGGTGTCACTATACAAATCTAACCTAGATCAAATTTTCATTATTGTTATTATATATAGGTGCTTTGCACGTGACGTCACAGCCCTTCTTGTGGCTGTGACAGGCGCGGGAGATGCGAGCTGGAGGACCAACAAACTCCACTTGCCGCCCGTGTTTGATGTTTGATGTTTGAAGAATTTCGTCAGTTATCGACGCAGCTGAGATGGATCTCCACTGTAACCAGACAGCTCTCTCTCAGACTACCCCTAGAGAGCTGTCCGCTAGTGCTTATAGTGTTGGCCGAAGCCAGCACCCCGGGAGGCGGGTTACAAACCCCCGGCTAACACCCGGTACCCATTCACTGCTCGGTGGACAGGGCTCGGGTTTTAAGGAAACAGCCCAACTGTTTCCGCTCCGCCCGGGGATCGAACCCGGGACTTCTCGGTTGTGAACCGAGCGTGCTAGCCCTTACACCACGGAGTACCCATAATTTGCCAGCTTATGGTAATTTTCCCCTACCAAATATATGTTTATCAGTATAAAAGGTAGCTATACTATCTTCGGAAATGTTTGTTCTATAATATTATCAAATAAAAAACCGTAAAACACACTAAAGAAAGGCCATTATGAGACACTCAAGAAATATGCAATAACTTAATATTCAGTTAAACTCTTCGCCATTTAATATTTGCGAGAAACTTTTTACATGGGGAATATCAATAGAAGCGGATTGTATTAGCTTTCATTGATATATTTCCTTTTCTGATAATTAATTAGCAGCATGTATAAATTAGCGTCAACTAAATAATGACATCATGAAATCGGGTAATTTTTTCCCGATTGATGAGGTTTTATTTGGTAACGCTAATTTATGCATGCTGCTAATTTATTTATCAGAAAAAAAATAATAAAGGGAAAGTAAAAGAATTCTTCTTCCTATGAAAANCTATAGTGTTGTTGATGGTACATTCATTTCCCAAGATGTTGTTTCAGCAAATTGCGAATATTGTAATTTTTCGTGAAATTACTTTAGTCTTATGGTCGGCCATCATGGTGTTTCATATCTTATCAGCAGCACGAGAAGCTCCTGGTCATCTTCCCCGCTGACTGTAGTGCGCATGCGCCAGTTCTCCCCACACTAGTCCAACGTGGTCCTGCTCGCTGGCCTGGCCCAGTCTCGCCCGTTCCAGCCCGGTCCAATGCGCCTCGCGAAAACAGTGGCCACCCGGGACTAGTCCAGTCCAGACCGGGCAAGAGCGGTCGCGAAAACGCGCTATTAGTCTAGCAAAGTAGTCCCTGGGATAAAATCTGACTGGAATTTGAATTTTTGAGGCACCTTATATTTCATAGCGGCCGTGTAGCTGGCTGGCCAAGCACGCTGGAACCTTTACAGATGTGAAATACAATAAGCATAATATACAGTTCTGTAGTTTAGTTCAGAGTAAGTTAGAAGGACGACTTATTCAGAACAACCCCTTTTACAGATATCTCAAAAGTTAAGCTCAATTATTTTCAATATGTGACAAAAGAGCATTCCTGACATGCCCCGTCCAAACCGCCAGTTTAGATTGGTGGGACTATAGGAGACTAAGGAGAGGCGGTGTGGTGGGGATGGTGGATGCAAATAAAGTCACGCACTCGGCCAAGGTGGCGGCTGATTTGAACCGCGCGTCCGGGATTTCTTTAGATTCAAAACATTCTTGTTAGATACGAATATAGGCAGAGGTCCAATAGTGTCAATAGATGCGTATTCGTTAGATGTGAACTCATTAGATGTGAGATCTTACTGTATGTAAGGGGGAAACACACCACTTCAACAATTTGCTCCTCCACTGCTTGCCTTCAATGTCATCGTTTACCTAGTTACTACCCCCCCTACTCTTCCCCCCATGTCTCTCTTCCCTTGCCACTTTGAGACATGCTTCCTGACCAGCTCGATATTTCATCTGACTGCCTCGTCATCCTCCCTTCCGCTACTCTTCGCATCCCGTCTCGACCATCTTCGAAGCTTCAACCAAAGCTTCAAGTCATCCAATTTTATGTATCTCATCAGAGAGCTTCCAAGCCTTGAAGCGAATACTGCTTCTACTCTCTCCACCCTAGCTGGCATTCTCGCAACTCTTGCTGATGGTTTCGTCACCAATCCTTCTCAGCCTGCCCCTCTGAGTGCCTGGTGTCAGCTTGTGCTCATAGTGGAGATGTGACGAGCTGGCTTGAGTGTCCGGGATCTTTTTTTGTAATGTTCTGTGTTGGTATGTGTATTTTTGTTGTGAAGTGGAAGGATCTAAGTAAACTTCCTTCACATTCTTTTGTGTTTAACCATCCCTTATTTACGGATCGCGCACTACCTTGCTTAGTCATTCCTGGATCTCGGGAGGGCAGTGACAGCAGCTGCACCCATTTTCTCAAATAGTATAACGGCCGGATATTTAAATATATTTGCACATATATGTGGGGAAAAAATGGTTAAAGCTGCAAAAATAGTGAATAACTCTGAAACGGCCTCTGATTGGACCTGACACCACTGTCCATAAGCGGCGGCAATGTTTCTTTCCTACAGTCTGTGTGCAGTACGTTCAGCTTTTGACTTCCATGAATGTCATGGAACAAATAAGAACACATACGTAAGAACACACATAAGAACAAATCATCAGTGCTTATAAACCTTTCCATGAAAGGTTTATAAGCACTGATGTTTTGTTCTAATGTGTAAGAGCATAGATCTAAAGAAAAACCCTAGAGAAAACTTCTTATGAGTACCAACACATATAAGACAATGAGAAAAAAATAGTGGCATGCTGTTCGTCGGGAGTTGGCTGTACTGAAACTCGCCTAATACTGCTGTGAAGAACATTTTGATTTGAGCACTAAGCTCATACTCTAAGACTTACATGTTTCAAAATGCTCTCAAAGTTTAAAATGTTTAATTTCTTTTACAGGCTGAAATCATGTCACAAGTTAGTGGTTTGCCTTAATATTGCTGTTCATGTATATCTAACTAACTAACTATATATATATATATATATATATATATATATATATATAATATATATATATATATATATATATATATAGAAGGCCCCCTGGACTTAAAAACAAAAATTATGTACAGTGTAGGTTGTGATGTGATAGAGGCAATTGTTTGGTGCTAAAGGTAAAATCCATGTTAAACCTAATTACAGCCTAACTTACACATCATGACCTTCTTTAATGTGGTAGACAAGAACCTGGTAGGTGAGCGTAAGTTCCCGATTTCAAGTCCCACCAAGGAAGAAACTGTCAAATCCATCGTCGAGTGGCTTAAGAAACCCGTATGTAGCTATACCTGTTCTTTCGATTGCGAGTGCGACGTTGGAAAACACGAGGTGGCAGCATGAGCCTGACCCGAGGATCCGAACATCGCAGAATACGGGATCTTCACCTAAGACCACAGGTGTCACTATAAAAATTCAGCCTGCGCCACCAACGGTGAGAGCGACCGACATTCACGACTCTCCAGAATGTGCAAGGGCCAACCACCTGAGCCCTCAAAAGAAGAAGAAAAAAATGTATTGCACAGCCTAGCTTACATAGCCTGTATGTACAGTAGATGCCAAGAAAGCCTTACTACTGACAATATCTATCCATGACATTGGGGAGGGGATGGCTGAGGGGTAAAGCTCGGGAAATGTGAGCTCAACATTGCGAGTTCGATTCGTGCCTGGGGCAACTCTATAGGCAATGTTAACAGGGTTTGGCCGTTTGGTATACTCTAGAAGGGGTTGAGGTCAGGTCAAGAGTCAAGTCTGAGAGGAACTCTTTATTCCAAATCATCAAGGGGCGAATACACTCACTTACTGCCTATCAACCTCACCTTCGACTGTGAGTGCTGTGAAGGGCACAGAGGGCAGTGTGAGCCTCAAATCATACAGGTGTCACTAAAAATTTCCAGCCTTCCCACCACAAGCGAGGGCCACCATTACAGCCTTCTCGTAAGAAACATGCAGGGTAGGATGTGCACCGGTTTTCCGGTATACGAAAACCGGTATTTAGCACCGGTATTACCGGTATTTTATTTTTCCGGTACTATATTGCATTGGTATACCGGTTTTCGGTATATTATTTGGTCGGTTTTGGGAAATTTCGGTATTATGGTTTTTTTTTTCTTTTTTTCTCGAAACAACTCCTGACTAGTACCAAGACCAAGAAATAAACTAGTGATACCCCGACTGCCGAGACACGTATGTGGGCTTAACGCTCATTGGCTCTGAGCCTCAGAATCTGAGGCGCGTGTTATCATTGCCATTGCAGCTCAGCTGACAATGCGCTCTGTAAAAACCCCCCTCCCTCTATCCCTGAGGGCAGACCATCACAGAAAACGGATCATTACATATTACACAGGTTTTCACTATACAAATCAACCTAGATCAAATTTTCATTATTGTTATTATATATAGGTGCTTTGCACGTGACGTCACAGCCCTTCTTGTGGCTGTGACAGGCGCGGGAGATGCGAGCTGGAGGACCAACAAACTCCACTTGCCGCCCGTGTTTGATGTTTGATGTTTGAAGAATTTCGTCAGTTATCGACGCAGCTGGATGGATCTCCACTGTAACCAGACAGCTCTCTCTCAGACTACCCTAGAGAGCTGTCCGCTAGTGCTTATAGTGTTGGCCGAAGCCAGCACCCCGGGAGGGGGTTTTCAAACCCCCGGCTAACACCCGGTACCCATTCACTGCTCGGTGGGGCAGGGGCTCGGGTTTAAGGAAACAGCCCAACTGTTTCCGCTCCGCCCGGGGATCGAACCCGGGACTTCTCGGTTGTGAACCGAGCGTGCTAGCCCTTACACCACGGAGTACCCATAATTTGCCAGCTTATGGTAATTTTCCCCTACCAAATATATGTTTATCAGTATAAAAGGTAGCTATACTATCTTCGGAAATGTTTGTTCTATAATATTATCAAATAAAAAACCGTAAAACACACTAAAGAAAGGCCATTATGAGACACTCAAGAAATATGCAATAACTTAATATTCAGTTAAACTCTTCGCCATTTAATATTTTGCGAGAAAACTTTTTACATGGGGAATATCAATAGAAGCGGAATTGTATTAGCTTTCCATTGATATATTTCCTTTTCTGATAAATTAATTAGCAGCATGTATAAATTAGCGTCAACTAAATAAATGACATCATGAAATCGGGTAATTTTTTCCCGATTGATGAGGTTATTTATTTGGTAAACGCTAATTTATGCATGCTGCTAATTCATTTATCAGAAAACGAAATATATCAAAGGAAAGCTAATAGTAGGGTCACTTAGGGCGATTCGCTTCACATTAGGTGAAGGAAGTATTTTGAGGGTCTTATCCTAAGCATTTTGTGCCGCTGAATCCGAAAATGTAGTTGGGGTCACTCGTTAGCGGTAAGTTTTCGCGCAATTTGAAATTTTGGCAATTTGGCAATAAAATTGGCAATTACAAATTACAGAATGAGAACCAGACGTCGTAGAGACCTCGTTTTGGACTCAAATTGAAGCTTATTAAGAGTGCATAAAATGTTATTTAGTACTCCGTGGTTGTATCTGTTCGCATTACTGAACTATAATGGAAATTAGAGATAAGTGGAAAAAAATGGAAAAAAAAATATAAAAGGAAAAATTTTGGCCTTAATTCACATCAAAAGTCATGAAATGTTTCTGGCTGTATCTGTTTTCATAAAGGCACTACCGTCTGATTAATAGAAAATGGTAACTTTTCTCTGACTGTCCCCTCATGGTCGTATTTTATGACATACGGTAATGAAATTTTCGCAAATAAATGTAAAATTTATTGGCTATAATTTTAGAAATTAGCTATAAACCCGTAAATAAAATAAATTCATTTATTATATCGCACATTTTCCTTACCAGGTCTCGCAATGAAATCGTGTGTCATTTGGGGTTTGCAACTAACGGAGATGTGGTCCTTCGCCCTCGGACGCCCCAAGGAGGAGTTCGGATATGCTGGCCAAGTGGGTTTCGAAAGGCGAATTCGTAAGGCCCACAGGAGGTCCTCTAGAAGGGACGATTGGTCGTGGCACCGACAGTGCATTGCTAAAATCCAGCCCCACAAATTCGCGAGGCAGTACGGAGAGAGCAACAGGACCTTGCGGCGGAGGCCGCCCACCCCGGACCTTCAAGGTAAAGAAGAATTATTTTTTTTAATTTTCGAAAAAATCTTTCGACATAAAAAATATTGCTTGATTATGGTCTAGTGATTCAAGGATAGGGAGCGCTAAGTGCGTGGCACTGATTTCCGGATAAAACTTTCGCAATGATGATAAATCTAAACTCGCAGGCGAGGAGTGGAAAGCCGTGGGCCGCTTGGCCGCGAGGGCTTTTAAGCTATAAACATTCTTTGAATACTTTTAAATTGATGTTTCGAGAAATATCTTATTTGCTATAATTATTTTCATGCATAGGATTCCTGAAAGTATTTTTCCCATTGGTAGTTTCCATTACATTCCCGACAAATTTAATAAAAGCTTTTATCCATTTTCTACTTCTAGGCCTGCCACCCCGGCCGCCTCGAGTCCCCCGCCGCGCCAGCGCTCCTATTCCCCGGAAGGAATGCTTCTTCTGCGGTGATGGAGACAAGCCAAATGAAGTCCTGCACCGGGTGAGCACGACCTGGAGTGCCAATCGAATCATTGAGGCGGTCCCCCAATGGAACGAATTCTGAGTGGAAATCCCAGTTTCCCTCCCGACCTCGACGTCCTGGCTGCCGACGTGATGTCCCCCAAAGGGCTGCTGGAGCATTCATGTCGTCAACAAGTTGGGGGACAGTGGCCTCCACTCAACAAGAGCCGGGAAGATCGCTCCGTGATCGAGTTCGGGGAAAAGAGGTTAGCGAGAAGCTGGAGAGTGGAGTGGTTCTCTCGATGGGAGAAATAGACAGCATCAAGGAGCGCATGGTGTTGGCCGCTCACGCTGGCGGATAAAGGAAACTCCTCTCCACCATGGTCCATGGCGTGGAGTTCACCAAGCCCAAGAACCCTCGCAAACCCCGAACTGGTTCATCTGGCGGAGGAAAGGAAAGAGGCCCTGACAAACCATCGGACAATCGAGGACTTCAAGCTTGCTACAACTCCTGAAAGCTGCCAAATCCTGCGTGAAGAAACCCTCAAAGAACGAACTGGAAATCGAAGGGACATGGCCAACTTTAACCCTTTCCTCCCCTCGTCAAGAGTTTCGCGACCTGGCCCGTCGGGGGAGCGAAAAGAAAACAATCCGCGAACGGAGAAGGGAGCCGATCGTCGGACAAGTCCTCATGACAAACATCTTGAGTGCAAAGCAAGCTGCGACGAGCACCAAGTTTCCCCGAACCGAGAGACCCCTCTCCAGGTGGCGACGGCGCTGGCCATTCATCAGGAGACGCGGAGCAAAGCAATGATTAAGATGTTCCACGGTGCCGGGCTGGCTATCTCATACTCCTCCCTTCTCCGCCTCGAGGCATCGCTTGCCCGAACGGTGCTCAGCGCTGGACGGCGAGATGGAGTGTTCATCCCGCGCCGCCCGAGAAGGGCCTTCTCGTTCACTTTGCCATCGACAACATCGATTTCCAAGAAGACACAGTAGACGGGAAGGGCACCTTCCAGGGCCCACGGTTAGCGTTGCCTTTCAGCCCGGCCCATCTTCTCCGTCAGAGCTGGAGACCCTCAAGTTTCATTCTGACGCTGCTGAACCCCTCCTGCTTCCCATTTACGAGGTCAGCCCCTGTCCCATGAACCGCCTCGCTTAAGCCGAAGCTTCCCCCGCTCTCTTTCGAGAAACCTCGCCTCGAGAGCGCGAGAAACTCCAAGGACAAGGACATTTCTCGTCCTACTCTCCTTCGGCATCGCTGCACTGAAAGACCTCCCGCGGAGCATGCCCAGCTGGTCAGCCTTCAACAGCCGACTCGAGGATGTTCCGCCTGTCCCACCGACGACAATCTGCACCTTGCCAATTCCGCTCTCCAGCGCCAGAGTACTCGTCAATATTCACCAGATGACAGAAAGGGGAAAAAAATTTCAACAAGCGCTGAACGGCGATGGGGCTCCGGTGCTTGTTGCTGCCGACTTTGGCGCTTTTCTCAAAGCTCCTGGAGATCAAGTTGAACTTGAAGAAGGAAAACTGGATCGTCCGCCTTGGCGACCTACACGTCGTCATAGCCATGCTGCGGTGCATCGGTGTTTTCCTGGAGGGGAGCGGCTTCGACGAGGTGCTCCACGAGTCGGGGGTGTACGGACCCGCCACAGTCCGGCAGATTTTGGCCCGGAAACCACGTCAACCGCGGAATTGAGGCACACATAATCCTCACAAGTGCACTCCTAGCTCTCAAGTTCTCTTCCGGGACAATGGAGAGCGCCGAAGAATTCGCCGTCCAGGAGTTGGCAGAGGATGGAAGACTGGATTCCTTCAAGAAAGCCCTCGAGATCCTTGCACCCAAGCTGCGGGATCCTGAGGCAGGGGGATCAGACGACAGTCCCTTGAGCAAGTTCTCCATGACGTACGTCAAGATGGTCCTCCTGCTTTGGAACTACACCAGGGCTGTGCGGACAGGAGACTGGGCGCTGACCTGAAGACGTTGGAGGAGTTCGGACCGTTCTTCTTCGCCATGAATCGAAGCTCCTACGCCCGGTTCGTCCCGGTTTACGTGGCCATGATGCAGGACCTCCCCCTCAAAGAATCCAAGAGCGTGGACGTACTTGGAGAAAAACACTGGGTCGTCCGTAAGTCGTTGGTACCTTTCACGTCCCTTGGCTGCGACCATGCCTTGGAACAGGTGAACCGGACTCTGAAAGTGACGGGGGGCTTGTAGGGATCACGAAAAACCCCTCGACGAGGACCAAGTCTTTTGACCCAAGACGAACTCTTGGCAATCAAGGCCAAATCATCGGAAGTTCTGCTACGGCATCAAAGCACCACAAGGACAGCCCAGCGGCACGAAAAAGGGACAACGAGATGACCAAAGAGGTTGCTGGTCTTCTTCGCCAGCATAACCCCTTCACTCGCAAAGAAAGCCCAACTCAGCACCGTCCTTTCCCGCAAGGTTTTTCCAGATAAGATGGTGCCCGCACTGACAAGAATCGAGGAGAGGCAAGGAAGCTCTCTTGAAGTACGAAGAGGGAAGGATCAGGACTGCGCAGCAAAGTCCATGGGAGGTCCTGCATCGTCAGCCTACCAATACTTTCAAAACGCTGGGAAAGAAAGCCAAAGTTTCCCAATCGGAGGAAGCAGGTGATTGTCACGGGATCCTCAGACTTCACTCGGCGCCTGCTGCTCGCCCTCCAACTCGACAGCAGTCTGGACCTTCGCACCATCATCTCCAACTATGAGCTCTCCCTGTCCCTCTTGCCCTCTTTACGGACCAAGGCCACCCGCGGGTCAGGGACAAAAAGTGCCCTTCTCAGGTTCTGGAGAAGATGAAACGCGGCGGTCTCCACGGCCTCGCAAACCCCTTCATCTCTCGCGTGCTGGTCCTCGACGGGATGGCTATCCTTCAGCAGCACCCCGTTTCCGGCTCAGCAAACTTTAAGGACCTGGTTGGATCCCTCCTGCAGAGAGTTGCCCAATGGGTGTTTGGGTACGGGGGTTGCACCTTGTCTTTGACAGGTACGACATCGGGCGTCCCTCAAAGACAAGACGAGGGAACAGCGAGCCCGAGGTGGAGGATACGATATCGACATCCAAGCAGCGGGCGAGGATCAAAGCTGGAATGACCATGGCTAACATCTTGTCCACCAAAAGCAACAAGACTGCTATGACCTCTCTCATTGCCTCCCAAATCCAGCACCATTCATGGGGATTACGCGTCGTCTGCGCGTGGCGCGACCAAAGCCGTGGCAACTTCTGGACCGACGGAGCCAAGTTCGCTTCAGAACAAGAGGAAGCGGACACTAAGAGATATATCATCTCTCCCTGCTCGACAAAGATGTGGAGGCAACCGTAGTTTCTCCGGACACTGACGTCCTCGTCCTCCTCCTCCGACACTTCCCCAAGATACCTCCCAACACGTGCCTCCCAGCTTGGCAAGAGACTTTCAACGTTCAGCTCATCCACCCGATGAACTGGGGTCTCACGCGGATGTGATCACGTCCTTCCATGCTCTGACTGGTTGCGACACCACTTGCGCCTCTTCAGGAAAGGCAAGTTGCAAGCTTGGCCTGTGTTCCAGGCGGCCGACCAGGCAACCCTCGACGCTTTGGGTACACTCCGAAGCCTGGTCCGCTGACGCAAAAGAGCCTGGACGTGCTGTGCCGATTCGTGAGCAGAATTTACGGATATACCTGCTCTCTGCCGCAGGCGAGGTGGACGGCACTTCAGAAAAAGAAGGTTGGAGCAGCACTGGCCCCTCCGACAGTCAACGCCACCACCCAGCACTTATGCGAGCCCCGCTACAGGCCGTCGTCTGGGAGGGGGCTGTGGAAGAAGGAGTTGGTGACCCTCGACCGACCAAGTAAGGCTACGGACCAAACCTGGCGCCTATCCCTTCCACCCTGCTCCCGCCCGCAAAGTATCATGGATGGGATGCAGTGCGGATGCAAGACGAAAATGCTCGACCAATCGCTGCCGCTGTCAACGCCTGCAGACTCCTTGTTCGGAGCTTTGCGATTTCTCCCCGAAATGTGCATCAACGACGAGGAAGATGGGCATGAGGACGTCGATGGCGTA
This sequence comes from Chionoecetes opilio, assembly GCA_016584305.1. Lineage (NCBI taxonomy): Eukaryota > Metazoa > Arthropoda > Malacostraca > Decapoda > Majidae > Chionoecetes > Chionoecetes opilio. Next base: position 81,685 of record JACEEZ010000082.1, on the reverse strand, counting down.
GACGACTAGATATTCGATTTTTTCAACTTTGTGAACGCTCCCCTATCGCAAGTAAGGGATTTTTTTGTGTTCTAATTGTTATTTTCCAAAAATACGCGGAGGGACTCGTTTTCGTTGTTTGAAATTTTGTTGTTCTGGATTAATACTCGGGTCACTTCGGGCGGAAAAAAGGCTTTCGCTTCACCTTAGGTGAAGGAAGTATTTTGAGGGTCTTATCCTAAGCATTTTTCAGTTGAAAAACCCTGTTCTACGCAATAATTGTACCACCCTTGCACAAATTCGTTAATTAAATGTGTCCTAAGAACAATTGTTTGTTATTTTACTTCTTTTAAATAATTAAAATTTAGTTTTTAATTATTAAGAAAAATCAGGCTTTAAGGCCAAAATTATTCCTTTTATATTTTTCCCAATTTTTTTCCACTTATCTCTAATTTCCATTATAGATCAGTAATCCGAAAAAGATACAACCACGGAGTACTCAATAAAATTTTATGCACTCTTAATAAGCTTCAATTTGAGTCCAAAACGAGGTCTCTACGACGTTGGTTCTCATTCTTTCAATTTGTAATTGCCAATTTTATTGCCAAATTGCCAAATTGCAAATTGCGCGAAAACTTACCGCTAACGAGTGACCCAACTACGATTTTCGGATTCAGCGGCACAAAATGCTTAGGATAAGACCCTCAAAATACTTCCTTCACCTAAGGTGAAGCGAAAGCCTTTTTTCCGCCCTAAGTGACCCGACTATAATGAAATTCTACTTCTATTGATATTCTCCATGTAAAAAGTTTTCTCGAAAATATTAAATGGCAAAGAGTTTAACTGAATACCTATTTCTTGAGAGTCTCATAATGGCCTTTCTTTAGTGTGTTTTACGGTTTTTTATTTGATAATATAATAGAACAAACATTTCCGAAGATGACAGTATACCTTTTATACTGATAAAAATATATTTAGTAGAGGAAAATTACCGTAAGCTGGCAAACAAGGTCGGCAAGTGGAGCTTGTTGGTCCTCCAGCTCGCTCCGACGGGCGGCATTTAGCTTTTTGACGGCGGCATTTGGCTTGAAGACGCTAGATCGTGACGTCAGTGCAAGGCACCTATCATTATTATTATTATTAGTAGTAGTAGTAGTAGTAGTAGTCTTAGTCTACTATTATTATGGTTAATAATGGCATCATCATTTTCATTATTGTTATTATTATTATCATCCAAATTATTATTATTTTATTATTAATATAATTATTTCAAAGATATGTGTATGTGTGTGTGACTGTGTGTCTGTGTGTGTGTGTGTGTGTGTTGTGTGTGTGTATGTGTGTGTTCACACGAGGCCACCGAGATGAGAAGGCCTGATACATCACCCGTGACGTCACACAATCGAGTGCCCACCTGCTCCGCTCCCCGTACAAGTTTACCTACCTAATATATGTTTATCAGTATAAAAGATATACTGTTATCTTCGGAAGTGTTTGTTCTATAATATTATCAAATAAAAAATCCCCAGGAAAACCTCCTGGGGAAGGCCTGCCAAAGGACGCCTCTAGCTTTGCTCGATGCCTAGGGGAACGGCTGGAAGAAGTACACCACCAGGTCCGTGGTGCCTTAAGGTTCTCCGGGGAGGTCATGAAACGCAGCTATGATGTGAGGGCAAGCCAAGTGGAATTCAAGGAAGGAGACCAGGTGTGGCTGTACAACCCGCGGAGGAAGAAGGGCCAGTCACCGAAACTGCAGAGTCCCTGGGAAGGCCCTTATGAGGTGGTGGGACGCCTCTCAGACGTGACCTATAGTATAAGAGAAGGAAGGAGAACCAAGGCTAAGATTGTGCACGTCAATCGGCTGTGGAGGTACCACGGGAAAGGAAGCTACACCTGGAGTAGCCACGACTGCCTAGAAGTCGGCGATGATGTCATGGACGGCCTGGAGCAGGACGAAGCCAGCGGAGGACTCGACCGGGACGGAGATTACCAGGAAATCATAACGGGCGCCGAGAAAGTCGACCTCCCGTTTTTAGATGACCCAGGGGCACTTGACGTGGACGGTGACGAGCTTCATGCGGAGGCTGATGTTCAGAGACCAGAAGACCCGGATGACCTGCAGCAGCTCAGGCGACAGAGAAAGGCGCAGACGTCCTATCAAGTTCCAGGATTATTATGTGTTTGATTAATTTTGTTTTATGTATTATGTAGTGTATGTGTCGGGACGACACATTTTGAGGGGGGGGATAGTGTTACACAGGCAGGCTGCTCATGTGTTTTTCTCGTGTGTTCGGGGCCGGTCCAGTGTGTGACAGAACGTCATGGGGGGCGGGGATGAGTCACCCGGGGACTGGCGGGTAGGCGATTGGCTGCCGTGGGCGGTGGGCGGAGCCTCCCTCCCGCTCGCGTGAGGTGACGCAATCTGCCTGGAAAGTTAAACTTCCTTACTCTCTCGACTATGTTTTCATCCTTATGTGTTTGTGTGTCTAGATTGTACGAGAAATAGAATTGTTAAGAACTTTCTAGGAATAAAAGAGCATTGTATTGTTACGCAGGGCACTCACCTTTCTTATCACACCGAAGGGCGCCTCTCGTAAACACTTAACTCCTGACGAAGGTTCGGCAGAAAAACCTGAAGCGAGTAACTTTCTCACCGCTGATGGCACCTGTATCATTCACCTGGAGGAAGAGGACACTGACACACTGTAATACACTGTCTAATTTAATGGCGGAGGTCACAATACACAGGACTGAATGTGGGAGAGGGGACTCACATGTTACGCTGTCTAAGAATGTTTGTCAAACACACACTGGAGGCTATACGTGAGAATGGCTCATACACAGGGGTACAGACTTAATGCGAGACGCTGACGTATACGAGACACTGACTTTCCCCCAAAGACGGGGCCCAGATACAAAAAGGGGGCGGCCCCGGGGTTTGTAAATAAATCCTTCTCCTCAGTTACTGTCGGCTGCCGCGCTCCCAAGACCGCCTTGCTCGTGCCTCTCCCGCTGTGCTCCTTCGTCCCTCGTCTCCCAGCACCTTGGTGCCCCCCAGGGCCGACACCGCAGACTCTCTAGCCTTCAACCATCCCTCTAACCTTTAACCTTCAAACACATTTAACAGTTCACACCAACCGACTTTACCTAACACACTGCAGTGATAACTCCTAAGATGAGGCTCGTGTAGCCCCAACGGCCCCACACGGGCCCCTCACTCGTACACACAGACAGACGGGACATTGCTTACGTACCCACACAACAACAAATACACACAGACAGACGGACATTGCTCACGTCCACACCACACAGACATACAGACACTTCTCTGCGGGTGTAACATTATCCTCCCTCTCCCCAGAACAGCGTCCGGCTGTTTCCTTTATCCCAATCCTTATCCTAAAAAGTACATAAAAAAAAAATAGGGAAACCCCTAGTTGAAACACACAAAATTAACACAATCAAAAATCCTCAAATGAAGGGCACCTCGCTTCATCATTAAACACACACACACACAAAAAAAATTAACATAAAATTTTCTCCGAATCTAATAAATAATCCTTATCCCTTCGGGGCCCATGACGATTCCTAGCGGGGAGAATACCAACAGGTGTCAACCCACCGTCTGCGGCCACATCATCTGATATGCTGGCGGCCCCTATCAACCCGCCGGCCTCCCCCGCTTCTTTTCCCCCCCCTCTTCTTCCCCGTACAGGCCCGGGCCACCGCTGAGGTCGCTCCTCACCTCACCGGCTTCACTGGTGCCCTCCGCGTCTTCTTGGGGCTCCTCGTCCTGCCACGAATACAACTCCCTCGCCGTGATAAGCCCACAAGCGGTCAACGTGTATTAAGGGCCGGTTCCCATCAGCCCGCTTGTACGGCCGTCTTACAACAACACCGCTCAACAATGACGTCACCATCATCACCGTTTTGAGTGGTTTTTGTGGTAACTGGGCACAGTTTGGCAACTCCGCTCGAGCGGACACCGCCGAGCGGGAGAGATGACTTGAATTTAACTTTGTACGGCGGCCGTACAGCGGTACGGCGGTGGGGTAGACTTTTTTTGTGACGTCATTGGGGACGTCTTTGTTGTTGTACGGCGGCCGTACAAGCGGGAGGTGGGAACCGGGCTTTACTCGCGGACGGCGGTGTACACCCTGGCGAATGCGGTACGTGACATCAGAGAGGACCTCGAGGACGTCATACGGGCCCTCCAGGGCTCTGTAACTTCGGTGAGAGACCCTTCTTTCTGGGAGGGTTATGTAGCCACACCTTGTCCCCGCTTGGTAAGTTGCCTCTCGGGTGTGCGAGTCGTAACGCGCCTTCATGGTGTGTCCAGTCACACGCAAGTGCTGGCGCGCTGGGCATTTCACGTTAACCATTCTCTCCTGCAGGGCTTGGGCGAAGCTTGTAGCCAGGGATGTCGAGGCATCTACAGAGGGGGGCCCTGTGGCCAAGTTCACGGGAAGCCTCAGTTCTCGGCCTAACATCAGTCTCGCAGGGGTGTAGCGGTTAGCCTCGTGCTCAGGGGCCAGATCCAGCAAAAAGTGTAAGTCAAGCGGTGAAGTATGGTGTAAATGCTACTCGGCGCAACCCTCGCCCCCCTCTTGCGCCGAGGCTGTTTGAATAATCCGCCGAGATGGACTTGCGCCGGGCGCAAGGAGGAGTATCTCGGAGTATCTCCACAGAGGGCAGCCGATTGGCTGGCGAATACATTGACGTCATCCTCGCTAATACGAATCACAGCAGTGTTTAAATTTTCTATTCAGATCTATCAGCCCAATCAAAGGCTGTCACGTGATAAAAAATGTTTACAAACATTAATCAGCTGAGATCAGCTGGCAATCTGGTTGACACACAAATCGAGTATCATGTTTAAAGCGATAAGGAAGGGTTTGATGATGATGATTGAAGAATTTCGTCAGTTATTGGACGCAGTGAGAGGGATCCTGCTGTAACCAGACGTCTCTCTCGCAGACATACCCGAGCAGAGAGCGTCTGCTAGTGCTTATAGTATTGGCCGAAAGCCAGCACCCGGGAACGCGGGTTACAAACCCCCGGCTAAACACCCGGTACCCATTCACTGCTGGGTGGAACAGGGGTCTAGGGTGTAAGGAAACAGCCCAACTGTTTCCGCTCCACCCGGGGATCGAACCCGGACTTCTCGGTCGTGAACGAGTGTGTATCCCCTACATAGGGATACAGTTGATTCGGGCCGCCCGTTGAATCAGCCGCCTATATTAAAAGCATTACTGGACGAGAGTTTCGCGGCGTTTTCAGAGACACCGACATTTTTTCTGGCTACAATAGGTGCTTGTTCTAACGGAGATAGTTTATTTTGCGCAAAAAAAAAACAAAAAAATAATTAAAAAAATTTAAACTGAACCTAACCTTATAGGTTTTAATGAAACCTATATCGAACCTTATAGGTTTAATGGAAACCAACCTAACCTTAAAGGTTTTTAATGAAAACCCTAAACCTAACCCTTATAGGTTTTAATGAAACTAACCTAAACCTTAAACACAAAGTTACTTTTTTTTTTATGGGTTTGCGCAAAATAAAATATCCCATTAGAACAAGCCCCTATTGTAGGACAAGAAAAAAAAATCGGGTGTCTCTGAAAAACAAACCGTAACGCCCTGTCTGCTGGGTATGCATTGTACTATAGGCGGCCCGCCGAATCAAAAACGGTACCACACTAAGGAGTACATTGACAGTACAGATGGACCAGAAAAATAAACAATTTGGAGGCAATAATTTAAGCGGTCAGCAGACATCATGATTGAATTTTAATAATATTCTAGGGAATAAGGGCCAGCCATCCTGCTTAACTAATAATTGACAGGGGACAACAAAAAGTGCAGACTCATGTTGACCATATAATCATATAATTCAAGGGCGAAGATGGCAGACGTATGAGTGAACCTATAGTATCATTCAGGGATAATGGGAACGGTTACCTGGTACTTTCGTCTACCGAAATCTCGTCCGGACAACAATCCGGGAACTCTCGTCCGAAGTAATGGTTAGGTTAGTAGGATATTAAGGGAAAGATACCGGTTAAATGAACGAGGACTGCGCGGTCATTTTCTGAAACAAATGACTAGATTTTTCCTTGCCTAAAATAGGCTTTTGGTAAAAATGGACGAGCGACTGCACGGTTCATTTTCGAGACACAGACGAAGTTTTCCTTGGGTAAAATTAGTGCTTTGATAAAAAATGGACGAGGACTGCTCAGTCATTTTTGAGACACTGACTAGTTTTTCCTTGGGTAAAAATTAGTGCTTTTGATAATAAATGGACGAGGACTTCGCGGTCATTTCTGAGACATGACTAGTTTTTCCGGTAAATTTCTAGTGTTTGCCCATACTCCCACTAACCCCCAAGCAAGTTTGGCACCTGGGGGGAATGCGAGGTTTTCGGAGTGGGGAGCAAATAATAGCGTCGTGAGACAAGTAATTTAAGGAATTGTTTAGAGGAGACAAACTTTCCTAGATCTAAGTAATTTTCCTATATCTAGAGAAATGTGCTAACCAAAATTAACCTAACCTAGCGGGGGCTTGACCCACCGATAAACTAACCTAAACCTAAATCTAACCAAAACCTAACCAGATCCAACCTAACCCTAAGATAACCTACCCTAATCAATAATACCCTAACCAAACCTCTATATGTTGGGGGGCCTCTGGAAATGGGAGGTGTGTCTGTATGAGTATTAGTCTAAGAAACTATATATTTCTGCAATATTGTATATAAGTTTCGGTAAAATTCTAGTGTTTGCCCATACTATCCCACTTCCCCCAAACAAGTTTGGGCAACATGTGGGACATTGCGGGGTTTTCGGGTTGGAGAACAAATTATGCGTCGGAAACAGTAATTTAAGAGTTGTAGGGGGTGAAAAAATTCCCTAGATCTAGGGTAGTTTCCTTATATCTAAAGCAAATTTGCCTAAACACAATCTAAACTAACCTAGGGGGGCTGGACCCACCGATAACCTAACTAACCTAACCTAACAAATCTAACTAACCTAACCTCCTAGCGGGGGGTTTGGGGGGGGTTCTCAACACTTCATGTCATCAGTTCGTGAGACGTCAGGTTCACACGTCTCTGGACCAGAAGAAATCCAATGAATTTTCCCTAAACTCTAGGATTTTTTGAAATTTCCATAACTCAAAAAGATGTGGTTGCGAGGCATAGTTTTGTACCCCAGCCACCATATCCGCAGTCCCAAGGTCCCCAAGCTTGTTTTTGGGGGCGAGGGGGGGTAGTATGGGTTAAACAACTAGAATAATATCATAAGTTTTAAGGTTACGCGGATAGTGCATTAATACTGTACAGTATATAAACAAAAAAATAATATAGAAAACGCATGTGGTAATGGCGGGTAGTGAAAACGCGCAGTTATCGTCCATATAACTGGAAAAACACACAACGAGAAGTCTTGCCGGACATAAAGTTTTCGGGAGTTCCACTTGTAATAGATGCCAAAATGAAAGAAATAAAAGTATTTCGTATGTTGGAAAGTTTTCGCTCTGTCCCAAAATAATTTTAAAACTACACTCCCAAACAATACAGGATATTGGTTACGTAACAGTCAAAAACCCCAGGACTCTCCCAATCACTAAACTAACCCCGATATTCGGTCCATGAATCACAAAAACGGGTTAAAAGCTGTTTAAAATATAGATTGGGTACTGTCTATGTTAATAAAAAATTGTAAAACTGTCGCTTAATAGGAACTCTCGCCGACGTAAAAAAAAATGGAAACATTCTCGACGGTGGCGAGCATCATTTCGTTCGGGGACTGTACCATTAAAGGCTAAGCAAACGTGACCTAACTACCATTCAGGGGCAATGAGGGTTCAGACGTCCTGAGTGACCTAACCATAGTGCAAGGTCACTGAGGGGCAGGCATCAGAAACAAAAGTTTCATTCTCAAAAAACGTCCCCTCCAAATTACGATATAGGAAACAACAGTAATCTAGCCGCGGGACTGCCAGGCTCGCCTAGTCCCACAAAATTCTGCGCACAGGACTCTGCTAGTGGTTTTAAAAACTGGTGCTGCCCAATAACGAACTAAACACAAAAACACGAAGGCAGTCCCTACACGGCTGGAGGCGGCCTCCACCAACGGCTTGTATCTCCTAAAAATTTGTAAACACACGCCGCTGCCGATACCAATAGGCTTTATTCTAATCTAACCCGCGTGTAACGTCTATTAGGCATAATAAATGACATTTTATTATATATATGAGATACACTTCTCATCGAGGTGGTGTTTAAATCTACCGCCATAATATTGGCCCCTGTGGAACGTCACCCCCCCCTGGAAATGGAGTTAAAGTACGGCTTTGCTGGCAGCCAGGGAGGGTTGCGCAGACCTTGCACCGAGGGGTAAAGTCTGGCGTTGTGACGTCATCGATTGGCGCAGATGTAGCTCTGATCCAAGACAAGTTTTCGAAAGAGGAATATTCAGACTACACGACATATCACAGGCGTATGTGTTTGCTGGATCTGGCCCCAGATGAGCGATATGCCATGAGCAAGGACTGGTAGGTTGGCGTCCCAGTCCCGCTGATCGTCACTGCAATATTTGGCCACCTTCTGCAGGAGTGTCCCGTTATACACTTCAACATAACATCTGATGGGGCCGTAGTGGTGTGGTTGCGTGTTTCCTGATCCCATCAATGGCAGCCACTCCCGAAACACCCCCGACTCGAAACTCCTCTGCCCTGGTCCAGAGGAAGTTCTTGTGGCACTCCCAAAATGGGTGACAAGTTTGTTTACCAGGGCACGCGCTACTGTTGTGAGCTTCATGATTAGGGAGCGGTATGCTCGGCACGTGGTAAATAATCCATCACCACGCAAATGAAGGCGATTCCCGTGTGGTGACGCGGGAACGGCCCGGCGATGTCACAGCTATCGCTCCATTGGTGCGCCCCAACCTGATACAGCTGTAGAGGAGGCGTTTGTCTTTCCGAGCGGTGGTCCGGTACGAGCACAGCAAATATCAAAGCCCTACACCACTCTTGCGTTGTCTTGCCTCATTTTAACCAGTAGAATCGTTGGCGCACCGCTGAGCGTCTTTCTTTTCACCAAGTGTCGCTGGTGACGCCCCCATGTACCTCTGTAGCAAATCGGAGCAGGGCGCGAGGCACCAACACCACCAAAAAAAAAACAGATGAACCTAGTGCGTTCCAACCCAACCGCCTCTGCAACCACCCGTTATGTAGGCGTAAACATTGCCCACTGCTGCCACAGGTGTTTTGGTAGCCGGACTCTCAGGCGACACTCCGTGCTCAGGCAGGCCTCTCAACGGACCTCTGTCACCACACGCACTAGCGGAGGCAAGTTCAGGCATTCACTTCTGGGCTGCCTCAACTTTCCCGGCATCCTGGGCTTCTCTGTCACCTGCAGTCGCCGGCACTCCACGCGCTCCTCCTGCTTCAGGCAGTGCGCACACCCTGCCTCACACGGGGGGGCGGCTAAGGTTGTCAGCGTTGTTATGCACGCGACCAGGGCGGTGTTGCACCTCGTAGTTAAAACTGTTCCATCCTGGCCCAGCCACCGAGCCACTGGCCTTCAGGTACTTTAAGTGTTTCCCAGCTAACCACCACCGGCGGGCCTACGTGGGGCATTAGAGCGGCGAACGGGGCCACCAGCGGCAAACTTGCCCCCGAATGCCCGCCGTAGTGCCGCTGGTGTATTTTCAGAGAGGAAAATTTATTATCTGTAAATCAATGTACAGAATTAAAAAATGTTTTGCTTTTATGTGTAAACATTCTAAAACAACAGTTATGTGATGATATTGATGTAGTAATACATCAGTGGTGATAACCAGCGGCTACTTGACTTGAGATCTCCGTCCGCCCGCTGGTGTAATTTGAAGTGCACAAGAAAATATAATGCGGCTACTCTCGGGGAAAAAATGTTTGGTCCATTTAGATAGTGATCTGTCCCGTGCATGCCTTGGTGCATGTTTTTGTGTTGCTGTGGTACAGATTAAAACTTGCTCCAGGAGATCAGCTAATTTTGAAAAAAATACAAATTGAAAATCCAAAATGGTTTCCCTTTCGTTTCGTACACAGCTCTCTGCCCCCCGACATTACATCCATCGAAATGTAAGTACCGTGTAAGATTAGGACATGAAACAATAGAAGGGAGTGTGTTAGGTGTTAGAGCAGCGCAGCACATCATTTTTTACGGGTATTTACCCGGGTGAAATTATATAGGAATCAGATATATGAGTTCGTTATTTATCTGGTTAGGAAGCCCTCTCATGTTTTTTTTTTCCATTATGTGACTTGTTACGGAAGATGAGAGGCTTAAATAAGTGAATGAAGTGAGTTAGGTGTCATAGATGATGTACACTTTGAAAATACTGGCGTAAAACAAAAAAAAAGTGTCATTTCGTGACATAAAAATAAGGAGCTTTTTATCCCGTGTTTTGAGAGCGCAGTCGACAATAAATATGTTTAAAAGGTTACTTTTTATGGCTGATGATGGCTTTAGTTGAATGAAGTGAGCTGGGTTCGTAAGGAGAAGTAGAATTTGTTAACATGGTACCTAGAACAGTCGCCGCCAGTCGGCTATCAGGTAGGCTATTAAAAGTGGAACTGTCTTCGAACTTTACACGTCGGCGAGTGTTCCACAAATCGGCGAGATTTTCTCGGTTTGGTGTTTCGGCGGGGAATTCCATAAACCGTGAACTTTCTTTAACGATTACAAAACACCGAAAATTAATTTGGGCTCATATTATCGTGTTACTGCCGTATCTATAGCCACTGCCTCTCTACTACTGCCGTATTTATAGCTTTTCGTCGTAAACTGGCCCTATCTATGCTCCTTGCTATATTCGGTATAATTCTAGTGTTTGCCCATACTCCCCCTTTGACCCCAAACTAGCTGGGGGACCTGGGAGAATGCAGGATATATGGCTGGGGTAAAAAAATATGCGTCGCAACCACTTTTTTTTTAGTTATGGAAGTTATAAAAATTCCCTAGATCTAGGGAAAATTAATTGGATTTCTTCTGAGTCCAGAGACGTGGATGTATACACAATGCGGCCGCCTACGGCAATAAAGTAACTTTTAGGGGGCTATGTGTGGTTAGATTAGAAACTTTTAGGGGGTTATGTTAGGGTTGGGGTTAGTAACTTTAGGGTTATAGTGAGGTTAGGTTAGTAACTTTGGGGGTTTATAGTGAGGTTATGTTTGTAACTTTTAGGGGGTTTTAGTGAGGTTAGGTTAGTAACTTTATAGTGAGGTTAGGTTAGTAACTTTTAGGGGGTGTTAGTGAGGTTTAGGTTAGTAATTTTTAGGGGTTATTGTGAGGTTAGTTTAATAACTTATGACATATCTTATGTTAACATATAGTTATGTTAGTTTAGAATCGAAAATGACGCGCGACTGCCCCTCTATATATGTGGATCATACGGGCGGCCGCATTGGGTGGCGACCGACGTGTGAAACCTGACGATCCTCACAGAATGATGCCCGAAGTGTCGAGAACACACCCAACACCCCGCTAGGAGGTTAAGGTAGGTTAGGTTAGATTTGGTTAGGCTGGGTTTAAATTTTGGTTAGGTTAGATTAGATTTTGGTTAGGTTAGGTTAGGTTTCGGTGGGTCAAGCCCCCCGCTAGGATAGGTAAATTTTGGTTATTGTAAATTTCTCTAAATAAAAGGAAATTACCTTAGTTTTAAAGGGAAAATTTTACCCCCCCAAACAAAACTCTTAAATTACGTGTTTCCGACGCATAATTTGTTTTTCCACCCGAAAACCCCGCATTCCCACAGGTCCCCAAAACTTTTTTGGGGGAAGTGGGAGAGTAGGGCAAAACACTAGAATTTTACCTTATATTTTTTAAAGCACTCATTTTTTCCCCCGTTAAACTATTTATTTTACCATAACAAATCAAAAAAGTGTTTTCGTACACTTTATATTTCGGCTATTACTTTCTTTAGTTACCCTACTGTCAGAGGTTTCTTCCCCCGAAAAGGCAGGCACCGTCGGGGATCGAACCGAGACCTTCCACTTTCCGGGCGGACGTGCTACCGTTACACTACGGTCCCCTCTCGGTTGACAACCCACACATCTCCCCCTAAGGCCTCCCCAGAGCCAGTCCGGGGAATGGTATCGCTTACCTCGATCCTACTCACTGCGCCATGTTAGAGGTACGGGGTTTACCGAAAAGGCAGGCCACACAGTTACTAAATAATAAATGTTGTATTCCCCCGCCATTTCACATCCCACATATACAATTACCGTAAGTCGGGGGAAAACCTTAAATTAGTAGTCTAAAGGTACGAAATTTCAAGTTACCGAAATTTTTTGTAACATTGAAATATTACCGAAATAAAAACAACAACTTTGTTTTGAAATATCGTGGAATGTTCATGGAATTGTCGCTGATAGGAATTCACGGCAAAAACACCAACTTAGAACTCGACGACGCAGAAATGTTCTTTACCATTTAATTTTGTTCATTCTCTTTTTTATAAAGCATCTACCATTGCCACAGACCAGAATGCAGCATGGTGCTTGTTTACACTGCAGAGTGCTGATGGTTGTATGCATGGACATTTATTCAAGGTACATTAAATTAGCTTTACTGAATTATGTTTTGCAAACCAATGGGTTTATTTGGCTTTTCAATAATAAAATTAGGGTAAAGATTGGTTTTAGGGAAACCCTTCCTTATTGCGGAAAATATCACCCGTTATGTGACTGTTATTTTATGTTTTTTATCACGAAGATTTTTTTAACCCTCAATCAGTCAGCACGTTCTTTTCCTCAATAGAGCAGTAAACTAACCTAACCTGAGTAACGCGTGAGAAATTTTTTTTGCTTAAAGTGGATGATTACGTTTATTTTTGCTCGGGCCAGGGAATTATGTTTACTTTAAAAAAAAAATTACTGATCACTTCTATGAGACATAACACATTGGAATGCTTCTCGCAGATCCATCACACATGGGGGAGTCGTGACTTCGGTATGTGGAACGTCCCCAGAACTGAGGCGCTGGGGGCATGGTTGTCAAAATTACCAACGCTTGACCAGTAGGGATGAAAGTACAAGGTGGTGTGGGCGAACATCGCCTTCAGAATGCAGGAAATGGTATGTATTGTGAGATAAGATAATAATGATGGATATGTATTCCTTTGATGGTTTTTTATAATATTTTAATTGTACAAGTGTTTTTGGGAAGTGTAGGCTCTAAAAGTTATAAAAATGTAATGGCAATTTTATTTGCCATCATAATTTTACATGTTTTTATAATTCTCTCTCTCTCTCGCTCTCGCTCTCTCTCTCCCCGAACTCATGGTGGTGTTCTCAATGCAGATGAAGGCAGCAACAGCTATTGGATTTAAGAAAAAATTGTTGCCCTCAGACTTTTCGAGCACCTCCTAGTTCATGTATATACCAGATGCAGTGATACCTTTGCTTGCACAGCTATGGTTATCGTTATAGGTAGGTAGGACTTGTGTGTCGAATTAATATAGAGCTTACATATCATGTATTTATCTATCATGAGCAACATTCAGTTACCAGGGTGCAAAAAGGCAATTTAGGTATCTTTTTCAATCAGACACATCCCAACTACCTATAACGCCAACAATGCCTCTACATGTGAATGTTTTATTTTCTTGTACATTCCTTCCAGGAATCCCTTCGGAGCTTGTTTCTGTCATTGCTGGGATCATTGCTAAGCATGTCTTCCTTTCTTCCCCCTTTAGCCCCTGCAGCACACCTGTCTACATTGTGGACTTCCTGCCCCATGTCCCAACTCACTTTCTAAATAATTTTTTTATTGAATGTTCATATGTAATGTGGAGTGCTTTAAGTGAACAAGTGACTAAAGAAAGTACACATCATGATGCACTTGTAAACCTACTCCCAACAGCATGGCCTTCACTTTGAGAAACTGTAATACGGGATTGTTTTCTTTTTTTCTCAGGTTTGGAAGAGGGGTGTAAAAAATGGAAATTTAGAGAGAAAGAGAATAAGAGTTTTTAGAAGAGTAAGTTGAAGAGTTGTTTTCACTAATGCTAACCCAACCTTTCCACCAAGGTGATAAAATTTGCTTCTATGATGTATGGGGTAAGCACTAATGCTTGCCCAATCCTACCTTTCCTTCTGTGCCTATAGTGTGTGGGCCAACTCCATTGGAACCTGTGTTACTAACCTCTGCACAAATTTCTCCTTTGTGACTCTTCTAAGGAAATGCCACCTATTACTGACAGAGATGGGTTTTAACAAAAATTTTCAGTTAATGAATGTAATCCTATACTAACATGTAATGATAAACGAATGCATTTTGGTGAATTTAGTTACATCACCATATACCAGAAAAGTTTACAAGCAGTATCTCGCCTTACTTTTATGAATTGTGACTGGGATGCATTTTTGACTGACAATATGAGGGGTCCCCCATTATATTAACCATTAACCATAGCCATTATTTGGGTTTCCTGACCCTTTGGGAGTAATAATTTGTCTGGATTAAAAAGATTTGCCCCTAAATATGTACTACAGTATATACTCCATTATCTGTCCTCATTCACAGACATGTGGCTGTTGCCACATGTCTGTGTCATACAGTACCCTATGTCAATTACATGTACTTAAAAAATATTTGTGGTGTCGCTTTCAATATGATCAGTGTAGAAGTCATACTATATATTGTAGAATTGGGTTCTGAACATCTTCAGCAGCGGCGGCTTCGGTGTATGCGCCGACTTCAGCTAAAAACCATGACAGGCGAAGGAGGGGCGGGCAAGGGAGCAGATGCCAGATAGAGCAGAAGAGGCACAACATGCCGTGGAGCATCTGAGCAAACACTCCTCAGGCTGGGTTGGCTCAGGAGACAACACTTAAGCTGATCACATCAATCATTGGAGGCATACCTCGCGGGGCAAAAACGCCAAAGACGCTACAAGAATATACCTCGCTAAGGGTGTCCTGTGGTGCGCGGTGCGATCGACCCTGCCCCCGGGCGGCAGGAGGTTTTAAACCCGTTGCTGGCCCACTCACTTGATGCCTAACTGACCTGAATTTAAAGTGTCTCATTTCCTGTTTTATATGAGCCAGACATGAAAACCCAAAAAAATAAAGAATGAAATAATACAAGGATTTTAAATTCAAAATACAATACAAACCCACAGAAATGTTTTAAAGACAACAAATATGCTGTCAAAACTAGTACATTTTCACGGATTTTCAGGCAGGACACCGATAGAAAATAAGAGGCAGGCCCGACAAAAAAAACTGTTTACATCAGGAACTGGGGTGTAGTATACTTACGCTTCACTCCCATGCAAGGAAACTAGAGACACGTTCTGTAGCTTCCTTGTTCCGTTTTGATGCAGTGTGGAGGGAGTTTGGGCTGTGTGGATGCCCTGGGAGGGAGGGGGGTGGTGGGGGAAAAGAGGAAGAGGGTGTTATAGTGAAGCTGTGGTGGTGGGGGTGAGATGGTGTGAGACATTTAAGAGGAGAAGGAGGAGGGATAAACCTGCGAAAGGAAATTTTTTTTTTTTTTTTTTTTTTTTTTTTTTTTTTTTTTCTCCCTTCTCTCAATTCATGTCTCACACCATCTCAAACTCCACCCCTAGTCTGGTGGAAAAAAAGTTAGAACGACCTGGAAAATGTCAAGAAGACCATGGAACACAAAGAAGACCAAGCAAGCAAGTTGACATTTTCAGAGGTCGTTTTTAACTCTTTTTTCCACAAACTAGTTACCAACTCATCATTTTGAGCCTGCATGCACCAGATGAGACAGCATTTTGCAGGTTCCCGTCTCCCATGCTATCGGCTCATGGACTTGCCCCACTGTACAAAAGGACTATATGTGTCTTCTTAACAATGGATTGATTTGTCAGGCAAAATGCATCTGTAGATCTGGGGGGGAGGGGGTAGAGGAAGGTGGGGTGATGGGGGAAAATTTTGGCGCAAGGAGCAAAGATGGCAAGCCTCTCCCTTTATACATATCTTAGTGCAGCCTGAGCGATGTGGAGCACTGTGAGGACTAACCCCCCCGCCCAGTGAGTGTCAGATAACGACAAACCCGAGAAAAATTTTAACAACATCACTGAGAAGGGCAAAAAATCTGAAGACTTTTTTGTCCTAAGTTTTTTTGCAGTAAATTTATAGTATAATATATTATAGTATAATATAGTATAATAAATTTGCAGTAATTTTATATATAAATATATAATATATATATATATATATATATATAATATATATATACTATAATATATATAATCTATTTTATATAAATATAATATATATATTATATATTATATAATATATATATATAATATATATATATAATATATACAATATATATATATATTATATATTTATTTATTTACAGTGGAGGGCAAAACCCCAGGCAATCGCCCTATGTTAAAAGGGGAAAAAGGCGTATGAAAATTATAGAGACAGGATTTTTGGGTATGACTAGCAGATGTATAGAAGGTGGAAAGGATAGGTACAGGAAGTAAAAATAGGAAGGAAATCCTGCTTAAAATTCGAGGTGTTTGAAAAGGTTTGACCAAAAATATCTTTTTATTTTATAGTTCAAATTTTGTAGTTTTGTAGGCTTGGGAAATGAAATTTAAATGTTGAAATGGCCTATTAAAAATCTTCAACTTCATTTATCTCGTCTTCATGGCTGTTCCACCATCGTAAATCACAATACGGAAATTTTTTTGTGTTAATAAAAATAAACGAAGTCCAAAGGATTGGGGTTTTCTTCATCATTATACGGGATAAAGACAAAAATATTTGGCTTACTAGGCATATTGCATATTTTTTGTAATGTTTTAGGGGTTGAACCGCCTCGGCCCTACGGAGTCATGATGAAGGTTGAGCGACGACCTTTGTTGACAGGAAGGGTACCATAAAAGGGATATTTTCGGAACCCAAGAGCAGCGAAGTAGGTCGGCACAAAGACCGGGCACCTTCGTGTCTTTGACGGGCCGTCGGCGTGCTCTTCGTTTCCCAAAAAATCCCTTTTTTATGGTACCCTTCTTCAGTCAACGAAGGTTGTCGCTCGCCTTTCGGGATGCCCCGGTTACGGCCACTCAGCTTAGCGGGTAATGGTCTGGTGCAACACCTCTAAAAACATTAATGATCTGCAATGCTTAGAAGTTAACCGTAAATATTCCTCAATCGGTTAATACAACAGCGGCCAAATTGGTAAAAGCCCTACGGCGGGCCGGTGGGAGCGCCCGCCGGTGAGCTCTGAGAAAATCCCAGCGCCCTACGTCGCTACACTTTCCCTGGCCGCCGTTAAGACATACGGAGGGGCCCGGGAAGGCCCTCCGTCTTGTGTTTGCTGGGGAAACCACCGCAGGGGCGCGTTTATCCGTTCCTGACGGTGGACCTGGCGCCCTAAAGGTACGAGTGAAAGTGTCAGGGGTCTTTACCCCAGCAACAGTTCTTTTCTGTAACACAATAATTTCTCTCGGGCCTGGAGAGCTTTGTACTGTAATACGCACCTACGTGCTCCGGAATCGTGCTTCCTGTCTTCTACGTGCTTCCCGCCCTTTAGTTGAGAGAGAACAGCGCCCAACCCGTCAGCACTAGCGTCCGTGTCCAGCAAGTAGGGGCTGGCGGGGTCAGGATAAGGCAACACCGGGGCCCCCACCAACGCCTTCTTCAGGCAGTCGAAGGCCTCCTGACACTGCCCGTTCCACTCAAAACGTGCCCCCTTTCTCGTAAGGTGGTGGAGAGGAGAGGCAACCTGGGCAAACTCCTGCACGAAACGACGGTAGTAAGTGCACAGGCCCAGAAAGCTGCGTACCGCCGCCACACTGGTAGGGACAGGCCACTCCCGCACCGCTGCCACCTTCTGCGGGTCCGTCCTTACACCGTCGTGTCCAATGACATGCCCCAGGAACTTAAGTGGAACTCTGGCTAGAAGAGGAGGCACTTTTTAGGGCTGAGCTTAAGGTTGGCAGCCCTCAGCCGTCGTAGCACCTCTCTCAGCCGCTCCAGCTCCTCCTCGAACGTGACTCCAAACACGATGACGTCATCGATATACACGAGCGCCGTTTTCCAGTGCATCCCTTCCAGCACCCTCTCCATGAGGCGCTCGAAACAGCTAGGGGCGTTGCACAGCCCGAACGGTATCACCGTGAACTGCCAGAGGCCTTGCCTGAAGGAGAAAGCAGTTTTGGCCTTGTCCTCCTTTGCCATTTCCACCTGATGGTAACCAGACTTGAGATCGAGCGTGGAGAACCAGCGCGCATCGGCGAGCGCATCGAGTGTGTCGTCGATACGCGGCAAGGGGTAAGAGTCTTTAACTGTGAGATCATTAAGCGCCCGATAATCCACACAGAAGCGGCGTGAGCCGTCCTTCTTCGTCACCAGCACCACAGCTGATGACCACGGGCTGTCAGATCTCTCTACTACCCCTTGCGCCTGCAATTCCGCCACGACCCGCTGCATTCCCTCACGCTTTGCAGGTCCAATTCTTCGGGGGGCGTGCTTGATCGGAGGGGCGTTGCCAGTCTTGACATGGTGCTTTACGAGCCCCGCGCGGCCCAGGTCTGTATCACCCTCACTGAAGACCTCGGCGAACTCTCGTAGGGTGTCCTCCATCCTCACACGTTGCTCCGGGGTGAGATGAGAGCCGCTCCTTGCTGCCAGACTGGTTAAGTGCACAGGCAGGGAGCCCTCTATGGCTGCTGTCTCGCTCTTCTGCCGCTCCTCCTCCTGTATCACGTCCTCAACCGGCCTCAGGCGCTCTGTTGACTCTACCATACCAGCTGAAACCTTCATCCTGCGACTCAGCCAACAGGGCACTTTTGTCTCGGGTTTCGGGGCCAGACGCACTCTCTCCACGGCCACTACCTCTGCAGGGGCGTCACCTGGGAACAAGGGCAGCTCTTCCTCGCCTACCCTTAACAGCTTCTTCCCCAGATCGACACACGCCCTTGCCTGCGTCAGGTAGTCCAGGCCGAGGAGACAAGAGTCCTCCATCGTGGTGACGTAAACAGGCAGCGTCACTTCACTGCTCCCTACGCTGATTTCCACGCTCACTGGCCCTTTCAGAGATGTACAGTGCCCCGTCACGCCACATAGTCGCTGGGTGGCTTCAGGCAGGTAACGTCCTTCCACAAGTTCCTGACGCACGAAGGTCCTCTCTGCGCCTGTATAGTCAACTGGCAGGGTTGCCCATCGACAGTTCCTTGCACCCGAACTGCCGCGGCTGAGGCACGACGGCAACTTAAATCGCAAGGGGCCTTCGGGACACCGGCTGGCTTGCGGCCCCTCCTGCCAGCGGCCCCTCGTTTCCTGCCTGCTCGACGTCCTTCGGCCAGGGACAGGCGATGGAGAAGTGACCATATTCCCCGCAACTTTTGCAACAGGGCTGGAAAGCGTTTGGTGCCGGTCTCTCGAGGGAACGTGACCTTCGTCCCCTCGTACACTGGTACAGCCAATGCCCCTTTTGGCCACATCCCCAGCAGGGGCCTCGGGTCCCGCCGGGACTCGAGCGTCCATAAGTCGGTGGCTTCCTCCTGGGCGGGCTGGGCGCCTGAACACGCCTGGCCTTGAATTCGTGGGTGGGGAAGGGTCTCGCCGGTGCTAGTGCTCACACCGCACACAGAGGTGCGCATGAATGCCTCCAACTCTAGGGTCCTCGCCAGCGCTTCCTTTACGTCCTTCGGGTGGGCCTGCTTGATGTAAAGCTGTAATTCTCTATTCTGCAGCGCATCGACAAAGTGGTCCATCGTCAACTCTTCCACCATGTCCTCACAAGCGACAGGATAGGCACGGCGGACGATCGTCTCGATGTCCTGCGCCACCCGAGGTAAAGGCTCGCCCTTAGCCCGCACTCTGCCTTTAAGGCGAGCACGGCACACGTCGGCCTGCTGCTGATGGCCAAATCTCCTCTTCAGAGCCTCTACCACACGGTGGTAATCCATGCGTTGGGCTGATGTTAGGTGCCCAAGGACTTCCAACGCCGCTCCCCGGAGGCTGGCAACAAGTTGCAGTGCGCGCTCAGCCACGCCCCAACCTTGTGCATCCGCTACTAACTCAAACTGAGTCAAGTATGCCTCCCACGACTCTTTTCCATCAAATCCGATGGTTTCCTCCACCCTGTGGCTCCTACAGGCGAGTGCACGCTTTTGGAGGAGAATTCGGGGGGCGTAGTATAGCGGTTGAAGAAAGGCAGGTGGAGCGAGTCGGGTTTGCGAGAGCGGTCCCAGCAAACACAAAGACGGAGGGCCTCCGGAGGCACTCCGTATGTCTTACCGGCGGCCCGACGGAAGTGTACGACGTAGGGCCGCTGGGAATTTGCTCAGAGGTTCACCGGCGGGCCGCTCTCAGCGGCCCGCCGTAGGGCATATGACCATTTGCCGCTGTTATATTAACTGATTGAGGAATATTTATGGTTATACTTTCTAAGTATATTGCAGATATAGTAATGTTTTAAGGGGTGTTGCACAACCCATTAGCCGATTAATACACTAATGGGCTGTTCAACACTTATTAAAACCTTACTATATCTGCAATATAGTTAGAAAGTATAACCATAAATATTCCTGTCGTTATCCAGTAATACGATGAAAAGGAGATCAAAATTGCTACGGACATTGTTTATTTCATATAAGTACAAAAACATTTTCATTATTGGGTTTACATGCTGGTGTACGTGGAACACTGAACAGCCATGGAGAAGGATATTGGTTGCGACGAACAACATAACAACGTCCACCCACTTGTGCGTTTTCTCACTAACTGATTTTTTCACTCACTGACAACGCTGCCGAGGAATTCCTAAAAAAAACGTGTCGTACTGCAATTATTTATATTATTCAGTATTTCGATATAATGAAGGAGCGAAAACATGTTATAACTAAGTTGTCATTATGTTATCGACTGGTTAAGGGTGACAATTTAGTCCTTTTGTGGGTTTTTAACCCTTTGTAATGGTATCGTACGTCTGGCAGTTTAGTGCATTGGTTATAAATGCAATGAGAGGGAAGAGGCAATGAATGCAAGAGGGAAATGAGTTCAAATAATATTCTATTCTAAATCATGATATTATCCATCATCTACATATTCCTTATTAGGTGTACCGTTGAGTATTGATATGTGTTGATAATATGTTAGAAGTTATTGAAATAAGGGAAAATATGACCTTGTGTTATCCCGTAATAATCTTTGCCGCGATTAATCAAATGTTATTTCTACATGATACACACATAGACTAACTGATAACCTTTTTCCATGTAAACTCCTTCCTATGTACGTATCTCATCTTTATTTCTATGTACCTCTGGGTGTTCCTGATTAAGCTGGAAATATTTGAAATAAACTGATGTATGATAATTTCTATAAACTATCATAAAAACTTTTATAACAATTTTTAATAGCTTGAACAGGCCTAATAATAGTGATGGTACCGATATTGAGATACTATGTATATTACTGTGTTAATATTATATAATACTAGCCGCAAAGCCGCCCTCCGGGCGGACTTTTTGGCTAGCTCCTGCGGAGGGCTATTGGTGGGCCTTCGGCCCACCACCTGTGTTTGGTGGGCCTTCGGCCCACCAAACAGGGACTCTCCAGATAGCCCCTTCTAACTTTCCTGAAATCATGGATGTAAAAAATGTACATATTCCCCCCCACCCATTCACTCACCCATTACCCATCACCCCCCCCCCATTCACTCACCCTTTCCCCCATCACCCCCACCTATCACTCCCCATACCCATCACCCCCCCCCATCACTCACCCTTTAACCATCCCCCCACCCAATCACCACCCAACCCATCCCCCCCCACCCACACCACCCATACCCATCACCCCCACCCACACCACCCATTACCCCATCCCCCCCCACCATCACCACCCTTTACCCATCACCCCCCACCCCTTCACTCACCCATACCCACACCCCCCCCCCCCACTCACCCATTCCCCAACACCCCCACCCTTTCACTCACCCATTACCCACCCCCCACCCATTCACCACCCATACCCACCCCCCCCACCTATTCACTCACCCATACCCATCACCCCCCACCCATTCACTAAACCCATTACCATCACCACCACCCATCACTCACCCAATACCCATCACCCCCCACCCATTCACTCACCCATTACCCATCACCCCCCCCCCATTCACCACCCATTACCCATCACACACACCCATTCACTAAACCCTTTTTACCCATCACCCCCCACCTATCCCTCACCCATCACCCATCACCCCCAACCCATCACCCCCCACCCATTCACTCCCCCATCACCCCCCCACCCACTACCCATCACCCCACCCATTCACCACCCATTCCCCATCCCCCTACATCAAGGCTTCCTCAATTCTCGCAACCCACTTTTTTTTTCCCAAATTTTCTCGCTAATAGGCTGCTAAAAAAAAAAAAAAAAAGGTGATCGGATCATCTCATAAGTGGGCTTATGACCTTCCCTGGTCAACCCCATTTCCCAAAAAAGTGCCGTATGAGGTGTTTGCGCCACGGGGGGCGGAACCTATACCACGCACACACACACACAGACAGACAGACACACTTTCGCTTTTATTAATATAGATGAAATTAATATTTCCCACTAACAAATAGGTACCAGCGGGCCTCCGGAGGATTGACGTCAAGTTGCCGCTGCTTGTCACTACTGATGTAATACTACATCAAGATAATCAAAATAACTGTTGTTTCAAAGTTTACACATAGAAATATTAAATTCTTCAAATTCTGTACATTAATTTTCAACATAGTAAATTTTTTCCCCTCTGAAAATACACCAGCGGCCCTTCGGAGGGCTGACGGAGGTAAATTTGCCGCCGGCGGCCGCCGTTCGCCGCTCTACAGCCTACGTAGGCCCGCCGGTGATGGTTAGCTGGGGTGGTGTGTATAGAGATGCCGCCGCTCCCTGTGTCCTCCCCGCCGTTGCCATGGGAACCACGTGTGAGCCCGCGTGTGTGTCAGGTTCTGTTCGCGAAACCTGTGGCTTCACTTCACGAGGTCCCCCTTCACGCACAGCCACCCAGTGGCTCAGAGATGGCCAACGGCCTGCTCTACCACGGCACGGTGTAATTTGACCATCTTTCGTGGAAAGCTCGTGCATTTTTAACTGTCTCTTTTTGCAGCGCCCTTTTGGCGTCCCTTCAGTTTTACCCTGGCCCCTC